>JACJUM010000875.1:11969156-11982974 GCA_020976665.1 Heortia vitessoides | reverse complement strand
TATACCGACTTTACAGGCAACCAATTTTTTTACTTAAATACATTAATTAGTATGATAGCAAGCTATTAACATCAAGGAATTATATAGTGATAGTGTATTTGTAAAGAATGTGATGTTAATGGGGTGCTATAATTTTTATTTTTATTTAAAACATATTTAGACGGATAAGTGAAAAAAAAATTATTTAAAAAAAAATCTTTACAGAAAGCTTACCTGTAGCAGATGTACAACTTTTGTAGATATATCTGTATTATCATGAGATAATAGTTCCAAAAGAGAATTGATGCATTTAAGTTCTACTAATAAAGGATACTGATCTGGAACAGTTGCCACTGCACTTAGTTCCTAAAAAAGACATGTTCACTATTTCATATACATACAGTAGTTTCACATTTGAGAACACTTAGTTTTAAATATATATATATATATATACACATTCAATAAATACTCATTGCATTGGCATATAAAATTAAATGATCAAAATTGCTATTAAAATTTCTAACTTATAAATAGGAGATGGTGGCAGAAAGGTGAAAATTTAGGGTTGTGTGTAGGTATTAATGCCACATAAAAAAAATATAAAAAAAACCTTGTTTTTAGAGGATAACAACTAACACTGCAAGATGAGATTTTTTTTATTAGGTATGTAGTACTTACTTGTAATGCTTCATGCAAATCTATCTCGCTATCCATAAATTTTTCAGGTTGATCAGGAAACTTAATTCTCATTTCTCTATTTTTTAGAGCTTTTTTCTCAAAATTTAATACCAACTTTTTAACTGCAGTTTCATCCAGCACTTCACCCTGTAACATGTATTAAGTTAATAAAAAGAGTGTCTTTAGATTCCTATTCTCAAATAAGATTTTAATGTGTCATTGGAACAAAAAAAATTATTACCTCTGTAATTTCATTTTCAACAAATCTCAGAATATCTTCTCTTTCTTTATCTGTTATAGTTGGTTCCTTTGGAAGACTTTTACTTAAATGGTGTAAAAGAGGATCGGGTTTTGCTTTGGCAAGCCGACGCATTTTCGTCGACCGAGCGCTCTCCTCATCGGAGTCCCCGCTATCATCTTCATTCGGCCTTTTTGGTGTAGGGGTTGGCTGTAATAATGTAATTATTAATTAATTTATATTATATTTATTACAACTGTTTGGTTATTAAACAAAAATCGGAGCATTTCTTTACCTTGAAGGAAAGCAACTCTCCGACATCCATTTTGATATATCTTGGATTATAGGTTCAATATTCTCTGGAGTTAAACGTAAAGTCACCTTGCAGTCTATAATCATTAACTTTAACACAATAAAAAAAGAATGAATACAAAAACAGTGCGGCTTAAATGAAGCTAAACGCCTTTTACATTGACAGTCATATATGTTATAATGTCAAACTGACAGTAGTAATTTTGCCAGTTTTACTTTTAATTTAGGAAACATGCATATGAACTCTCATATTTAATGCACGCGTACTTTTTACCAATACAATTAATTATAGTGACAAAAAAGAAGGCTGAATATTGGGAAATATAGGCAAAAAAATATAATATAGATGTTAGTCACGACGTCCTTAAAAATTTATGGCGGGACCTACAGAAATTCAAAAAGAGAGAAATAAACCTGCAAGAAAGAATTAAAGATATCAAAATGTCTAACGTTTCAGCCACTATATCTTCAATAAACGTTTATAAATTAATTGAATTACTGAATACAGCCGATGACTATGAGACTCATGTAAAAATATTTTCAGTACTAGCTATGTACTTGGTAAATAAGGTAATTAATTTAATAATATTGATAATTGCATACTAGTAAATTGATTTACAAGTTTCCCTAACAGGATTACTTATTTACCAATTTTCAGCAACTAATTTGACTTAATTCTTTAAGCGTGGTTCCAGCTACAGCGACGTTATTTATACGTGTAAACCCTTGTATGAAAAAATACGTCAAGTCTTAAATAAAAATCTTCCCATAAAAACTGCAAGAACTCTGAACTTTATTTCGGCTTTGCTGTACATAGAAGATAAAGAAAAGGAGCTTACAAGAAAGAAAAGTTTGGTTGTTTATGCACAAAATATAATCAGGACGAGCGGATGTTTATTGGAAATGTGCAATATGTTCAGCAGCTGTATGATGGTCATTATTTTTATTAGTAAATATGATAATTATTACTGAAATAACATTTCATTTATAATATGTATTTGTCAAACAAATGTTTTGAACTCAATGGTTGGTGTTTACAGTTTAATTTTAATTGTGGAATGTTGATAGATTAATCTAATGCATTGTGTGCCCGTTATTTATCTTAGATCAATCCATTCATTAAATGACTTTATTTTTACTTTTTCCACATATCTATCCGATTACTATTTTTCAGCATCAGGAAACTTGGATAGCTCTTTGTCGATGTCTAGCCGAGTGTTGTAATAATTCTAAAGCGAATCAAAGTTATTGTTCACATTTAATTCCATTGGTAAGATTTTTGATGTATATAAAATATTACCTACATAAAATTAAATGGCAAAGATACATTTATACAAAGTTTTCAATGTTATATTTCTTCAGGGTGTGAAGAAGTGTGTATACGGAAATGAGGATGTCGTATTGACGTTGAGAAGTTTGTTGAATAACCATGAAAATAACACTCAATTATTCCTGAAAAGTAATGGAATAACTATGTTCAGAAGGTGCGTCGAGTAATCTTCTATTAGGTTATTTCTGGTCTGTGTTGTATTTCAAATACAACACAGACCGTTGGTTGGATTACCCATAGTTTAAAGCTAGCGTTTGTTGGCTGGATTGCACGTTTTTTAACTAAAAGTAGTCGCAGTATTTATAATAATATTATTCACACAACATCTCATACATTACGTATATCAGACAACCGATGAATCACAAATGTTAATAAATATTTTAACACCCAGACATATATTTTTAACACTCAAGCAGAACAAATACTTATCAATAGAATCACATAACTGTTTGTCCTTGATAGTGATCGAACCGACGACCCTTGGCACATTAGATGGGATTACTACCATCTGTGCCATTATTGGCCCCGTAAAACGTTTTTGAAAATATAAAAAAAATATCCCATATTTAGATAATGCCTCCTATCTATTAATTTCTGCTGCTATACTATCACTAGTTTTTATTTGCTGTAGGGAGCTATTGCAGTACGAAAACTGTATGCAGCTTTTGGATACATTCATTCAAAATTTAACTGAAGAAAATCTATCATTATTACCAGCAAGTTTGAATCAAAGTTTAAAATATTATCAGAACATTCACGGCGCTAACACTCGGGTAAATGCTATTTAAAATTTCTTGCAAACCTTAATGATTTTATATTATGAATTTTTTTTCATATATTTATGTTTTTTGCATTTTGCAGATTGGTCAATGGGCGAGCATTATTCTACACCGCATTGACGGGAGACACTTAAAAGGTTGCAGTTGCACATCGACCTGTACCTACATTATAGGAAATATCGTATTATTATTAATTATTATTCGTTTTATGTACATTTTTCATTTTTCAGATCACTATTTCAAAAATGATAATGACAAAAATAACAAAGAGAATTCACATCCGAATAAGCCCGTGGAAAACGATAAATCTCCCGTTTTTGATGATTATTTACTGAGACCTAGTATGAACGATACATCTACTTTACTTCAGAATATAATAAAAGAAATTAACCAAAACAAAATGATAACTATTCCACATCAACGGGAAAAGTTCGAATTAGAAAACAGTAGGACAAAATTGGTGAGAGTTAATAGACCAACGTTGCCTCCAGTGCCACAAACGACACGCTCGCCTTTAAATATTACAGCAAGATCTCCTAGGCGAACCGTATTGGATACCTCTAGTGAAAAGACATTTTCATTTTTATTGCAACTGAGCTCCCAAAATGTTAGTCAATATAAAAATTTAAAGTTACAACGGACTGGGGATACTTTAAAGACAAATTTAGGAATGCGTATGCAAAAGATATTTGGAAATAATATCCCTTCTGTTTGTGAAATCGGTAGCCAACGATACAAAGAGTCACAAAGGGAGCTAGTGAATAGCGATGAACCTAGTTTACTTGACTTCAAGCCTGTCTTTGTTTCTACGCCTAAACATAATAATCAGGATAACACAATTGTAAATCTGACCAAATATTCACCGTTGAGTAGATTCAGTCAAAGAACATTTAAGAATACCAAAAGAAGAAAGTTTTTCGGGCGGGGCTCGTATAATGTTACGGAGAAATCTAAAATAAATCTAAAAAATCGATCGTTAAGCTCAAGATTTTTCAACGCCATCAACAGCTCATGTACGACTTTCGTAAAAACGGTTTCCAAAATATTTAAGCCTATTAAAAATGAAGAAAAGCATAAAACTCCTACTTCACCTTCTGATGGCGAAAGTCCCAGAACATCTTGTAGTTATAGTTTCACAGACTACATGCGCAAAAGAGATGCAGTTTTGGCAGACGAGTGGACTACACAAGAGTCTCAACCCAAAGAAAACACGAATACTTGTAAGACGTGTAACGATACTACGACTTTGAAAAATAAAGTTTTTAGAGATAATTATTTGAAAAATAGTATAAAGAAGTTGAAGTTAGGAATCAACATATACGGCTGTGATTTCAAGGTAAGTTTACAAACCAATATTTTGTGCGTAATACAAGTATTTTATTATAGATATACTATGTTCTATAAATATAATATGTTTCTTTTTTAGAAAATCGCTAAGACTATGTGGCCGCACGAGGCTTATATGACGCCAGAGGTTCTTTACAACTTGTATCGTAAAATAATATTCAAATAGATTTTTCAAACAGTCCATTTAACTTAATAAATAAAATACAAATATAGTCTTATTCATTTTTATTTTTTAATCATCCCACTGTGTTTCCTACCAGAGGATACTTTAATTTGACTGCAATATATCCTTCATAACTTGCTGTATACTGATTCATGTTGTATCATATCACAAGTAATATCGTTCACGGTTGGAGTTCCTGGAAATAGATGATAATAAAAAAAATATACTAATAGGTATCAAATTTCTTGACCAAGAATTCTATTCAATTGCCTACCTATAAATAGAAACCATCAAAGTGATTAAAAGTTTTTCTCACAGGTATAAAAACTGTTTTTTTAAATTTTATATTATAAAATGAAGCAATAGGTACCTGCAATTTGAAAAGTGTATTCAAGTTCCGTGCGTAGTATAGAGAGCATCTTTTGCACGCCGGCTTGACCTCCGACCGTCAGTCCCCACAGTGCGGGGCGACCTACAAACACCTGTAACAAATATTTTGAAATACCTTATTAGCGATAAGAAGGCCATCTATCATTTATCAGGTTTCTGTTGCAATCTAGCAGCAGCACGTTATTGGGCCTTTTTTCGATGATAACACATCTTCGTAAACTGTGGTGGAAACATTCGAATTTGTAAGTGATGTAAGTAGATTTTAATTGATTCCAGATTTTAGATATAGATTCAGTGCTTAGCGTTCCGGAGATTATCTACCCCTATCTATATAGAAAATATAAATTTACTTCTATTAAATACACTAGTAACAAGTGTTTACCATTTTTGCTCCAAGGGCCAAAGCTTTGTAGACATCAGTTCCGGTGAGCACACCTCCGTCCAAGTACACTTCTACATTGTAGTCTCTCACGGCTCTCACCACCTCCGGCAGAGCCTCGATCTGTGCAAAATCATTGTAACTCAAATAGTATTTCCTTTTTGGAAAACTGAACAATCTAAAAACGCCATCTAATAAATATTTGTCACAGTAATATTTGTTTTACGATCATTCTGTTTTATCATAAAGGAACTAAATAACAAAGTAGAGAGAAAGATACAATATGTAAAAACACAAAACATGTACCGTCGCCGGTACTCCATCTAGTTGCCTCGCGCCGTGATTAGAGACGAGTATTCCAGAACACCCAGCTTGGACAGCTTTGATCGCATCATCACCGCGTAGAATTCCCTTCGCTATTATTGGAAGCTTGGTAATACTGTAATTTGAAATTCTTATTTAATTTTTTTATTTTCGTCGTAAATTAATATAAAGAGATGAAATTATGAAGTCGTACCTTTTCAACCACTTTATATCATCCCACGTCAAGGATTTGTCAAACAAATTTTGAACGTAGTTATTTAAACCACTGCCCCCTTTGCTCTCATGTATTTTTGTTGACAAAAGCCCGTCAAAGTTAGCAAGTCTGAAAAAGATTAACAGAATTTTAACAAATAATATCTACTTTTAAGACTCTCTTTTAAGACAATAGGAAAACAACTGGTAGTTCTATTTAAAAACAGTACACAAATTTTCAATTAAACAAATATATTTACTAAATAACATATTTATTATTAAAAGATTTAAAACCTTAAATGTTGAGGTAAAGTAAATTTGTTACGAACGTCAGCTCTTCGAAGTCCGAATAGAGGCGTATCAACTGTTAAAGCAATTGCTTTGTAACCAGCCTTCTCTGCTCTAAAAACTAAATTTCTAGTAACATCCCTGAAACATAAAACCATATTAATATGCAAATAACAATTAAGGGGTCGCCGGCATGTACGTGATGTAGGTACTGTAGGTAGCTGTAGTTAACCGCTATCACATAGGTCTATTAGGAGTTTTACTGTTGAATAAAAAACTATAATGAGATTATCTTCAGTTTTTAATTGGACCTTTGTATGCAACGAGTTTATGGAGATATGCAAATTCACCAGAGATACAGGGAGTAGCATACCTGTCTTTGTAAATATAAAGCTGAAACCATTTGAGGCCCTCTGGTGCAGCTTTGGCCACCTCTTCAATAGAGCTAGTTGCAATTGTGCTTAGAGTAAAAATTGTACGTTCGGCTTGAGCAGCTAAAAAAAGGACACCTTATTACAAACTATTTATTCTTGAACTGTTGTTTTTTTTAATATCATTACTAACAACAATAATGCTTCATCACCATATACAGCTTAAATGTAATAATTATTTTAGTCCAAGTAGAAGCTTGTTCAAATTGTCGACTACAATTTTTATGAATACTTGCCGTTTAATAAAAAATCATACATCAAGGAAACTGGATACTGTATAGGTACAAGTTTTTAGAATTAAACAATTTCCATTGACAACGAAGATATTTTACTTGTTCGGTTGTGTTACAACAAGAACCAAAAGTATATTGGCCGACTAAACTTGGAATGTTTTAATTTTAATGTTTTTAACACTGAAATTAGCTTGAAGTTAATTAGAATTTTAATTTTGACCATCCATCGTGACTGATTGATAGATAATGTGATTGATGATTATCTACTAAGGTTGTTGTAGATTAAATTAAAACATTTTACTGCCATAATGCCACTAACAAAAACTGCTGTTATAATAATTAAACATAAATAAGACTAACTGCATTCATACTTACATTTGATCATATTATAATTTATAAGCAGAACCCGTCGTATTTCCGTAAGTATGTGCCCTCAAATAATAACTAATAAACAATCAACAAACTTAAATTTCCAAATGGATTACCTCACGGTTCTGTCTACAGACTGAATTGAAAGCATAAGGCATGTGTAATAAGTTTAACTACTACTATTGGATATCCCGGGTCTTTGATCGTGGTTAGTTCAATATTCTAAAGGCTTCCAAAATGCAATTTGTTTTACAATGTTTACATTACCCTTAGCATTAGCAGTTTCACCATCAGGGTGCGCCATCCTCTGCATAGCCGTGGGGGCTATGCCCACTGGCATGGACACCTCTTCACCCAGGACAGTGGTACGTAGGTCGCATCCTGTTATACCCACTAAACATTTCGGTCGTATACGTATTCTGAAATAACACATACTTAGTTTCCTAAATAAATTCTTATGTGACAAGAGTTTGGCATCAGTTCGTATAACAATTTGATTGCTTGATATACAAAACAGCTGCTAGCAGCTTTTATGTCCTTTTGAGTACTTAACATTTCCTTTAGAGTAACACAGATACATATATCAATACTTAATTTTGTGCGGATAATAATAAGATATCATTGACGTTACGGTTTTACTACTTATTACAAGTAGTTGTTTGCGTATTTAGATAAACAACCACCGACTTTTTAAAACCTTAAACCCTTAAATTTTCTTAAAAATACTGATATTCTGCGAATATATAATTTTATAAGGACAACGCTACATAATGACTACAACTTATGTACATGTTATTAGTACTACATATTCATATCATTCTGATCACCTGTGGAACGCTTTCCTGTTATCCGCCAATGTTTGTTCGTCCGTAGCCCCGCTTTTGTAGTAATCACGAGCAGCTTTTGGCAGCGAAGTTAACGCCGCATCTTCCAGTTCCTTTACACTTATATATTTTTCCATTATTATTCGGAACTGAAATATAAGTGTGTTATGTGTAAAGACGTGTATGGAAATGATAACACTACATAAAATAAGATTTATCAGTGACTGCTTTAATGATCAGAGGTCAAAGTGTATGTTTATAAAAAATCTAGCGCGTTATATAAGACTATCCATCAGTAATTACTACATTAGGTAATGTTGTAGAATGACATGAATTAGTTAATAATGTATACAAAAGTGTTTACTATGAAAACAAAATTAACACATAGAATTTCGTTTTCATGTGTGCTACTTAAAATGAATATGCATAGAAATGAAACACAAAGTAAAATTTTTCCATTTAATTCTTGATTTTAATATTATAATATCTGTATGAATGCTATTTCATGAGCATTCTTGTATAATGTCAAATGCCATTCGTCATAATATTTGCCATAGAAATGTTATACAAAACTCAACTGACCTTATAATAATTTATTAATTAGACATTTTACACTGAGATGAAACTTGCATGCGCTTTGGATATTAAAACATGAACAATGTTTTTATGTTTAAAATAAAATATGTTGTAACCCTTTGTCTGGTAAATACTGTCACTTTTATTGCTTACAAGTTAATCAAAGATATAATGCTTAGAGAACTTGCAAGCTCAGATTAAATTCATAGTATGTAATATTTGTTGGCTTACTTCTTTTAAAACATCATTTCTATTTCTCCTATCTAAGCCTAAGATCAATCACATTTTCATCTTTTTTCAACAAACATATTAACTTCTGCATTTTACAAAAGATACAAAACATTTCTAAGCTATTAAGAAAAAAGGGCCACCCTTCATCCCTCATTCTATAACTCCCATCTTTGGTAATAAAGTTAACAATATAATCAGCAGGTTGTCAATCAGTCATCTAATTGTTCACTGTCCCGCTTCATAAGTGATAGGTCACTGGTTTCGTTAAGTTCCATCGCCAGTGACGAGGTGATACATGAAGATGAAATGAAGCCAACGTTAAAAACCAGTTGTTACCGTTAAACAAAATCTTTTAATGATCAATGTGCAGACTATCAGGTGTTAGCAAATTGAGCAAATTAAAGTAAAATAAGGCACAAGGTCTATGCGACCCATTTTAACATTTACCTCTGTGCTACACAAATAGTAATAATGATTAGAGAAATGCTTAATAAATGACAACGTTTGAGACCAAGAAGATTAGCATTTGATGTGATTTAGATAAAATGCATCGCCTGATAGCCTGAATAGTACACTATCACTAGACACTAGTAAGAAGGGAAATATTATACAACCGTTAAGACAATATAAAAATAAATAACATATATTACAAAGCTGAATATTGACATAGTGGCAACATTTTCCTGTTAGACTAGTCGTTAATACCTATATCTACATTTGTTGAGTTAAAACTAAGATCATAATGTTAGTACATCTATCGAAATAAGCCGAAATATTAAAGTTTGTTATGCTTAGTCAGTTTAGGCCAATTTTGTTGTTCTGACCTCTTGTGTTCATACTATGTACAGTCAATAGTGGGCTCACTACCTACGTGTTCGCCGGAACCAATGCTAACTGATTTAACACAATCGATACATTTCATATGATTATCTATCGAACTCTTTGCAAAAGCTAACATATAATTAAAGGATGGTTAAAAATGTTATATGTCAAATCTACTAATAGAAAAAAAGGCATATGGACACTATAACATTTGCAATGCGTCCAGCTCCCAGCCACATTTATTACAATTTATTTATAACAGTTATATATAAAAAAATCGAAATGTAGCAAGGATCTCGAGTCGATGTATTCATAAAACAATGGACAACAATATATTTAAACATATAATTTCTATAAAACGAAGTAAATCTAACATGTGAATATCTTACGTAATACTGTTTACAGTGAAGTCGTTATTTTTCAGTTTCAAGATCTTGTATTTTCTCATAATGCCAAAATATATGTCAGACGTAAGTTTTACATCTGGATTAGTCTCATTTTATCCCATCTATAGACAGTTGCGACACAACAATGTTTTTAAGCAATTAAAAACTTCACGGTTGCCGTTGTAACTAGGCATGGAAGGGATTATATTTACATCATATTTATTATGCTTAATTGTTATTTGAATTTTTACAGGGCAAGTCAATAATTATATACAATGTATATATTTTTACTCACTAGTTACTGACGGAATGGTACATATCTCGCGGTCATAAATACCCGTGCACTGCACACATTGTGCAAACACTGAGCAACACACAGTTGCCGTTATCTTATTCTTGAGTAGCTCCATGATTCCAATACAATATTGGGTAAAAACCTGATTAATCCCTAACCAGGCTCCGTTTAGGGCATAATGTCATTAGTTTTTATTTTTATATGAAGGCAGCTGAGGCTTAAAGTTGTATGCTCTATTTTCCCAGTCCAGTTAAAGGCTAAATTATGTTGAATATGTAATTATGGGTGACCTACGTTAAAATGAAATTTTAATTATTATGCTGCCTACAATAGTCTGTCTATAAATGACATGTGACGACTATCCAAAAATAATAAGTTTTATCAATGTCGGATACAAATGGCATGCTAATAATTTATATCTCTAAAAAAAGTATATAATTTTTACTTTGTAAATATCTAGACCGCACTGAGGCATAGGTACATAATGTCTTAGGACACTAAAAGTGTTGTAATAAAGAAAAGAATACTTATTTAGTTTATGTAGTTATGAAAACGCCATTACGTATGAGGCTACTAATAATATCTATTATTTTAGATAGTACAGGCAATTAACAACGCAGCAAATCATTAAGAGGTTATAGTCAGTCCTTAATTGATCAAATGACAAAGATTAGAATAGCACCCACTTAGCATTAGCTCCTACAACAAATCTATAATAACAATCGTCACTCGCCTACCCATACTCCATACCCAATTATCGAGCTTCAATACCGATGCTTAGCTAGTTGTTATGAAGTGTTATGTAATTATATAGCAAACACTTATCATTCCCTGTAGTGTACAATAATTTTATTCAAATGCACACTTAATTCTAATGAGTACAGCAAATACATTGATTGCGCCGGATAAGGAATTCTTCACGAGTGAGATGTTCATTCATTGGCTTTTATAAAATTATTTTACTTGGCTATTTTTTTGCAGTAAAAACCCCGACTTCTTATACGTCCTCAGGAGAAGACGCATCCCCGACATGCGCATTTAAAATGCTACAACGCCCATTTTCTTTACTAGAAACATTCTTGACATATTGAATACAGAAAGGCGATGAAAGTGAAACATATCAATGATAAGCAATAAGAAACGCCACAGAACAAATAGCATAGACAGAAAGCGCACCACTAAATCGAAACCTATAATAAATACAAGTTCGGCCCGAGACGACGACTGGGTGCAATATACTACTGTAGAACGTCGCATGATAATTTTAGATGAGTCCAGCCAAGCGGGATGTATCAGAAAATCTTAAAAACTACTCCAAGCAAAAACATCCAAGGTAGAAAACAGGAGTATGATTAAATACAATGGCGGCAGGACGGTCGAGGGCGGACGTCGCCCGACCTAAACGACTCACTAAAACAAAACGTTAAAACCGCGCGCAAACGTCAAACTAAACTTACCACATAACACGAAATATGCATTTATCTTAATAAGAAAAATAAATACTATGGTACTTTTAAAGCGGAACATTAAGTTAATAAATAACCGAACGCGAGGGCCAAACTCCACGCGCGTCCAACATCACAGAACAAAACTACGGCTAGCGAACACCCCGCTCCCCCCCCCCCACACACACACACACCACAACGTCTCTCAGCCACGCCTTCATACAGCATATGGTAAAACAACTCATCTTGAACCTAACGTCTAGTACACAAAGTTCAATTTATTTATACCAGTGCCTTATCGAGGTACAATTCGTACGGGAATGTTCTGAGTGAGAATCGATCGCAACACATCTCGCGTCGAGCTTTTATACAATATGCATACTAATATTTTACCCTAAATTCTAATTCAGATTAATAAATGGTATTATGCAACGAAAGCTACCGACCGCGAGGCGTTGTGATCTGTGGATCCTACGAGCAGAACATCCCCCGCTCGACTCCGTCTAATTTTACACAAAAAGCGAAATAACATAAGTGATGAGAATGATTGAGGCAGTACGTTGCCGCATATATAATTCTAGGGCAGTTTCATATGGGGCCTATTTATTAGTTACTGTTTATACCGTGTATAAATCGATTATGTCTAGGACAATAGTAATAACGGATTTGGACGACGATAGCACGACCGGGCAGTGTCGCCCCACCGACATGCAAATACTGAACTTTACATCTCTAATAGTGTTTATATGTATATCGACCGATTATATAACGCATTGCCCTGTTGGTGTTTTACAAGGAATGCATTTTAATTAATATTTAAATTAAGTAATTTAATTTTCTGATACCGATTATTTTCAGCCAACTTCATAATTTGTTTGTATTTTATATGATAAATCATTGATTATTAATAATCATTGTATTAGCCATTACGAGTGTCGTATAGAACACCAGATGTCTCGAGCTGCGTACAGTAAACTGGTTAACTATTGATAAGATAATTTCATTGACTAAATTGACCGTGTTAGACATATACTATGTTACAGATGATTGTTTTTATTATGTATATTTGATACACATCACAAACGCTGGCGAGGATGATTAAGGCCTCCTTAATGCTCAAAAATAACATCGCTCTATGACTCAACTGTTAACGTGGACACATTTCTTCATTTGTGGTTATGTATGCATACATATAAGAAGTACCCAATCAATCCCTTTATCGCACATTAATTAACTGTTATATTATTTTCAAGAATTTTATCGCCTTTAACATAATAAATCAATTTTTAGATCAATGCGACCGATGATAACACTCAAATACTTTCAATAATCGTGTTAACGAAGTTGACTTTGTAAACCGCCGACCGATATTCATAATATACCAGACACATTTTGTATAATTCACTTTACATTCACAGCCATATATTTAATTGCGAACATAAATTCCTCATTAACCAAAAATTTGTCTAGCAAATTACACAGGTGTCGTACTTATAGGTCGTATGTACAGGTGTGTACTATGGCATCGATCGCAGTGACTCCACACGATCGTAAACAGCCTTCAACAAAACAGTATTCAGAAAAATAAATTCCCCCTCAAGTCTTACGACCGGTCGATGGCACCATTAGACATAAAATATTTCTATATAGAAACGCCCCCTCGAATATGTCGACGTATACAACAGCATCCTCTAGTGGCCGAAGTCGGTAGCGGCGTTGCAGGCGAGGTTCTCACACAGTGATACACCGCGGGCGGCGCGGAGCGGGGGCGCGGGCGGGGTCGCGGGCCGCGGGCGCCGGGTCTCAG
>JACJUM010000875.1:11954042-11968756 GCA_020976665.1 Heortia vitessoides | reverse complement strand
AGCGGCGTTGCAGGCGAGGTTCTCACCCAGTGATGGCGCGGGGGGGGCGCGGGGCGGGGGCGCGGGGGGGGTCGCGGGCCGCGGGCGCCGGGTCTCAGGGGTCGCGGGGGCGCGGGCGGCGGGCGCGCGGCGCGCGGAACCGCGGCACGCGGTCGTCGTCCTGGCCGGCGTCGCCGTCCTCGGTGCTATCCTCGGCGGCGTCGGGCACGTCGCCGCTGGTGGGGTCGTCGGCCGGCTCGGGTGCGGCGGGCGGCGGGGGCGGTGGCTGCACATCTGCAGTCTCCCGCGGCTCGTCCTCCTCGTCGTCCTCTTCAGGGCACAGTTGATACGCTCTGCGGGAATGTTTCCAGTTTAAGGTACTCTTTCGTATTCGTTTAAGGTTTGTCATGAAAATTAGACTATTTATCTTTGTCTTCTTTTTCGAAATCGGATATGGATCATTATTTCTAAATCAGTCCTAGTCCAATTTTTTCATATGAAGAAGTCACGGCTCAGACATAACTCAATTCTTAGAGACTGATTCATCATATTAAAATAATAAAATGTTTTTACTTTTCGAGTGTTTTCCTAGCAGAGTTGCTGCGTTCTAAGAAGTATCCGCTGGACGTCTCGTTCGACGTCCCCGGCGGGGACCAGGTGCCGTACGACCCGTAGCTGCCGGGACCGTATTTCTACAATCGAAAGATAATAAATATAAATACCTATATTCATATGACATTTTTACAATACAAGTATTCAAATGTTCACAAAAGTTTATAGCAACGCTATATATAAATTCCAGGAAGCGAAATATTAGTCATTAAAATTCATTTTTGAAACGTAGATACGGCTAAGCTACGAGCGACAAACAATCAACGGGTCGTTCGGCGCGAAGCTTAAATTGGGAATGATATAATAGTAAAGTTTCGGTGGATAAGAGCAAGAGTACGCACGCGGTCCAGCTCGTCCTGCAGCCAGGCCAGCAGCTGGCGCCAGCGCCGGCGCGCGTCGGGCTGCGCGTGCACGGCGCGCACGGCAGGCGGCGCGCGGCACATGACGCCCACCAGCAGTTTCACGCACGCGTACGCGCGCTTCTGGTAGTGGCCGCGCGCACGCGCCGCCGTCTCCAGCAGGCCCGGCCGCTCCTCCGACACGCCCTGGCGGGGCGACAATAAACTTTATTCGTATTTTACTTATTAAAAAAAATTAATGCATTGGCTTTTTAAAAACCTCTAGAGACTGATTCTAGAGGTTTTTAAAAAGCCAATGCATTAATACGAAGGTCAAATTGTCAATAAATTAAACTATTATATTAAATAGTCAGTTTGTAGCCAATCTAGTCGAGTAGAATTCGAGAGCTTATTTTTACAAATTTACATTTGCACCATTTATCCAAATTGCCGTGTGGTACCGGCAAAGCCGTGTGTTATCGACAGAGTAGAATAGTACCTCTCCCTGTACTATGTGCTGTAAGAGACAACTGAGGTACCGGAACCGACAGATAGCGGTATACCAATCCGAAGCACTGAAGCTCAAATGCAATCAGGGTAGGAATGGCAGCATCAATCTCGTCGCGTAGCTACGCTCTGCAATTGCCATTTCGCTTGCCAAGCGCGCAAAAGTAGACGTTTTACGGCTGATATGATAATGATTCTAATTGCGCCTGCGACATAGATTTCAAGGTAAATGCACGATATGGTTACGTCAAGCAGACCATCCATCGCTTTCGACTGGTGCTGCCACCCACCACCCACCCGCACCTTGATGACGTTGTGTATGCGGTGGTGCTGCCAGCTGTCCTCCATGAGCAGCAGCGCGGTGAGCGCGTCGGCGTGGCGCCGCAGCTCGTGGCAGTACGCGTACGCCATCTGCCACAACAGCTCGGCCAGCGCAATGCGCGACCACTCCGCGTGCTCCCAGCACAGCAACTGCATCAGCCGGATACCCTCCTCGCAGCCGCAACACTCTTCTGTTAGTTTCTTCATGTACGTTCTGGATTATACAAGTGTGTGTTGTTTATACTTACTTCAATATAACAAAATAAAGAAACTAGCGCCACCTGTGCCATAAAATGTAAAGTGCATGTGAACGAACGAATGATGTATACGATGACTGTATCTGTGCAATAAATAAAGAAGTAAAGTTGTTTCAAAGCTAGCACTGCGATTCATTAGTGTGGTTATTCGGTTGAGAAGTTCCAGTTTTCTAACATAACTAATAATATGACACTAATCTTAATTTCGCCTCCCGGCAAAAAAAGTGTCACAATGCAAAAACAGCCGTTTGAAGAAAATGTAACTTTAATGGTTTTTTTGTCCATTTATACGTCAATAATTAAAAAACTATCATAGTCAGATTGCTGAAATTTCATTAGTAAATATTATTCATTTGGTAATTAATGGGTGCAAAAATTAAAAACAAAATTGCATTTCTTTTTTCGTGATTATTTCATTTCGTACCTAACATGTGTTGTGACAGTTTTCTTACCGGGAAGCGATTTATTTCGAGGTATTAATATAAAAAAATATCTGTTTATTCTTTAATAAATCTCTGTACATTGTATCAAACAAGAGCGCAACTTATAATTTTCGGAGCAAATGTTTACATAACATTTGCTCCGAAAACTGACTCAAATGTAATGAAAATATCCTATAAAAAAGATTTATTAAAAAGATTTATTTAAAAGCTTTATTTTCAAAACATATGTTTGACATTTGAACAACGTTGACCCACCTTGAAAGACTACGACATCGTATTCAGTTAGTTATCAATTAGCCTCTTACCCAGTCCTGTTGTACAGGACGTCAGCGGCGAGGGGAGTCAGCTGAGGCCGCACTATACCGGAGCCGTTAGCAGGTAGAGGGTCGGCGTACGGATTCGTCATCGGCGCGATCCCATCAGCAGAGTTTGCGGAATGACACCGCGGCGTCAAATCGCAAGATCGGGTAAGAATGAAAATCACCTATTTTAAAGGAAAAATCAAATTAAAAATAAATAACTCAATTCGATATTATAACAACTCGAATAATTCGATTATCACCTGATGTATTTTAGCCGACTCGGGGTACTGATATTTGATGAGCGCAGACGAAGCGTCGTCTATGCACACGTTTAATAAAACGTCTAGGACTTTCAGCTGAAATATAAATAAGATGATTTTAGTTTCGCCTTTTCGAGAGGGGAACCTATTATAAGAGGACACATGAATTATTTTTATAAGCGTTTTAATTTTAGGTTGACTTTATATATACAATATTAAGACCAAATTATGATGCTTAACACCGTAACTCCAATACAAGTAAGGCCAACTGCTTTCACCGGATAACGACACGACGCGACATTTGTTTTTATCGAATAATTATCTGTTGGATAGAAAAATGTCGACCAAAAATCAGACTCAAGATCCCGAACTCTATCGGCGACGGCATCGTCGATTATACAAAAATACAAATAAAAACGCAAAAGCCTAAGTGTACATATACTGAAGACTGACCCGGATGAGCTGGTGCCGCTCGCTGACGCCGAGCGCGGCGTAGGTGTGGAACAGGTTGAACAGCAGCGGCAGGTGGCGCACGGAGTGCGCGTCGGCGTGCGGCGGCTCGGCCAGCGCGCGCGCGCTGCACAGCAGCTGGTCCGACAGCGACGTGGCCTCGTCGCGCGCCGCCCACGCGCCGTAGCCCACGCTCACTGCGGGCGCGACCGTGCTATATTTCGGTACTAGGCTAATGCTTCTCGTGAATGTCGATTAGATAAAAACTATTACTATTCGTTCTTGAGCTGACCGCCAGCGTCGCTTCTTGTAATATTTAAGACGGCAAAATAAATCCGAGTCATAAACAAAAGTAATACTGTGATTTGCACGCACATATTGAATATAGGAATAACCAATTTATATTAGTATTCATTTAGTGTAGAAAAGACTACATAGGTATAGTGGTGCCTAACTCTAACAGAGGCGGTTTGTTGGAACTGTAATACTAACCTGGTGGATCTTTGACTGAGAAGTGAGACAAGAACACTATGATCTTCATAAAGACTAGTCGCACCTCCGCAGACGGACACGATAGTAGATAATCAGATAGTCTGCAAATAAACAAGTATACACGTGTTATTGTCTTGTATCAAACTTTTGTAGTAAAGTATAATTTGATATTAAGTTCAACATTCACTGTGGTACCTGTGTGGGTGTCTGAAGAAGTCACTGGCGAACCACGTCCTAACAGCTTGTGAACACCGCATATGTTGACACAGGATGTCATGCCTGTCGCCAAGAATATATCGATGAATTGTCTAGACTACAACAATTTATTCAGCATTGTTTGGAACTGGATAATGAAGGGCCCGATTGTAGAGATCCTATTTTATGAGCTAAGGGTCGTGGGTTCGATTCTCACCCAGGACAAATATTTAAATAATGATGTTTGTATTGTGTCTGGGTGTTCAAAATACGTTATTATATATTATATGTGTGATTGTGCTGTCTGATTTCCACAACACAAGTGCTTTAAGCGACTTACACAGAGTCAGGTTAATATACGAGATTTATTGTCAGAATTATGTTATAATATTATTACTAAACTTACCAGTCAATAGCAGGGCCACGCAATGTTTTCTTTGTGTGAAAACCAACTTGGAACAAAAACTTTGAGGCTAGTTGCACGGCTAGCATCGACATTTCTTCATACTCTTGACTCTGCGGGGAGAAATGAATAATTATGAAGTGAATTGCCGATGTAAATCTACTTAATTTGCCGATATTTACAATAATCATGTACACATGTTTTATTGGTTTATGATAGATAAATTTATTTTTATTTGTACTTTAGACATTACTTTTACTCTAAATGCCAATATATGTTAACTAAAACTTCAACAACTGATTAACTCATTAAGAAAACACACTTTTCAAATATCTATATGAATTACTTATTATCAATCAAGCAAATACTTTTTGGGAACTCAATTATTCCCCTTTCAAGGAAAAATCTGTTAACAGACATTTTTGTAAAAAAAAAGAAGACCAACAAATATTGGAATGTTCAGACTCAAATAATAACTTTTGAGATTAATGATATCTTACCCAAACAGCACTCTGTGAGCCCGGTAAAACTTGCAATCGCATACAGCACAGTTTCTTCATAAAGTTAAAGTGTTCAAGACTGAACTGGTCTTGATTGTGAGAGAAGGCTATGTTACTACGTCTCACTGACAGCCAAATAGGCCTAGGTATGGCACTTTCCCTAAAACAATAAGTTTAATTAGTAAAATTTTCTTATCAATTATGTAATATAAAATAAAATCCAGCCGCAACAATTTTGACGGCTATTACAAACTTCCATTACATTTATCTTCATAAAGATGTATATTTATAAGTATTCAATCTCCAAATATACTAGGTAACGATCAGTCACAAAATACATGTATCTAAGAATAAATTTGCATGATAACCAAATAAAGGTACAACAATAGAACAACAAGTTAAAGTAAACAATATTAATAGTTAAGTTTGGTACATACTTGAGCGTCAAGTTTCTCATCGACTGCTCGAGACTAGAGTTTTCGATGGTATCCTTTCTCGTGTAGAACAGCATGTAGGCATTCCACCATCGTTTTTGGCGCTTATACAGTACCCTCTTTAGCATAGGATCAAATACCTGGAACGTTATTAGAAATTACCACTTCACGCGGAGGTGACATGTTATATATCGAAATTTGGGCAGACATTATTATATTTTATGACAGATTGCGTTATGGGCTACATCAAATGTTAATTCCCAAAGAAGTGTCAGTGGCAGTGAAGCAAGCGTAATTTATGCAGCAATTTTTTATTCTTCCTTAAAATATCCTAACATCTTTGTTACTCTTGAAAACTGTTGCGGTAACCAAAACTACGAACAACAAAATGTTAAATTGAAATAAAACGCGATCTGCCGTTAAAAAGTAGTTTAACTAAATAATACTAAATTCTTACTACTATATATATAGTCAAAACCGAATATAGCGTCATTGGAGGGACCGTATATTTCCGAGGTTATATCCGATAGTTGTAGTAAGCAATACCTAGCATAAGTAGTTAAATTATCATAAGTACATATATATCTGATATAGAATAATATATAGTTTTCAAATGAAATATAAAAAAAAGAAATAAAAATGTTTATTAAGAAATAATTGGAGATACATGATATACCAGCTGCACTGTAAGGCTTACACTAGTTTTTAAAGTAATCAGTCATTTTAGTCTGTTTTTAAGCCCACTCTCAAATGTTTTGCATTTTACGTTTCATACTCCTCAAGTTATGAATATCATCAGTATTAAACTGGTCGTTAAAGGTAACAAATTTTTACAAAACTTATAGCGCTGAGAGCCTCGGAAATGATCGGAGAAAGAGCGTAGGTAATACGCCTAAGTATTATTACTTCAGTGCTTAATAATGAGATCTAAGATCGTTCGTATTGTTTTGTTTTCGTGGGACTGAATTCGGTTGGTCGTTTTAGTCGATGAATATCAATACATATAGTTTCGTTGTTATAAGCGATATGTCGCTACATCCGATGACTGTATATACTTATGTTATTCTGACATTAACGCGTTCACTACTCAAATAAAACTACTTTTTTAGCAGCCGTAAAACGCGGTTCATTTAACTTCTTACATTTATTGTTCTATGTTTCGTTCACCTTGTGCTCCAAGACTTCTTTTCTCAGGTTTATTCTCAATTTTGAGAATGCTAATAAACCGTATTTTAAAGTCAAAAAAGTAGTACGAAACGAGCGTGTATGACAGGACTAATGCGAGTAAGGAAAGCGAGAGAGATATGCCAAGATCAGAATAAGTGGAGAACCATAATCTCTGCCTACCCCGATGGGACACCGGAGTGTTGTATGTATGTATGCGTATGTATGTAAAAAATAGTTTTATTAATGAAAGTAGTAACATTGTACACGAGCAGCGGCACAAGGCCGCGACTCACTCGAGTGCCTCACCTCGCCCATGTACTCGCCGCCGAAGCACTGCGCCTTCATCTCCTCGTCGTCGTGCATGGCGCACTCCGACACGTCGCCGTCGTCCAGCTTCACCCAGCGGCCCGTCTCGCTGCCGTTGTCCCTGACGACAGTCGATATCATTACGACAATATGTTCACCTTAAGTTTGATGTTGAAGAGAAAAATAAAATACATAGCCGAATGACTTATTTCTCTGTCAAGTAATCTTACCTGATGATGATATACCTCCGTTGAAAAAACCTATATTTACCACATTTTGGCCAGCAGAGTAGTATAGTCCCACCCCCTGTATCAGGTGTCGTGAAAGACGACTGAGGAACCAGAACTAACAGATGGCAGTATCCATCTAAAGCGGTGTAGCTCCAATGCAACAAGGCGGTTCTGCGATTGCCACCACGCCTGCCCAGCGCGACAGTTATGGGCAAACTCCCCCTGTCTCAGGGTGGCCAGTAATCGACGTTTTACGGCAGTATGATGACATTGAAGACTATTTGGTTTTTAAGAAGACCGTTTGGTTAAGCAAGTCGGAACCGATATTACTAAACCGCACCGCAATTGTATATGTATATGAAGATATTCACCTGAGCAGGACGTACGAGTAGTAGTGTCCGCCCGACGCCTGCCCGGAGTGCACCACGATGCCGCTGAGCTGGTAGTGCGTCTCGGGCGTGTTCTCCTCCCCGCCGTCCCACAGCGTCGCGTCGCCCTCCGCGCGAGCGAGGCCCCATGCTACAATTTTACGGCAATTTTTATACTTAAATAAAAATAGAAATTAAGAATTTAATGCATACATTTATATACAGGCATTAAGCACATTTGCTGACATTTACGTCAAATACGTAAATATCAGGTCGTGGGGTACCAGCAGAGTAGATACTGTGATCGGATATCCACCCGAAACAGCATAACTGAAATACTACAGGGTGGGGATGAGCAGCAGCATCCTAGTCGCAGAGTTGTGCTGTGATTACCACCAAGATTGCCCAGCGCGGCAATTATAGGCAAAATTCCTCGTATCTTCGAGATGCCTATGTCCAAAAGTAGACTTTCTATAGCTGATATGATGATGACGTCAAATATGAACATATACTGCAAAGTCCAAACTGTGTACAATGTCTGAGAAGGTAAGACGCGCCCTCTGAAAGTAGTTTATTTTGGAATCGGCTATTAAGTAGATTTTACACATTTTTATTACAATAAATGTAAGATTAATAGTAGTTTATCAGAATAAAATAAAAAATCGGCTGTCTATGGTTGTAAATCATTTCACCAAATATATGTGGTATAGACAATAAATAGGGCACATACAATTAATCTTACCTGTGTAGGGTTCGACATCCAAGTATCGCGGGAATTCGAAGTAGTCGTTGAATTTGATTGCACACACTTTCTCAAAGTCATATTCAAACCTTTTTAACTGTATTACTAAAACTGGAGGTAGTTTGTTTAGACATAACCGTTTCACAGTTACGACCTGGAATAGGAAAACATGAATATACCAGACTGTAACATACATCCATATTTGTAAGGTATTCAAGTCAAACAAACCGTAAATCTCGACATATATAGTGTTACCACTTTGAAAGTACCAAAAAATAAAAATGTATGGTCTCTACCTACCCGTTGGAACACAGGCGTGATTTATGTATTTAGGTTATACGTAGGTTATTATTTTATTAATATTTTGTTGACAATTCATTAAAGTGATTTTTATTTTAACTTTACAACTTACACACTTTGTTTTGATTTGTATGTATGTATATGTATGTATGTAAATTCAATTAAAAGACGCCAATGTGGTACTTGATTTTATTACATTTCAAGCAAATTATTTGTTTTTATTTATATTGTATTAACAAGACTTGATATTCGCTAGCAGGTTTAATTTATTATACATCGAAACTTGTAGACATTTGAATTAAACGTAATATTAAAACACCTGTAACAAAACCAACTATACATCTACTTTATGATCTCATTATATATTACAGTAGATAGGTACTGCTATTCCTGATTTAGTATGTTATGAGTAATTGTAGAAAGCTAAGCGAAATAAACTGTGTTTTACCTTTTTATTGCACTTATCACAGTGGTAAGCATCCGCGCCTTCCAAGAGCTCACCCCTCACGTACGCTTCAAGAGATTCCTGTAGCCGCGACATATTTCGAATATCCAGTGATACTACACTGAAGGGTTCCTCTTTACAGTACCTAAAAAACATTACATACATTTATTTTAGACTATCCTCGAAATATTTTCTGTATATCTAGCCCCTGAGAATCCTTTTTTATTCCAAAAAAAAGTAAGAGATATCATATACAGTAATACCCCGCTTTACGCGACCCCGTTATGCGCGGTTTCACTATAACGCGAATTTCAAATTTCGCGCTCAAATGCCTCGCATTACGCGAAAAAGTGCGTATAAACATAATGTAGTCATCAACGTCTCTATGGTCGCGGAATTCCCGCTTCCTTTGAGCATTCTGTTTGAAGAATAGGGAATTCCCCGTCCTTCGACTTTGTTCTATGGGGATTCCCTCGTTCGTTTCGTTTGTTCCGTCATGTTTAGTTCGGCTGGCAGTCGTGTTTTTACATTTATTGGAGATACATACATAGGTACATAATTTAAAGCTTCGTCAAAAATGTCTTCTGTAAAGAAAAAAGAGCGCAAAAGCGTATCTTTGGAAATGAAGATGAAAGTGTTAAGAAGAATGGAAAATGGAGGCAAAGCAACAATTGTTGGGAGAGAGTTTGGACTCTCAGAATCGACTGTGAGAACGATTTTTAAAAATCAGGAAAAAATTAAAGTTTCCAGCGAAAGTTCAACACCTATAAGTGCAACAAAACTTTCTCGTTCGAGATCCTCTATCTTAGAAAGAATGGAAAAGTTACTGTCAGTCTGGATCGAAGATTTGAATAAGAAGAACACACCACTAAGTCAAGACCTCATTTGCACTAAAGCAAAATCTTTGTATGAGATGCTGAAAACACAAGAAGGAGAAGATAGTTCGACTCCGAATTTTGCTGCTAGCAGAGGCTGGTTTCATCGGTTCAAGCAGTTATTTCGAAGGAAGAACGTCAAGCCAGTGGTTTCAAAGCTGCGAAAGATCGACTTACACTTCTGCTGGGTGGTAATGCCACTGGTGATTTCAAACTGAAACCTTTACTAGTGTACCATTCAGAAACACCCCGTGCAATGCGAGGCACAGACAAGACAAGTCTACCAGTTGTGTGGCGATCAAACAGAAAGGCGTGGGTTACACGGGAAATATTTCAAGAATGGTATTTTAATAGTTTTTGCCCATCTGTCAAATCATACTGTGACAGAAATGTACTTGAACCTAAAGTTGTATTACTCTTAGACAATGCCCCAGGACATCCAACCTCACTTGATACACCCAGAGACTTAAAAGTGTACGTGAAGTTCCTTCCACCAAACACTACGTCAATATTACAACCTATGGACCAAGGAGCCATAGCAAACTTCAAAGCTTTTTACCATCGTCGCACTTTTAGCCAACTAATTCATGAAACTGACGGGGAAGGAAGACAGTCTATGCGAGAGTGGTGGAAGTCATACCACATTATGAAGGCTATTCACAACATAGAAGAAGCTTGGAAGGAAGTTGAAAAGAGTTGTATGAACGGGGTGTGGCGTAATCTTTGGCCATATGTAGTGGAAGCACCGAGAAGAATTGTCCAGATGAAGAGACAAGTGCTAGAAGACATTGCTGAATGATTGAGGGTTCTGAACTTGAAGATGTCGCTGTAGAAGATCTCGTAGAACTTGTAGCAACGCACGACGATCTTCTCAGCAATGAAGATCTGATTGAGTTACAGAATAATCCTATCTACGATGAGGAAGAACAAGTAGAAGAGAAAGTTTTATCTTCAGGGGAAATACAAAATGCTCTTTCAAAAATTTATTCAGGTTTGGACATACTGCAGAGTATAGACAATAATGATGACCGTGGCTTGACCGTGTGTCAAACAATAAAAAACAGTGTTGGGTGTTATGAACGTATTTTACAAGAACGTAAAAAAACGCTACCCAAAAGACAATAGATGTATTTTTCCGTAAAAAATAATTAATAGTAACTATGTAATGCATAAAGTGTTCTTAGGATTAAAGTGATTGATTAAAATGATTCGTGTTTTTTTGTATTAAATTTTGGCTATGTTTAATCATAAACCTCGATATACGCGAATTTCAGTTAACGCGATTTTTTCTGGAACGCATCTCTCGCGTAAAGCGGGGTATTACTGTATACATAGACATAAAATAGCCTATGCGGTACTCCAGACTATAAATAATCTCTATGCCAAATTTCAATCACATTGTTCAACCGCACCGGCGTGAAAGAGTAACAAACATTTATACTTGCGCGTTTGTAATATTAGTAATGAAATAAGGATAAGTATATACTTCAAAAAAATAGTTAAGCAAAACATAATACAATTTATTATTTACAATAATTAATAAACATCTTCTCACCTGTGTGGACAACCCTTGCAGATCTTTTGGTCTGAATAAGTACCGCCCATAGTTTTAGCCATCAGCTGTTCCTGTCCCAAAGACTTCAGAGCTTCATCTAAAGACTCTACCAGCGACATGAAGAACTCAACAGCGTCCTGTTGTTCTCTCAAATTCACTGGTTCCCCTTGCAACCTGAAAAATTATGATATAAAATGTAATTTCACTGTTCCTAATGGTGACGACAATTGTTAAAATAATGTTTGTTACTAACCTAAAATGCGCCCACAACCCTCTAGGAACATAATACTGGAGCTTACTGTAGTGTAAATGCGCAAATATCGCTTGTACTTGTTTCAGGATTGTGATGTTGTAGTCGTTGTTAACCTGTAATAAGTATCATGTCAGTATTACATGGGAAAATTATTCACACATTAACTAGACTCTGTAATAAGTCGCTTAAAGCACTTGTATTTTAGACATGAAATATACTACTTAAATACATAAATTTAACACCCAGACACAAAACAAACACAAATCATCAAGTATTTGCCCTGGGTGGGGATTGAACCCACGATCTTTGAAGCACAAGAAAGGATTACTACTATATGCGCCATCAGGCCCGTCATAAAGGATAATTCATAAGTTCTGGTTGTTGTATTACCTCCGTATTATTCTCTATGATCGTGTGATGATGTATGTCACCCGAAAAATCTTCATTGGGATCGGTTGCTGCACCTACAAAGAATTTACATTTATCTTTACTTTTGAGTTTACAATACACATTAAAAGTAATAAAGATATTTCGCAAAATCTATGTTTCGATTTAAACATGTATTTATAAAAATAAATTTTACCAAAATGGTCATGTGTACATTTCAGTACTATAAATTACAATACAGTTACCAGCACTAATAAATAAAAATTAAACATAGTAGTATTTTCATTTTTTATTATGTAAGACTTCACAAAAGTAGAATTAATGTTAGTGTTAAGTGTTTCTTGTAGTTACTATGAATTGTGTTTTTTTCATAAAAGAAAGATATCCCTATGTATATAAGCTAGCTAGCGTGGTGACCTTGCACGGTAAGCAACGCATCCCTGACGGCGCGCACGCAGTACAGCTGCTGCAGCACGGAATTCATGTAGCACGTGGCGCCGGCGTTCTTCAGCCCCACCAGGCCCGCCTGCGGCCGCGGGCCCACGCACGGGATGTAGTCCCATTCCGAAAGGGGCATACTCTTGTCTGAAATATTAATATATAATTGTTTATTTTGCAAACTCGAATTAACACAGACTACACCGACCATATATACGTAACCAACCCGTTATATGTGAAGTACAATAAAATCTACAGTTTATGAGTTTTACTGACTTTACTTTTAGAGGAGCACAAGTGTAAAAATGCTCGTCAGTCGTTGTCCTTCATAGCCGACGCTAGGCCATTCTCAACTCAGATTAAACGACTAAAGCCATTATATTTATGCTACAGCATACAACTTTTTAACATCATCATCATATCAGCCAGAGACCAAGACGTCCACTACTGGACAACCGCTACCGCAACCACTTCAGGTCTCCCCAAGTAATCTCCAATAGAACCGGTTGTACAGGCCTGCGGTTTTAGTCAGATCGTCTGTTCATCTTGCGGCGGGACGCCCTACGCTGCGCTTGCCGGAACGTGGTCTCCATTCCAGAACCTTACGACTTCATCGGCCATCGGTTCTGCGTACCAAGTGCCCTACCCAATACCACTTCAACCTACTAATCCACCGGTCTACGTTGGTAACGTTGGTCCTGTTACGAATCTTCTCATTACTGATTCGATCGCGCAATGAGACTTTCTGAGCGTTGCCCTCTCCATAGCTCGTTGAGTTTTTGAGTTGGCTTAGAATGCAATGGTAAGTGACCCACGTTTTCCTGCCATAGGTCATCACTACTGGTAACACAGATTGATCGAAAACTTTCGAATTGATACACTGTCTGTCGGACGAGATACGATTGCAAAACGGCGAAATATCTTCTCATCCGACAACATCTAGGTGAACTATATATATATTATTGTGAGATGAACTGTAGTGTTTCAGTGAGAAATTATGACTTTTATTTTGCATTACCTAACAGGAATAACCAATAGTAAATACCAACAACAATGCAGCAAGGTTTCTGTCACGGCTAATTAGCCACTATCACCATTAAATATTAATCGCTGCCAGTATTGAACTAAACGTGACGAGCCGATAACCAACTCAACCACCTGGAAACAATGTTATGGAGAGGTCACTAACCGCTGTAGAACATCTGGTCGAGCAGGTTGGCCAGCGCCGCCATGTTGGACACGCAGCCGTGTACGAGCGCGAGTAGTAGGTCGGAGGCGGCGGCGGCGGCGCCGGCCGTCCGGCACAACGGCGGCGCCGGTTCGCCGCACGCCTCCTCCCCCGCGCCGGCCTGCTGCACGCTGGCCATGCGGTACCACGCCCACGAGTACGGCCAAAGGAACTCTGTTGTCACTTCCTGTGGGAAAAATATGTATTTAGTCAGTTTCGTACGATACATCGAACTTCAACGATACATCGAAATGGATCGTTAAAAAAGCGGAGAAAGCTTTTTCAATAAACGTTTCATGTGAAAACCACTGAATAACTAAATTCAAATAAAACTGGTTAAAATTCAAATTCTTGTAGCAATGATTATGATAAATAAAGCATGTAAAAAACAATTTAAAACAATACAGTAATATAACGCAGATATCTTAGAGAACTTATGAAATGTCTTCTTAATGGAGATAATTAAAAGGCCATATCAAACCTTGATGAGCCCAGACTCGCTGTGGTCCGGATGTGCGCCGTACTGGTATTTGACTTGCGCGGGTACGTGCCCGAGCAACTCCTTGGTCAAGTTGAGGTGGCCCTCCAGCAGCGTATCGTCCAACTTGTCAGGATGCATTCGCGCGGCGCGCAACCAGCCCACCTGCACGAATATGCAGAACTAGTGATGTAAGGTAACAAAAACTAAAAACTAAGGGTCAACTGAACTTTTGGAACCATACACAATGGACCGGAAACCAAAGAATTTTTAAAATATATTTTAATAATCAAACACTTAGGGAGGTACTTGGCTGCAAAATTAAAAATAATCAATTTGCTACAGTAGACACTACATTTATACCGGATTTATACAATTTAACACTAATCTTAATTGAAACATTCAACGTCCCTGAAACAGAAGTTAAAAAAGAAAAATGTATATAGTTT
>JACJUM010000875.1:11923199-11953642 GCA_020976665.1 Heortia vitessoides | reverse complement strand
CCCGCCGCCGCCCCACGCGCACATGGCTAGCAGTTGCTCGGCGCATGACACGCGCACCTGCTCAGTGAGCGTATGTATTATAATCTAAGTCATAGAATCGGTCATGTCATCTGTATATCTGAAGCATGAAGGAGATTAGTATCAAAGACACACCATACATATATTCTTCCTCTTTTCCCATCGAAACAAGATGATGAATTATGATGCCTTTACATGAAGTGAATATTTGTGCATTAAACATTTTTTTGTCTTATATCAGCAGACTGTAAACTAACACTATATCAGATCTGTTACATATTTAGGATCGTGAATTTCCATATCGTAGATCAAAACAAGATTTTCTATATCGTAAATCAAAACTCACTTGGGGGTTAGGACAGTCGATCATCAAGTACAGTGCCATGTCTTGCCACCACTGCTCGTGCAGTAAAGTTTCCAGATGCCCACCGCCAAGCGCCATACAGATCGTAACCACTTCCATGCATTCTCGAACCACTGAATACATAAGCTGCATTATTATAGGAAATAAATCTGCAATAGAATATTGTTCACCGTGACTGCGTACTAGATCAGTCTTGAGTGGTGGTGCGACCTACACGAAGGTGACAAGCGCTCATATAATATAGAAATTGTTTCATAGACACAAAGCGCTTTTAACTCAGTATCACCAACTCTCAGCATTTAAAGTGACAACTTATAACAAGACTCCATAGCCCAGTACCGGTTATCTAGTATAATAACATGCATGTAATATGTATTTATAGACAGCCACTCATAAGATGACTAAGATTGTGCCTTAGAAGCAGGCTTCAGAATCGTTTTGCTGACTATTAGACTATTTTTATGGTTGCCACCCAGAGTGCCAAGAAAATCAAAGTAAAGACTGACATGTGACATCGTCAGGGTGCACTGCGCCGCCCATGTCGGCCGGCTGCACGACCGAGTAGGCGAGTGCGTAGAGCGCACGCACTGTGGCCGTCGTCGGCACCCGCCACCACACCAGCGAAGACACGGAGTCGCTCTCGTCGCCGCTTGTCACTACCTGTTGAGTAAACCATAATCAATTAACCTCAATACGATTGTTCTGACATTTCTATTTAACTTTAAAATTAGATATGTCCAAGAGAATTACCTGTCTTCAGCTGCCTTGAAAAAGGATCCACTTACTACTTAAAAAAGTACACGTATGAAACGAAATTATTCTATAGTAGAGTTCTTGTTCTTCTAAGAGCATTTGGTATTTGAGGATTTTTTTGCACTAAAATAATGAGAAAATACGAGTTCAATAGAACTACTAAATAATAGTAACTCACCTGCTCGCCCAGCGCGGTAGCCAATTTTTCGGAAATAGCTTTTACTATAATCTCACAGCTGTGGTTTGGAACCGTTTGTAGTGCTTCTCTTAGAATCGTCACATCCATTCTGAAAGATAAATTTTATTAGTATTTTACAAATCAGCTATAATTAAAATGAAATAATTAAATCGCTAGGATCCCTATACAAATATTAGAATCAATTTCCCGCCATATACAGTTAAAAACTGTCCTGAGACGACCTGTCTAACTAAGAGACACCCATATACATTACTATTATCTTCAATAGACCTTAATCTATTGCATTTATGAGTTCATTTTGTATATCCTACAATGACCATCATACTGCTAACATACCTACGGACAATCATTCTTGCCACCTCAATTCTGATATCCACGCAAGACATGGAAAGTTATCAAAACCATTTCACAATGAGTTAGAATTTTAACAATGAAACGAACTTTCCACATGTTTGAATTATGAGCTAATTGAATTATACAAAAATAATTAGAATACCTGAAGTCTTTGTCCACTGTAATGTCCGAGCCATCAGGAGCGAGAATCTCAAACAGGTGTCCTAATGTGTAAAGAGCCAGTTTAGCTAGCCTGACTAAAGCTAAACATCCAACTCTGAAACATTAAAAGTGTTAATCCTTCTTTATTGAACTAAAAACATTTAAAAATAATCTAATGGAAATGTAATAATGCCTAAATACAAAAATATAAAATATAGAAAAAACAATCAGAAGGAACTGTATAGTGTTTAATAAAGGTACCAATATAGATTCCCTATTGTACAGATTATATGAAACAGCAACACACCTCCTTGTGTGTGGCGCAGCACCACTCAGAAACTCCTTGTCCGACAGGCATTGTACAAGTAGCGGAGCTTTCTTGACGCACGCCAGCTGGAAACTGCGGCTGCGTTCCAGTCTCGTTTCAGATGAAGGCATCACCATGCTGTATAAAACCTAAAACCATTAAAGATGATTAAGCTATATACAGTCAATCCGGGTAACATTGAATTATAATAATAATATACTCTTTATCTTTTTAGTATTTATATACCGATTGCAAAAAATGTTTTCATGGTTCACCATGAAAATAATTCTCGCAATCGATAAAAACCTAGGCTGATTTCGTTCTATAGCCTATGAAAAAGGATAATTCAAAGTTTCCCTATTAGTTCAATGTTATCCTATTTTATTTAGCGCTGGTTTGTATATTATAATAATGCAACTGTAATACTAATATAATTACTGAAATTACTATCGCTAAATAAGATTGTGTTGTGACATATGCAGTGTCTGCAAGATGTGTATTTAAAAGAAAAATGTATACTATATAATTATTTTTTTTGTATTTAATGTGTGAACTAAATCCGTTACACTAACATAATGAGAGCCAGCCCCAAAGGAGATGCTCATAGAGTAAGTTGGAGTTAAGAAAGTACATGAGACTATATCTATATCAGGAACTAAAAATCGAAAACGGTACCTCTATATTATATGCTACAGTAGGCGGCGCTGGCCCATACAACATATCCCTAAGTTTCGTGTCTTCCCTGCTTAGTAGTGCTTCTGTCAACTTTTCCACCTAAAACACAAAATGTAGAACAATGTTAACAAAATTTTATTTAATATTATATAACACAATGAGCTCATTATTATACGTACTGTCTGTTTGTGCGCCGGACAAATTTGTGAGAGTAAATGTGCCGCCTCCGTTAACGGCGCATGACCCTTCGTTATACCGACGTGCTCTAACTCCAACATAAATGGTATATACCATGAGCCCTGAGAGAATAGCTAAAACGCAAATTAAATAATTATTTTAAACACTGTTGTAATTAATATTCACGACTAGATATATGACGTCAAATCAGTTGATCTAAAATTATATACCTGGTATATTATATTGTAATATTAATATTTTCTAATATTTACGCATTTACTACTCATAATAAAACTATTCTTTTAACAGCTTTACAACGCGATTTATTTATTGTTACCTTGCGGCAACCGATCTCAATATTAGAAAGTTATAATTAAATTACTAACTTTATTTATTTTTAGTTTCTAATTTTATTTGTTCGCGTTCTCATCCACACAGTAGGTGCTGACAGTATCTTGTAATCTGTTAGTGCTGCGATTTTGGCCTTGGTTCCTGATCAAATGTATGACAGGATCCCAGGCAGGCAGAATTTTCTAAGCATCTTCTCTATTAAAATTGGGATTTTTTCATTTTAATAGCTTGGCAAAGCATCCTTGGAATAAACCGGTGTTCCTCCCTCGCAAGAAATTGAAATTAATCAAACTGTTAAAAGACTAATTTTATTATTGTAATATTAATATTCTTTACATGATAAATTGAAAAAATGTTCAGATTAATAAAAGTCAGATACACCGTAGTTGAAGAAATTATATAGAATTTGAAGTGCATAGCATGTGATAGATGAGATTTTAAAAATATCTATTTCCCAAAAATATTGTCATAAATAAAAGATATTTTCAAAACAAACAAGTCTAATAAAATGTGACGATGTATTATGACGATATAAAACGGAATATGGCAATACGACTATAATTTTAACTTAAATGTCCTTGGCATGCTATTATAAAACGAATGAGAAATTATTAGTGTAGATTACTCACGACACCAGGCAGCGCGTGCTCGGGAGTGGGCGGAGCCGGCGGCGACGACGTGCTGGAGTCACTGCTCGACTCGTTAGACGACCCGCACCCGCCGCTGCCACACACCTGCCGTAAAATGTATGTTATTATATGCCTACGGTGAGGGTACATATGGTCTATATTGCTATGATATTCCGATTGGCAATGCCCCGTTCGGCTTAGCAAACGAGCTTACGATCCGAGCGTCATACGAAATTGAAACCACGTGCGTTAAGTATTTTATCCTAGGCATATTATTCCAAATTACCCTTTCCGTACTTTACTGCATCAACCATCAGTCGACAATTGTCTACTAGCTGCAGAGTGTTAAATTAATATAAGAGAAATTTTGAATCAGTTTAACTAACCTTTGCAACAATCACAGTTTTGTCTCTAAGAGGTATTTGCGATAGTGTTTTTCGGTCGTGACTCGAGTCCAAAAGCTCTCCGTTTAAGTAGATTTCTAGCTTATTTACATATAGTTCTAATTTTATATTATTATCCGTTGCACATTTGAGTCTGTAATTAAAAAAAAACAAGTTACGAATAAATAATATTTAAAGTATGTATCAACAACGAAGTCGAACATATTAATTTATTTTAAAATTACCTTCTTTGGATAGCGGTGCGTAAAGCATGTAATGTTTCATTTGAATGTGAAAACAATTCAAGGTCTTCGATCTGCCTTTGGCCGGTTTGAAAATTAAATCTGACTATAATAGTACACTGCCGCCCCCGACCCGACCTGTAGATCGGGAGGATCTGTCGATCGGCCGAATATCTTCTATCACATTCATTTATATATTCCTGTATGGCACGAATTACCCTACACATTTTTGTACAAATCTCCGTGGTATCTGAAAAATCAAAAATGTATGTAAATGATATGAATTACGTGTGCACTTCGCGTGCAAATAACACCATTTTGGGAGAAACGCCTGGTACCGGCAGACTAGTTTTAAGGTCACTACATGTATGTGTTCAAATGACTTTCATTACCCAAAAAATCTTTCGAGTCATCGCTCAATTTAGTAATTAATTTAAATTGTTATAGATTTACTATATAAAAAAATAAGAATATTTAGACGATTTAAAAGTGCCTCTGATAGGTCCAATTAAATAAAGATATTTTTGACTTTGAATATCCCACTAGGTGGACCCTCGTCAAGGGTGCAACTCGGGCGGGTACAGCAGGTGCGACTTACCCTGCTGCTGCTCCATCTCCTTCTGCATGCGCTGCGTGCGCGCGCAGCATTGCGTAAGGAAGGCCTCATGGTGGTGCGCCGCCGAGAAGTGCGGGCCCACGCACGTGCACACCTCGCGCAGCAGCTCCGTGCCGCGCCCCGAGATCTCGTCCGAACACTCCGTTATCACCTAATCATCCAAATGTTCATCATATAAATGTTTGTCCTGGGTGGAGATGAACCCGCGACTCTTAACACATAAGATAGGGACACTATCGAATGCGCCATTGAGCCCGTTATATCCTCAACATACTGTGAAATCAAATTTGTAATTATCCATGACAATGTCACCTCTCTTTGGGTGTCCAACGAGTTTCATTACTGTGTGAGTAATGAACAAGAAAAAAAATATTGTATATTTGTTTCATTACCCAAGAAAGGATTTAAATAAAAAATGAAGTCAAACATATTCGCTAATAACCGAGGTGAAAGAACAGCCATTCAGAACAATCGATTTAAATTTATACACAATGGAATAAGATTCGGGGAAATAAAATCGACCTAAAATTTTATGATTTCAAAGTCATACTCACTCTCCATAAGTAATCTAATCCTATGAGATCGGCGTCATGGAGTAAAAAACTACGGCGTTTAATTTTTATTTTCCCTTCTTTGGAGTTGACAGCTTTGAAGAATCTAAAAATGGCATCGAAACAATTAAAAATCCCTGAACGTGCACGCAAACCCACCATTTACGAACGTGAACGTTACCTTTCGAAGCATTTGATGCCCGCGTGTGTCAATAAATTAGGAGACAACGTCATGATATTCCTTCGAAAAAAATGTAAATTGATATTGGGGTCTAAGTCGGGTTCTTCCCCCATTAGCTTGCTGAACCAGCGAAAGCACGCCTCGCGGTCCCCCAAGTGGGCGGGCCGCTCGGCGAGGCACACCCAGATCTGCTTTGCCTGCAAGTAGTTCCACTAATTGAATATGATTTACCTTCTTCATTCCTGTGAGGCGGGAAGGTGGAAGGGGGGGCTCCTACTGGGTAAAGACAGGAAAGTTAGAAGGATATCGGGTATGCCTGAATTGATTGGTTATTTTATTCAGAATAGGGTAAACCAATTCTTTTATTTTATAAAAGACGGTAATTGGCAGTTTCAAGGTTGGGAGTGAGGAACAAATATACTGAAGTCGGTGACGTCACTGTTCACATATTATTCTTTTTGTTCAAATCGAATTAGTTTTAAACTTCAAAGTTTCAAATGGATCTTGTAACATTTTATTTTTTTAATAAAGGTATATACAGCATTCACAAGAACAAGCTCGCTTTCAGTCAACAGCCCATGCTGTAAGATAAGTATGAAGATGAGGAAAGCGAATGTTATAATACGTATTGCACCGACACCGATTAAAATGTTCGAATGAGGTTGGGATTAATAATGATCAACTACTAAAAAATTATTAGATACTTACTTGCTCCGCGCAAAGCCATAGTTGTCCGTCTTTAAGAAGAAATCGAAGAAAGCTCAACCTTTCTTGCACTTGTGCAGCATGCGGGTATCTTCCATCTGGTAGCCAATTGTCCCAGTCTATTTCACCTTCACCTAAAAATATTTCTCATGATTCATATATACAGTAGTGTACAGAAGCAAAATGACGAAATAAATTCAATTCAATTAACACTTTTAATCCCATGGTTTTTCATTTTCTGTTTTTTGATTTAAAAGCTACCTCTTTTTTATATTTTCTTTATAAAATTCAGATTATCCTGCATTGCGTGTGTTCATACGCTAACAGACTGTGCGTACCACGCAATTGGATATTGTGTGGTACGCACATATAATGACGATAACGAAAATGTTACAAAAACACGACTATTCATTTCAGGGTACATTTAACAATATCCATTTATGGAAGATAAGCTTTCGACTTACTTGTAAGTTTATTCCTGACCCCCTCCATGTACTGAGTAAGAGAGTCAGTGACTAGAATAACGAGTGAATGCTGTGTTTGAAGGCGGTCTATGAGTTCCTGCCGCGTCACGGGCGGTCGAAGTCCTGTGCCGCCGCCTGCTTCGTACAGGCAACAAATTTCTCGCATCATTTTTAACGCTGGTATCACCCATTTCTCACTTTTTTTCAACTCCTCTACGCACCTGAAATGAATAATTATTATATTTATAAAAATAAAATATAATTTCAATTGTTAATAGTTATTAAACATGTCATACTTATCCAGCCATAGGGTTTTCTGCGCGTCTCGGTCTTGACTACAGCTATAGTCCAATATTTTAATTAAGTTAGCCAATGCGACATCAACAATTTCTGTGCAAACTTCATCTGAATGTGCCAAGTTCCAAAATAGTACCAACACCTAAAAAATATGCTCATTAGAAATACTGTAATAATTTCAGAACTATAATTTAAAGATGAGTTATGGCTTACTACTATCGTAATAAACAAGATATATAAGCAAAAAGTACTTTATTGGCCATAACGCCATCTTTGTCGTCTTCTGCAAGTCTCCTTATAACTTCTAACAACTTGTCACTTTGTTTCTTACTAGACGTAGCCCAGCTTGCCTAAAATAAATAACAAATTAAAATATTATCACATTTATTAGTATGCAAGTATCGATAGTAGAATAACCCATGTGAAATTGGGTCAATTATATATAAAATTTCAATGTTTAACTAAAATATATAGAAAACATTACGATTAATAGTGGATATAGTAAAAACCTACAAGATTATCTTAATTCTTTAGAAAAGTACTCCAACCACCGACTAAATAAACACCTGAAGCAGTCTAATGAATGAATGAAAAAATTAATGAAACTCCCTCCATAGGTAAAAACCATCAAAAATCTGCAAATAATTAAGTCATTACCGAATAAAAAATTCAATAAAAGTAATAATTTGATAGTTAACAGTAGATATATACACACCTTAAAGCAGTCAAATAGATGATCCAGTTGATCCGGAGTAAAATCCCAAGCCAATTTCGCTAACAAATCATGAAGGTTCTTTACAATGGCTTCGTGCTTCCCGTGCTGCGCCTTCCATATCGCATCCAAGTCTTCTCTCGTTAGCGAGTTCTCTTTTATCATGAACCTTAGCATTTTTTCTAATCTGTCTACATACTGAGGCTGATGTAATGAGTCACGTAACACTATGTCTACTACTTTGTTCTCGCGTATCCAACTCTAGAAGAAAAATAAACACACATAAAATATAAGTTCGGAAACTTTTCTTTTTTTATGGTAAGCGTTAGGCTGTGATATCTCTATAGAGATATCACTAAATCAAAATTGTTACTTGAAGACATTATGTCTCATTTAACCACTAATGTCCCCATTTCTCTCGACCATCAAATAAGACCATAACAATAAGTACTCGTTGGTTAAAATATGTAAGAGAAAGGTACCAGTACTTATAATGGTATCAAAGGTGCCACTCACTGTGATGACGACGGGCGTTAACCACTCTGGCTTTGGCTGCTGAGATATTGAACTGATCAGCTGATTAATTTCATTGAGTGCTGACATTTTGCCGTTAAACGATGACATTTGCAATAATCGCAAAATCATTTTTAATCGAAACATCTCCAACGCTAAAAGAGATTTCAAAAAACTTGTTATAACCCAGTAGTACACAAAAAGCCACATATTATAACAGAAATGTTTACATGAATTGATAGCAACACAGTGTACTCGTCGATACCATTACAGAAAAAAACATGCAAACAGCACAAGTGAAGGTCCACGTCAAAATGGTGGTAGCGATGAGATGATGGAGGTGTGGTAACATACAATGTAGCAGCATAGGGGAGGAATTGTAACTGCGCCCCTAAGCAGCTACAGGGTGTGCGACCCACTCGGTGCCGTCTCTCGAGTCCGTCGATCTCTTACGCTACGTGATCACAAGTTAGCTACACATATGTGAAATGAGTACAAATATTCCGATATTTGATTTAACACGCTGAAAGAAAACAACATTTCATTACATACCACGAAACATTTTAACGAATAGCTCTGACTAGGGATGTTACAGAGGTTAGACTGTATTTCTGAAATGTTAAAACTACCGATTCTGTTTCGACGGTAATTTTAAATCCGAGGTTGAAACACAGCGGCAGTGGCTGCCACAGATTATATATTTTCTTCAGTACGAACTTACTTCTTGATCATTGAGCTACGCTATGCCTGACAACCCTACTGCGGAAATAAGGACTTCACATAATGGTGTGTTAGTAGTGCAAAGATGTGTTTTACTCATGAACGCAAAAGAACTAGTTCAGATGACAAAACCCAATGAGCATGCTACTTCATTTGTTGTTTGGCATGAAGGATCATGTAATTTGTTCTTCTTTTATTAATAATTATAATGTTACCGAGGCTGCTTTTTAAAACTAAAATAAGCCAAAAAATGACCTGCATATTATAAAACAACGCAACGGATTTTGATGAGATTATTTGTAAATAGACAAGAGTGATTGAAGAAGAGATTTATATGCATAATATAGTTGAAAAACAATTATAACCTTTTAGGGATTTCGAATGTGATGTGATAAATACAACACATTTATTTCCACTGACATTGCAAACACTGGCTGAATCTGACTAGATAGATTAAAATAATATACTACAGTATTGTACAGCTTTAAAAGGTTTACGAAAAAGTTCGCGATGGGATATGTCCATCTCTTAGGGTAACCCACAATTAGCATTGTTTATCCTTATTGCACCCGTGCCGGGGCGTTCGCTAGCAAAGTCGCCAGTAACAAATTAAAAAAAAACGCTTTCAACATCAGCTCAGATTAATCCACCTCCGTAACATTCCTAATACCCCTGCATGCTATACAATATTTATACTTAACATGTGTTAATAAAAGTAAGGAGTAGAAATAGATTCGATGTTTCGTGCTTGTGAAATGTGTAGGATATATGCAACATCAATCAATCACCTTGCAAACATTGAAATTTGTTTATAGAATACAGAGTAATTGTTCAGGGTACCAATAAATAAGATACAATAATTAAAATAATATTTTATAAAGTACACACACAACCACCATAAAATGAAATAACTAGACGCACCTACAACAAGAGAACAATTAGAGAACTTCCAACACACAACAATCAATTACACATACAATTAAATGAAACAAACCTCTTATATAAGATTATTGTTTCTATTTTAATACCAACTTACAACAAATAATGACACACACAAAATGGAACATTACAATTACATACATTGTGAGATTGATAAGTTAAAATAAATGACTTACATTTCAGCAGAATATGATGCTGCGGTGTTTTAACGGACACATATTTACAGGCGCGGATTAAACATGATACTGTATCAGTCTTATTCTCACTTCCGCGAGCTTCTCGTTTCAATTCATCGTCGGTGAGACTTTCTAAAAGCGTTGGGATACATTCCTGAAAATGTGTAAATTTGAACTGTAGCTTAGGCGCCTATTTATTATTTAAATAAAAAAATGTAGAAGGTCCTGTTATATGTGATATCTATGACATTTATAAAAAAGGCCTTTGGATGAGACCAGAACATTGTACATGTGATGTCGCTCCTATTTATTATATGAAGCATTATTAAAAAATAAGAAAATACATTGAATTAAATATGATGTAGACTTAACGATTATAAAACGACAAACAATTCTGAAAATTTAACTACCAACTCTTAACTATGTAATAGTTAACTATGAAGTAGTTTAACTAGAGAGGGTGAGGTCTTATCTGTATTTGCCGAAATGGCATTAATGAAAAGTACCGGTATTCCACCTGCCTTCAGAAGCTCAAATGTGATTCCGTCATCATTTAGCTGATTCAGGGCCATTCCAATCTCGTTTAGGCTGATGTCCGGGATATCCTGGCAGTAGTGTCGGATTAACGGCTCTTGGGCCTTTTGCCAAACTACTAACAGGCAGAAACAGAAGCGTATAACTCTCTATATAACCCCTCGATCCAGTACCTCAGCTTTAATCAACGAAACTTCCATCTTCTCTCTTCAGTTTAGTCATCCGACTTTGTTTAATATGCATATTTTTTGCGAACATTTTGGTGCCCTTATACCGCTTAATTGTCTCTTTAATATTTTCAGTATTAAAGAGATGGATGTCGTGTCGCATAGATTTTAAAATGTGTCTATTGAGCCGCCTATATGACTTCGCATCACTCGAAGACTGGAGTTTCATCGAGCATCGTTCGGCCATGAGGTTGAGAGAGTGGTCGGAGAGTTTCGGAGAGTATTTGAACGGCGGGATCCAATGAATTTCGAACCCACAGTCCGGAGTTTTTACGAGCCTGTCGTTAATTTCGTCAACCGACGCAAGGTTCTTCAAGCAATCGAAGCGGTTAGAGAGCTCGAGCTGAAAGCACTTGGGGTTTTAGATAAAAGCGTGAGTAGTTCGGAGCGTAGACTTCATCAGGCGGGACCTTTCATGTTTACCGTTGATATTCAATGTGCCTCTTAATTTTAATTATGTGGATCACGGAGACATCATTTTATATTCAATTTTTTGTTCGTCAAAATGAACTCTATCTCAATTCTCGTAGAACCATCGGGGTTCATCCAGGCCCCTTTCCTGTGAGGCGGCTTCTGGAAAAAAGAGTTTATTATAAAGAGCCCCCTTTCTCCAGAAAGTCAGCCAGCCTCTCATATGTATGGCTCGACTTATGTTCTCATACATAGTCTCCACTTCATCGTCTGGATGTGACGAGGTCGGTGGGTATACCTAAATGACCTGCAGCAAATATCTTTCGGATATTCCGAGTATCAGGTATAGCACCTTACTCGACACACTTTCGATGGTAATTATGTTGACTTGTGGACGCGAAATCCGACACCACCTTAGGACCATTGGTCTCCCTCCCATTAATAGAGCGGGTAGCCAGACTTTAGGATTATCGTGTCCTTACTCTCTCTTTGGACTTCAGACAACCACAGAATATCCCAGCGCATCTTACTCAACTCTTCCTCCAACTCAAAAATCTTCTCGTCAGTCCTCAATGTGCGACCGTTGTGTGTTACCAGGGCCAGTTTTCGGTTGGGGTGGTAGCCGTGCGACTGAAGATTATTAGCACCCTCTGCCCCGTCGTTTCCATAACCGCTATCGTACCTTGTAATAACGGAGCTGCGGGGGCTGGGGGCCTGGTAAAATTGGCGACTTTCATTTAGGGTTTACGCCCTATAATTGCCACGCCGGGCAGGCGTCGCAGGGCGTGACTTTGTGACAAGAATGCTGCTGCTGACAAGTATGCCGTGTGATACAAGCAGATTAAAATAGTACCTCCCCGCGTACCGGGACAGTGTATTTTAAATGCACAGGGCGGGGATGGGCAGCAGCACCCAAGTCGTGAAAATAACGCTTTGTGATTGCCAACAAGCTTGTCCAGCTCAGCAATTATGGCCAAAATTCCCCCTTTTTTAGGAAAGGCCAATGTCCATCCATGTCCAACAGTGGACTTCCAATGGCCGGTAAGATGATTACAAGTATATTTTTCCTATCCACTACACTGAGTAAAAAAAATAATTTATTTGTTTTTATAGCGCTGTTCTGTGTTACTAAACGTAACCTAGTAGATACTTTTCATTTCATCAATGTCGATATCTGAGAGTAATACAAGTTTTCACACCCATCTTGAAAGATTCTTCTTTTTGAAAGACATGCTTAATTCATGCATACAAAGTTCCTTCCTTTCCTCCGTCATGATAAATTACTTAAATGCAATATGGTGACATATGATTCATTGATAAGAAAGAATAATAAGGATTCTATATGGTATTTGTCATAAAAACCATGTACATATTTTGCAGAAGTCCTGCCCCCTGATAAAAATAACATACTACATACCAGTACAGGTAAAAGGTACGTTGTGACAGTGTGTGGAGTAAGAAGGTCATGACATAGGCCGAGGGGTCGCAACAGCTGCCATACGGCGGCCACCCGCGTCTCCCCACTCGTTGACTGCTCCAGAGAAGGTTGCTCATTACGCGGGGTTGAAGTCTACATGCAAAAAGATACATTTGTTTTATTTGTAACCTCCAAAATTTGCTAATTTTATGCTTGAATACCTGTGTATCCAAAACACAACGCGTTACGTCAACCTAATTCGTCAATCATGTTACAGAAGCTGCATCGCGCTCACAAAGTTTTCACTACGCATCGAATATATACAAGAACCTGGTACACAACGCCCGACAGTGCTGTGGCACTGAAGCCAATCGTGGGACTCCACAGAATATCGTCGCTTTTCGACAAATTTGCGACAATTACCATTCCCTAAGAACCCATCTAAAATCATATAAAGCTAGAATATCGTCAGTTGAAATTAGTTCTACTGCCTTGTCTATACAAATCTTGATATTAAAAAATGTGATAGAAATGCACTAACCAATAAAATTCTACTAATCCCTGAAATCTGCTACAGATCATTTCAAATAGACATTTCTAGAAACGCCTTAAACCTAGAAAAGATCTTAAATATATAAACACTACAAACCTGCCTTGAATAGCTAGCCCATGATACCACAGGAAACGAATTCGCAAACAATAGATAGAATACCAATTCATAAACTTACATCGCTACTTTCTGAAATTATCGGCACACTCTCAGTGTCCTCAGTTTTCGTACTCTTTGTTTCTTCACATTCCTTTTCATTTATTTCTATAAACATCTTCTCCTCCGAGTTAATAGATGATGTCAGATCTGGCTTTTGAAAACCCATTATAATTTCGAATCTTTCCCTAATTTTAACAAATCCTCCAGCTTGGCCAAACCTGCAAGGAAATAATTTACTGAAATGTCTACAACAATCAAAATATTTACATAATTACGTCTACCACCAAGGTGAATATAGTATTAAATGTATTGTTACAAATAAAATAGTAACAAAGACTTGACACTGAGGTACTCTAGTAGTTTAGGACAGTTGATTACTATTATAATTAAAAAGAGTATAGACACTTGAATCAGTATAGTAAAATAATTCTATGAGAAAAGAATATAATAATAGAAAGTAAATGACAATATAATCTACAAGGGTATAAGTTAAATGCCCAGCCAATTAATAAATATTACTAATTAAAAATCATTAGTCTTATGTGTAAATAATTAACATAACAATCTGCTGCTGCCCGAAATTAAATAAGTATAGAAAAGTTTAATTAGATTTATTAAATTAAATAAGTTATTAGATTATACATATTTGAAAAATTGTGAAAAATTAAGCTTACACATTAATGAGATGAACTAGCCATCCTCTTGGTGTCCGGTGATCTAATGATTTTGCAAAGACTTCTGCTTCCTGTGTAGAACCCTGGCCAACCGATGTGGAACTTGTGGTAACCGAAAGACCCTCACAAGTGCGTGAAGCATTGAATGTATGAAATCTGTAATACAACAATCAACTCATTGGTGGACTAACTAAACAAACAAAATGAAATTTGAATTTAAAATAATTAAATACATACTTGTTGTTAGGGTTGAGTGTCATGGAAAGTAAGTGCAAAAACCTTGCATCATCCTGCTTCATTGCACATAGTTTGACCAATTTCTCACAGTTAGATCTGACACACTGCTGGATGTTGCTTTTCCATGATGACACCGCATCATCAGTAAGAATTTTGGTAAAGGACACTGTGAGTGCATCATTGTAAAATCGTTGGCATAAAGCATTATTCACATCTTCTCCTGATGATGAACAAAACAAGTTTACAGTAAAAATAACAACTACATAATATATTTATATTTATATTCATGTAGACCCAGTTGTCAACTTATTGTTACCTTTGGCTGCAAGTTCTGTGGCAGCAATTAGGAGTGCTTCCAGTTCTTGTTCTGGTAAAACTGGAACCACCCAGCGGGAATGTGAAATTTTTTCTTCTAATGCTTTTAACTTTGCCTCGGGGAATGCCATCTGTGAAATTTATATGATTTATAAGATGTACTTTTAAAGAAATAAAATGTGACCCTTATTATACTTTTACTAATACTAATATTCAATGTTTTGTAACCTGTATAAAAATAAAAATTTATTAAATACAAAATACATTTTATTTTTATTTAATAAATTTCAAACCATATCTAGTATCAAATAGTATCAATACAAACAAAGAGCATATCTTACTTCTCCAGAATAACAAGTATTTATCTCAGAAAAGCTAACTTTAAACTTTAACACAATCTATTTTTAAGAAATATATATGAATTAGAAATATAAGAATAAAATATCATATATTTATTATGTGTATGAATATGTTTCTTGTAAGTTTATAAAGCAACTCATAATTTTCTTCATATTAGAAAAGACACCTTTTCCTGTGGTTTGAGTGATAAGGCTCACAAGCCAGTAATTAGCTTTGGTAAAATCCCCATAAGAATCTGTAGAAATAATCCTATATTTAAATAGCTACTTTAATAGAGTAACTATGGAATTAGCAGTATGTAAAGCTGTTTTACAATTAATAATAAATTAACACTTACCTCCCCGGGCATCTGCTCTTGTTCTTTCATTGATATTGTCATTATCTACACATAAAACTATGCATTGCCCCCTGAAAATACCAATAATTATCATTCACTGGAAGCCAAATGCTTGTTCCTACTAGCTGGAATTTTAAAGTCATAGACAAAAGAATATATTGATCAAAAAATTGTCTGACTTATCAATTTGCTAGAAAAGTTATCTAATTCAAGATAATCATTAAAACACTATTCGTACTACATATAACTAATGTATACAGACTGTTTTAACAGAACCTTTGCATATTAAACTCAAAAGTCGGTATAAAATCTCCATATACTTATATAATTCGGCAATTTTTAAACATCTACTACCTTCCTTTAAGTCTGATGATAACAGAACATTCTATATATAATATAAATTCACGACCCTACCCAAAGAAGACTTAAAAAATAATAATTCAGAGTGATCAGCCGGCGCGACAAAATGGCGTCATTATCCTAAACAAGACAAAGCAAAAAATACATTGCTAATAGGGTTCTAGGTACGGATACACAATAATAATATATTCAATAATGGCTAGTCTTACCCTTATTTTCAACATATATTCAAATAAACAGATAAATCTTCGAACTAATCACAAATAGAAATCACTACACCTTTTTGACGTAAAGAACGAAAATAGATGAAAAATACCGATAAAGGTGGTCTTTTTATGTGTCTCCAATAAACCCAGAAAGTAATAATTTATTCTATAACTTATTGAAATAATTAAAGATTATGCTGTTAATAAGTTTGCTTTAAATATATTTGTTTCTTTTATAATACTTAATATAGTTTATTATATGCATCTCTTAAAAAAGGGTAAGAAGCAATATAATAGACCTGTTATTCTGTGTTTATAAATGTTTTGCGTATTTAAAGAAGTTTGTGTAAAGCCCTAGAATATTCGATAAATTGGGTGCTGTCGTTTAGTATATTTTTCATCAAAAAACCTATATAGTAGATAGCAATAACATTTTAAATAAACCATAAAAAACAAAAAAATATTCTAAAAAAATATATAGAACATTATATATATATGTTATTGTTTTATACAAAATTATAATGAAATGCCTTTCATTAGCTCAAAATCACAGGTTTTGATTATTTAAACAAAAAGAACACAACTTACAAATCGCGACACTTAAAGAACTTACGGATGGAATTCACACAAGTTTGTAACGATTTAAGATATTGATTGGCGTGTATTCTCCGAAGCACATAATTTAAAAAAAATGTACTGCAAGGACTTTTACCTATAATTTAGATGGCTAGTATAAACCATATTAAAGTTCTTGTTTATTATGATTAGTATAGTATAATATAAAATAGATAATACGGGAGTAGTAATGTATACGTTTAGAAAAATGGAAGAGGATGAATATTAGTAATAACAAGTATTTATTTTTCAACACAAAAAACAATGACAATCGATACAGAATGAATATATTGTACGTTTGTGCAAGACCGATGCCTGAACTAGGTACAAAATACCTGAATCTGGTTGTTTTAGCTATAAAGTAAGTAAGAAACAAAACGTCATTGTCAATAGCTTTGATCGAAAACAAACATTCTAACCTTTAAAAAGGATGTGATTTTAGAACTCGTACAAGCTCTCTGATTTCCTCTTTCTTGTGAGCAGCGACGGAATATCAATTAAAGAGTTTCTCATTAAATCAAAATGAATCCTAAAAGCCCAGAAGCCAGATCTCGAGACGATAAGCCGTTCCAAGGAATGCTTATAGAGAATTCACAACTACTGGATGCATTACAGGGTCGTAGTGCTTGCCCGAAATGTAGCAAATCAAGAATGTATTTCTGCTATACTTGCTTCGTTCCGGTATCAGAATTGCAAAACCAAATACCTATATGTAAAGTATGTGCATTACTAACTTTCGTCCATGTTTTTTTAAGCTTATAATAATACAACCATTACTTCATTTCAGTTACCTGTTAAAGTAGATATAATAAAACATCAGAGAGAAATCGATGGGAAGAGTACTGCTGCTCATGCAGTTGTCCTGGCTCCTGGGGATGTCACAATTTACACTTACCCGGATGTACCAGATTACGCTTTAGATGGCAGCACAGTTCTGCTTTACCCTGGCACAGAAGCAAGAAATGTTCGAGAATTGTTTACTGGTCATCAAAAAGAAAAAAGTTATTCAGAAATTTTACTTGAAGAATTGCCGCATGGATATAATGTTGGTACATTAATGAAAAAAATTGTTGGTAATAATAGTCATTCCCTAGATATTTACCATACAACAGAGTTACCAATAGAGCGTGTTGTATTGATAGACAGTACATGGAACCAGAGCAGAGGCATATTTGCTGACAAAAAATTACATAGTTTGCCAAAAATTGTTTTACAGAATAGAGCATCTCAATTTTGGCGTCATCAAAAAGGTAGCCCCCGTTGGTACTTATCAACAATTGAGGCATTACATCAACTAGTACTAGAAATACATTTATGTGCATGGGGACGGTCTGAGAATTATCACTGTTACCTCAGTGACCCATACCCAATCCATGTATCAAACAATAAGCTGTGTCAGTGTGTTCCGTATAGAGGACAGTATGATAACCTACTATATTTTTTCAAATATATGTATGAAAAGCTACATACTCTTTACAGACATGAAGATTTGCTTGCTTATAGAAGATCTATGACATAAATAGAAGAATAACATGATCATTTAAAAATCCTTAAAGAAACATAGATAAGACTATTAGGGTAAAATAATAGATAAAGAAAAGATAATTTATCGTTTATTCAATTACTATTTTATTACAATTTAATTATATTTATTTATATATTATTATTACACCCTTAACAAGATCATTATAATGGCAATAACCTACAGTACAAAATATTAAGCTTCTCAAGAAATATAGACCAAAACCAACTTCATATCACTTAAAAATAAAATATTTGTGTATTTCTTTAATTAATATTGCTTACTCATTATTCTTACTAAGCACGGAAAGCCAAAGTCAGTAAATGCCTATGTTGTCAAAAACAAGCATACTACAATTAAAATGTCTTCATAATACTATTACAACTTATTCTTCTTCTAAACTAGCATTTATTTTGCACAATATTATTCAATAAGTATGAATTCAACAGCTTTTAAATATGTCATTATTAGTTTACTCCAAGACAATAACACTAGTATAGGCAGGGTATACATAACAAACTACAGATTCTATTTTTTTAGTTTAAATATTTTATCTTTACTTTTCTACTTTATTATAGATTTATTAGGAGATATAACAAAGGAGTTTCTCATTTTCCCATTGTATAACTCCATATAAAAATATATTTAATTTCTAAACACAAATAGACATGTTTCCCACAAATGTCCAAAAAAAAAACATCAATAACTAAACCTGGTATTGTGATAAAAAATGGTATTGTATCACAAACATTGTTGTGAAAACAGACATAATGAATAGTTATACAGTCAGTGCGCTACAGTTAAAATATATTGTAACTAATGATCCCTTTATAGAGCAAGTTAAATTGTCACACTATAGTGCAGCTGTATAGTTAATTTCAAGTGTGTATTTACATTAAAGGATTAATTGTTACAATTTGCGTAAATCCAACACAAATACACTACCATCACTAGCACTTGCACCAACTTTAGTGCCTCTCGAGTTCCAACAAACTTCGAAAATGCCACCTGTGCCTTTGTAGGAGTGTACCAGACCACCAGTTTGAGTCGACCATATGTGTACACATTTATCAAATGAACCACTTGCAAGAAACTTGCCATCTGGTGAAAATGCAACACTATACACAGGTTCAGTATGTTTTGTTAATGTGTGGATACATGCACCTCTTTCTACATCCCATAAACGTACTGTGGAATCAAATGATGCACTTGCCAAAATCAAATTCATATTAGGATTCTGTGTTCCTGGCCCTGTGGGTGACCACTTGATTGTGTATATTTCTTTAGAATGTGCTTGTAAATCATGCACACATGTATCCTGTTTCATTGACCATATCTTTAATGTCATATCATCTGAACATGATGCAAGTAACTGCCCTTGAGGATCCCATTTGATGGCATTGACTTCATTCTGTAAATAGTATATTAATAAATTTAAAACTATATATCAGGGAAACTATGATGATACTTATTAATTTTATTTGGTTATACTTACTGTATGTCCTTGGAAGCTCTTGATTGGTTTATCAGCATTTAGTTTGCATACATGTATACATTGATCAGTTGAACAAGAGGCAAATGAAGTATTGGTCTGCCAGTCAACATCCAGGGCAGGAGCCAAATGGAAAGAAAACTGTTGAGTACACTGACCTGTAGCTGCATCCCATATGATAGTAGTTTTATCCACCTATAAAACAGCATGATTTTAAAACAATGTATTTAATTTTTTGTTTGACATATTGGTTAAATTGCAGCAACCATTTTAAATATTGACAAAAGACAATATGTTTTACTGTTAAAAAGTAGTTTTATGATAAATAGAGTAAGGATTAGGTACGAGGAAGGAAATTATGAGTACAGTTTCTACTTACTCCTGCACTGAGGATATAATTTCCTCTCTTATTCCACTTCAAAGCAAATATTGGTCCTTTGTGTTGCCCTAGAGTAGAAGCTAATGTCCCATCAGTAGTCCAAATGCGTGCATAACCATCATAAGATCCTGTTGCCAACAGATTACCATCACACTGAAATGCAACATTGAAAGATAGAGATAGAGCTATATGATCTTTAAATAAATATAGTGATTTACAGTTGAACTAACATTCCAATCTAGTGAGGTGACATCTTTGTTGCTTGGTACTTCTGCTCCACCTTTCTGTATACAGTGCCTTAACACAAGCTGATTTGGGGTAGTGGCAGGATTATCCGACATATCCCATATACTAAAATAAGAAAACATAACATCATTGTAATTGGAATATAAACAATTAATATTTTCAAAACTGTACTTCAAAATAACTGTTTACCGAGCAGTACTATCGCCTGAACCACTAGCTAAAAGATCCGTGCTAGGATTCCATGCACAAATGAAAACTTCAGATTCATGGCCTCGAAGTACTGTTGCCTTGTTTGCAGGTATTTCTATGGACTGGTCTAAGTCCATAGTCTCTGGAGCACTTGGAGTGGCGGCCCCACCTGTTGTGGCAGCTGTAGTACATGTTGTGCCCTAAAATTTAAATATGTAAAGTAAAATATAAAGAGGTTCACAAAGAGACCATAAAACAGTCCACACATTATGAGTTTTGTTAGGTGATACAATTCTCTCAATTTCTATGAATATAATAAATATGATAAAATGGAACCAAAATTATACTTTTGCCACATTCTTTAACAAGAAATGATGACATATTTTGAAATCTCTGGCATTAAAAATATATACTAAAATTTTATTCCAATGGGCCCAAAACTGTAATCAGACATAACCCACTGGATGAGAATATGCAGATGCTCATTTTGGAACAACCCAGTATAAGTACTTTACCGGCACAGACTCTGACCAAAAATAAGTCTAAAGATTATTCTGATCCAATATTGTAATATATAAGTTAGTTGGTAAGTATAAGCATCTAATAAAAATAAAATCAAATAAGAATTAATTAGAAGAGACAACAAGAATAGTAAACATTTAACGTATTATGTTCAATTACTTCAGGGAATTCATATTGATTAAACCTACATTTGTATGGAGTTTAAAATATATAGCTTACACCTCCAAATTAATAAAATAAATGCATCTTTCAAGATAAAGCCAAGTTTTAAATATGAAATTCATTTCCTAGTCAAAAACCTAATGAGTGCATAATATGTTTTGGGACAGATTTGTCTAAATTTGACTACAGCGCATCTTGGGTGAGTTTAGCTGCTTTTGTTTTAATTTCTGGGAAGAGGTTAACTCAAAACAAAAGAATGCAAAACACATATCTAGTATTTAAAAATTTCTCTTTTCAAACTAAAATTGATAACTCACTTTATTTTAGAATATATTTCATAAATAAATATAAAATAGAAATGAGAGAATAATTCATTCAATTAATATTACTTACATCAACTCCATTTTGTTCACCACCAGATCCAGGTTCAGCTTTGATAGCTTGTTTTTGAGCATTGTGAGCATTTTGTCTAGCTGCAACTATGTCAGGGGTAACAGCATCAATTAGGCTTAAACTTTCAGTCAGCCGAGTTTCTGAACCTAAAACACAAATATTCATCATAAAATTTATGTTAGCATGTTCATAACTTTTTGCTTAAGCTAAAACAGCTTGTAATACAGTTAGAAGCAAAAAAAATCACTTTAAATAACCTCATATGATGTTTAAGTCTAAAGATAAATAATAGATACAGCAAATCAAGTTAGGATAATATTTTAATAAACATTAAATATGAAATTGTTACCATCTTCGCCTATAGTGATTTCTGCTTCGGTATACTGCAGGCCCTTTTGTAAAATGTTTAATAAGGCGGCAGGAGGAACTAATGCTCCATTGATATTGCTTTGCGATATATGAGACTCGATACCAAACGTATATGCTGAGTGATGAAAGCCTGTAAAAATAACAATCAATATGAATCGTATATATAATAGTAGGTATACTATCATGAACCGCTTAACTAGAATAATTTTCTACCTAACTGGCGTCTCTAGTTCAATGAACCTCACCTGATTCTTGTAAATAGCGATAAACAAGGAAATTTACTTCATCGCTGGAGAAACTCATTTTAAATGTAGAAAATGTTCATTAATCTTTTTTTAACACGCTTTAATTTCTTTTAGAAGAAAAAACATTGCATTGTGCCTTCCCTTTCATCAATACATAATGTTCATGAAGAAAGTAAGCATTTCAAACATTGTATTTTAATGTTTCATGCCGGTTTTTCTATTCTGTATAATTAAAATTAAAGATATTTGACTTTGTGAATACAAAAAATATATTTGGAGTTAACAAATTGTCTCAGGCTAATTGTAAACAAATATTTAAATGGAAAAAAATATTTCATAATACATGACATGATCAATCAATTATCAAGCTTCATAAACAGTCAGGATTATTTTAAGGTACGATCGAAAATAATAATTATGTAGTAGAGTTATATATTACAAAAATATATTTTACTTTTGTACAAGAAGTGAGTATGTATTAGATATGTTATCAACATATTTCTTAAATCATATATTTTTATTATATAATTGTATATTACGTCTTATTTACTGCTAACGAATTTCCGAGCATTCTTTGAGTTTTGTTTAAAAAGTTGGAGGTGACAAAGTGACATTGTCAAAATAATCAACAACCGTAACGAAATTTATGGATTACCGAGGAATTTGATTTTTAAAATTTATAACTTGTATTAATTATTAAGCGCATATTAAAGTGAAACTTTTATCATCTTTTGTCTAAAGAAAAGGGATCACATTCCGTTATTTAACGAAATAAATAATACCTAATATGTTTGTAGTTCTTTCATTTGAGTACTAAAACATTGATACTTTTTAAAAATGGATGCATCTACCAATAATTTAACAACTTTGCTTCATAAATTATGTTCGGAATTGTCATCTCATCCAGGTATTCATATACTTCTAATTTCAAAATATTATCTGTCATACCTACATACTCAATGTCCAAGATAAGTTTTGTATTTTTATATTCTGAAATAGATTTATTATTGAATATAATATTAATTAATAATAATTTCATGAATAATATACAAGATTATTTTAAAGAATTTGTAAATAAGATCAAGAGAGGTAGCTTATGGACATATTTATATTTTACTATTGTTTGATATAATACTTACACAACAAATTATTAACAATTCCATATACTTTCCCCACAGACGGTGCCTATGAATTGGCAGTTTCCTACTTATCTTCCACTAGTGAGAATGCACGACCAAACCAGGATGAAAGACTTTTGTGTCAAAAAATACAGTCACGTTTGACTAATATCTCAGCAAGAGATGCTGATAAGTTTAATGAATACTATGCTAAACTAAAAAACACTGTATGTTGTCTTAACTTTTAAAAATTTTGATAGATATTACCCCTAATGTATAGTGTTTATATGTACTTGTATTTTTAGTTTATATTGAAGCAGCGTGTGTCAGTTTTGGCTCTACTTCTGGCACTCTCAGAAACACCACAAAATTCAGAGTCAACTCATCAGCTGTTTCCATTACCCCTATTAAATACAGTAAGTACCTAGTTTAAGGTAGGGCTAATTCTCATATATTAGATTACTTTAATAATCTTGTAGGGTTGTTTGTATTATTAGTGCAGTATTATTGTATCTAGTGATTCTTATTTTGGGAATATTATTTATTTATTTTTTTTTACTATTCATAAGTGCTTGTAATGAGCCTACATGAATAATGAACTTTAGGTAAGCCTATTATTACGTCAGTACAAAAAAAATAGCCACATTTAACATACACTTTCTGTATATTTCCTTTAAATTCAGATCAGTTTAGTAACAGCATGCAAATTTCATCAATATTTATAATTATCTGTTAGTCCTGATAACTTATGCTGCTTGCTTATACAAATTGCATAGTCGTGTGACCCCTACAGTAAATTTGGAGTTTGAATTTAGAGTTAAGATGTGGCTGTCAAACAATGACTACAGATTAAAGTCATACTAGTTTAGTGTCATGGTACACTTTTTATTTAATAGTGTGACATTTAGTTTAAAGTTTTAGTGATTTTATATACATAAACATATATTGATGCAAGTTTATTATTTAAATTGAAGATATCAACAACTGGAACTATATCTAGTTCAAGTAAGAGCACAATTGGCTCAGCAAGTTGGGGAAGCCAAGCAGGTCCAAAAAATCAAGGGTCCAATCAAAGTGTTCCATCCAACAATAACATGGCGATTGCATTACAGTCAAATGGCAAGTAGTCTATCAGTATATGCAATTTTATTTAAGATGTTGTTTGCATGAAAATAAAGATAGGTTAGATCAATCAGTTTATCTATAATATGCATGTTCTCTTAATTAAGTAACTTTTAGTCCTTGGACTTAAAATTATACAAACAATATTATGGTAATGGAATTCCACAATAATTATGTACCCAGTAATTTCACTTCCTCTCACCTTTCAAACCGAAACATAGCAAAGTCAACACTGCTATTTGGCGGTAGACATAGCCGAGGGTGAGATGCCAAAGCAGACCTATGTTAGCGGTCTACTTCATGTAAACCATGTTCAAAACAGTTACTAGTTTCAAAGAGAAACACAAAACATAAATATATTTTTTTACATTAGCTGTATAAATATAAATGTATGTAATGCTATTTAGTAAAAGTATGTTTATAATTTTGTTGTTATTATTTATTTTACATAGTTGTATTTTAGATCACTCCAATGAGCGTATGTGTGTGAGGGATGCAGTGCTCGCCGCTACAGGAGTAAAATCGCGCGGTGCGGTCACTGGATCGCGGCCTATGCAGACTCTTTACTCTCGTATCGCCCACCTTGGCTTCCTGCATGATCGACTTAAAGAGTTCATTGATCCCAACTCGGGACTAATGCCACAAGGTACATGTCTAAATTCATCCAATGCGTTTTGATTTATGTGAGAGGTAGACAGATAAATTCACGCATCATCTCACATATTGACTTGACTCTGAAATAAGTAGCTTAAAGCACTTGTGTTATGGATATCAGACAACAAAGAAATTACAAATATAATACTTAGATACATATAAATAACACCCAGACACAGGACAAATACAAATATCATCAAATAAATATTATCTCGCGGGGTGGGAACCCATGACCTTTGGCGCCCAATATTGGATCATTACCATCTGCGCCATCGGGACTATCTTTAAACTTTTCTTTTTAGTAGCTTTTGTTACATTTTAAGAATATATAAACTTGTAGATAGATTGGTTATTATTAAGATGTGTCTAACCAAACACTATTATTAATAACATACAGAGCTTAGATCTATTAATACTTATTTTATTGTATTATTTGTTAAGGTCTTATGGGAGAGGGGTTGGTAACATCAATAAGGGATGAGCTTACAGAGTATTATCGGAGTGTAGCTTTACTGCAGTCCCAGGTGAGTAAATTCATAAACATCAAAATTTTCATTGCATAATTTTTACTTCTTACTTACTTTTACTTTTTACTTTTTACTACTTATTTAAATAATAGGATCTGAAGTTGTATATGAATAAACAAAGAAGAATTCCTTTATGGTATATAATTAATGGACATATATATTACATATGTTTTAGGCGTGTGATGGCTATGGCGGTGGCGGCACACTTCGCCGAGTGTGTGTATGGGCTCAGGAACCATTACATCGACTCACGTGGTTAGCCAACATCGCCCACACGGCGCATCATAAGAAAGGTGTATTTCCTTAATTTTGAAATATGTTCAGTATAAAATATTAATTACACCAAGCTAAGTAGCTTTAAGCACTTGTCGTATGGATATCAGACAATAGGTATTATAAATAAAACTTAAATATATACTAATAACATCCAGGCTCGAAACAAATGCAAATAATTATCATATAAACTTTAGCCCTGGGTGGGGAACGAACCCATGAACTTTGGTGCACTAGATTCCTACAATCTGTGTAATCAAATCTATTATAATCAGAATTGTGTTCTCGTGACCTTGCAATATGTTTAGGTGGTGAGCTAGCGTCCTGCGTGCACCGCTTCGTCAGGCACGGCGACGAGCGGGTCGCCATGTTGGCGCGCCGGCTTCTCACCGCGCTGACTTACCCGCTGCTGCTTATGCTGACCCGATGGCTGTTACACGGTGAATACTTTTGTTTCAATTATATATTTTTTATTCACTAGCGGCGTCCCGTGGTATTTCATGCATAGTTTACGTTCCCGTAAAATAGTAAATAATAAAACGAAGTTATTCCTTATATAAGCTATGATGTACTAGCAGTGTAGGATAGTACTATGTACCAGGTGTTAAGATGCGACTGAGGTACCAAAACAGACAGCTGGCGGTATATTCATTATGCACAGAGCGGGGATGGGAAGCAGAATCCCCGTCCTGAGAGCTGCGATATGCCTAGAGCGGCAATTACAGGCAAAATTTCTCCTTTCTCGGAGAAGCCTTTGTCCAGCATTGACTTCCAATAGTTGGAATGATGATGATGACGACTCATTATAAGTTACCTACCACTGAAAGGTCTGGTTAAAATCGGTTCATCCGTTTCAATAATTAGTAGACAGAAATACTTACATAAAAAAACTTTTTAAAAATTAAAAAGTTTTTTTATGTAAGTATTGTATATACTTTGATATATATGCATATGAAGTGAAAAAAGCTGTTTTTTGGGATTACGCAAATCTATTTATATGTAGAAATTCTATATTCCAAAAGAAAATATTTAATATTTTCTATTAGAATATAGAATATAATATATAAATAATTATTACTACGTTAATAAGTGCGTCGGTTTCTGTTTAAATTTCTTCAAGATTTTAAGTAGAAGGAAGATATAGGTCATTTATTTACCACGCTACGTCCCTCAGGTAACCAACCAAAATATTAAGCATGTAAGAACGCTAAGCTGGAGCGTGACACATTTTTCCTAAATTAACTGCGGGTACAGTTAGTGTATTAGTACGGAAAATATTTCGCAGTTCTCCTATTTGTCTTCAAACTACTTTATTCACTAGCTTTATTGAAATCGCTCAGTGATGACGTTGACCTTGAAAAGAAGATTCCTTTTTTAATATTATTGTTTTTTTTTTGTTTTAGGTGAAATTGATGATCCATTTAACGAATTCTTCATTGAAAGCAGAAGTGGGGTGCCTATAGACAGGATGTGGCACGATAAATATAGAGTAAGGTAAATATGTAAAATTATATGTATTGTGTCTATTACTTCAATAAATTTCCACTACAGTGTGGTGTGTAGATAACTTTCTGAAATAATTATTTTTCTTCTTATTGTACCATCATGCAGGCTAGTTATTATATGCAAGCCTTGCTCCAAGATGATAGATTTATATATTTTGATGATAGATATCTATATATTTTGTATAAATAAAGAAAAATCATCATCGAAAAACGGGCTTAACTTTAGAAAGACTGCATGCACTGATTTTTTTTTGTTGTTTTTTTTATTTCTAGCACAATGTACGGAACCAACGGGACTGAGAAGCTTGTTTGGGAAAAAACGTAATATTTAAATGATAGTATTGTAAAAAGTTAAGCAGGAAATTATAATTCACCGTAACGGGATCAACAAAACAAAATTTTACTATTAACCCGGATGGAATTGTCGCGAGTACCTAGTAATCTGTCTAAATACAATTGTTTTCTCATTCTAATAAAGCATTTAGCAACCTATGTGCAACACTCGAGAACGGCTGACTAATTTGGCAAATTTATATTAAAACTATTTTGGTATTCCCTTAAGGTACATGAAAAGTTTGAATAAAGAGAAAAATAGTGATAGTGCAATTTAAAATGATTCATTCCGTGAGTGGCGGCTTCCATTCTATTAAAAAGGAGATTCATGCAGATGACTGCGACATATATATATATATATATACACAATCGTACGAGTTGGGCGTACATCTTTTACACCTATAGTGGTTTGCGCGCTGACCCCGCGCTTTTGCATACACATATGTTATTACAGCATTCAATCGGGTTGGTTTTATTTAGCACTCCGGAGTAACCTTATGATCTTCTCAAGCGTACTAGTGTCGGATACGCTAAACTCCCACATAAATATTTTGAGATAACAGTATGTCGTAAAACAGGGATTGGATGGTGCCGTCGTTCATGCCGCGCGAGCAGGCGGCGCAGATCCTCGCGACCGGCAAAAGCGTGGTGTTCATGCGCGAGGCGTGCGCAGACGAGCTCGGGCCTAGCGACCACGCGCACCACCTGCAGCCGCTGCTCAGGGCGCATACCGGTACTCACAGCTGCTTTGTTCACCTGCATTAGGCGACGATAATGCGGAAGATCTGGATAATCTACTTAGAGAAATTAATATTCTAACTTCAATTATTATTATATATATATTACAGTTATTTTTATATTGGTAGGTGAGATGGATATTAATTAAGGTCTCTTCGTCTTGAAAGTACATTGCTGATCAGGCCTCCAAAAGCAGGTATATCATAATTGCTACGCTGGGAAGGCGTGGTGGCTATTGCTGAGCGTAGCTTCTTGACGGGACTACTGCTACTGCGCATGCCTGCCATGTCTCATTCGCGTTACGCTACTTCCGATTGATATACCGCCACCTATCGGTTTCGGTACCTCAGCCGCCTCCTGCGATACTTAGTATGGAGGAGGAACTATTCTACTCTGCTCTGCAGATACTTCACAACAATAGTAGGTCTATTAAAAGGAAAAATCACTTTTGAGCAAATGATGGGTGGAGTTTTTATGCCGACTAAGAGTATTAGAGGTCCATTTTTCGTAAGTAATTTTGATATTTATTGTTCTCGCTTTCCGCTGTGTGGGGGCAGATGGCAGAATGATGGTAGCTAGAAAGGAAGTGAACTCATGGTGGACTGTAGAAGCGGAGAGTACGGATGGCTTGGTGGGTTGATCAAGTTGATGTAGAGTTGTCATGTGGGCTTTAGTATGAATATTGTCCGCGATGTTAAAAATTCATCACTCCCTTATGCTGAGGCGGTGCAGCGTGGAAGGAAATGACATGTCTAGCCCAAGAGGCCAAACCTCTAAAGACAACGGAACACTAACCAAACACCTTTTATATTTTACCCTTACCAACGACCGAAGTCGAATAATTTCCTATAAACATTAAAATTTATATCCTAAGAACATTTTATTTTGGGTATTATATCGACAACTACCTACCAACTCAAATATTATTTTGCAATAAATAATATTTGTAATCGTGACATTTTTCAATAGTTGGTAAGGAATAATTTTGGCTTAACCCCAGGGGTTCCCTAGAATAGTCAATAGTTCCCCAGAATTTACTTGACCTGTTTATTGACCCTTGACCCCGGCGTGCAGAGGCAGAGGCCGCGGCGGGCGCGGCGTGGTGGGAAGCGGAGGGCCTGCGCGCAGGCGTGGCCCTGGCACACGCGGCCGCCTCGCAGCGGCTGCTGGCGGCGCTGTCGTCGCATCACCACTTGCTGGATCACTTGGCGGCGCATCGACGTTATTTGCTTCTAGCGCAGGGAGACTTTGTGCATCATCTTATGACGCTGTTGCAGTGAGTATCACCTTTTGGCCTTATAAGGAATATTTTGTTTGTTAGCTTAAAGTTCGTTCACAAGTCAATTCGTTAACCGTTGGTGAATAGCCCATTTCAACTGTTAAACAGATGATGCTGAAAAAATAAGTAAACTATGTTAATAAACCGGTTTGGTTAGTCATATATCCCACGACTATCTTGATTAGCCTTTGTTATAACATTTTAAATATAAGTCACTTATTTATTTTTTAAACTTTATTGCACAATATAATACAAAAGGTACAAATGGCAGATTTATTGCTCACTGCTACGTCTAAAAATAAATTTAGTTTGAATATAAAAAAAATAACTGGTTTTGAAATATTGCGATCTTTAAAATTACTTCAGAACTGAAGTAATGCAAAAAATAAGTTAGTATAGCCGTACGGTAAAATAGTACTTCCTCCTGTACCAGGTGTCGTAAGAGGCAGGGCGGGAATGGGCAGCAGCATTACGCTCTGCGATGGCTACCACTCTTGTCCGCGGGG
>JACJUM010000875.1:11893414-11919972 GCA_020976665.1 Heortia vitessoides | reverse complement strand
CGTCGAGCTTGAGACTGTTCGGGTGTCTCTGCAGCCCGTTGAGATGCTAGATACTCAGCATGCTGTCGACGTCTATCTTGGGACTGCTCTGGTGTCTCAGCAGCTCTTTGAGCTGCCTCACGCTCTGCTTGTTTAAGCCTTCGCAGTTCGGCTTGTGGAAACGTCTCGTTAAGTCCAAGTAAGCTACTTTCATAGTTCGAGCTTTATTAGAGCTTTGGGAAAGATTAGACTTACGCTTTCGCGGCATAATTCTTAGGTACGTGTTGTTTCTATACTTCCAAAAAATACAGTACGGTAGTTATTGTTATGATTGGACTTTAATGCAATCCTTGCCTATTTAATTAACCTATCTATATAGTAATTCAATTATCAATGAAGTAATTCGTTATAATTAACCTATTTATATAATTTGTTATAATTAACGGTAAGTAACCTGTCTATATAGTAATTGAATTATCAATGAAGTAATTTGTTATAATTAACCTATTTATATAATTTGTTATAATTAACTGTAAGTAACCTATCTATATAGTAATTGAATTATCAATGAAGTAATTCATAAAAATGAAGTATCTTTTTGTACGTGTAACTCCTAACCAAAAAGAAATCTGGCAATAACTAATCTTAGGCCTATATTACTTAAAGTAGGCGACCATACGTTTTTATCAAATCGCTAGTGCCTGGAAAATTCGCAAAACGGACACAACCGTCAACGACGTCTGCCCTCACGCGTCTGCCCGCGTTCGGGTCGCGCACTCAGCGATGAGCCACTTCTTCCCCACCACACGCCCCGTTCGCCTGGCACCGCTGCCGGTATTTATCACCGAAACGGTATTTATCGCCGAAATTGCTATGACTCTGCATTTTAAATCTGTGATATCTTCGAAAATATTTATTTAATTTACATGCTGTAAAAAGCCATATTGATCTTTATTAAATGCACAATGTATTTAAGATACTTAATTGGATAAGGATTAATACTGTATTGCTTAAAATCGCTTCGTAAATAAGCCATTATTTCTTGTACAAAGTAAAGGATAAAAAATGGTTATTGTGGGTTATTCCTAAGAGATAAACATTTACCATCACGGACTTTTTTGTAGACCTTTTTAAGTTGTACAATACTGTAGTACATTGTTTTGATCTATCTTGTAGGATTCAGTCAGCGTTTGCAATGTAAGCGCAAAAAATGTGATTTTTTACGACCTCACATTAGAAACCTCAAAAATTGTAGCCTATGTGTTATTCTGATGTATAAGCTATATTGTGGTAAAGTTTCATTCAAATCCATTCAGTAGTTTTTACGTGAAAGAGTAACAAACATCCATACATACATACATCCATACTTACAAACTTTCGCCTTTATAATAGTAGTAGGATCTTTCCCCAAGCGTTAAAATGGTCAATAGTCAAACCTTCATATAAAAATGGGGGTAAAATGAGGACATAAATAAAAACAAAATTTACTCTCCGACCTATCACAAGCCTGTAGATAAAATAATATAATTATATATATATACAATTAAAGAAATATAAATATAATACATACACTCATGTGCAAAAAAAAGCGAGGATATCCCGGATACTTGCTTGCGGAATACGTTCCCACTCCGCGGTAATCACATTCTTCAGCTCTCTGATACTCTGCGGAGCCGGTTGTTTTGACCTCACGCGTCGTGGAATGAGGTCGGGACTTCGAGCTGTCACGCTTCCACATCGCCAGACCGGTGAGCGCGAGCGTTGTCGTCCATAAAAATTGAGTCTTCGCCTAAAGCGGCTAATGCGGGTTGTGCATGAGGAATTAGAACTTCCTTTATGTATCGATATCTAGTCAGTGAGCCGTTTTCAATAAAGACTAACTCTGTACGATCCATTGATTTTATTCCTGCCCAAAACATAACAGAGCCCCCACCATAAGCTGTGATTTCTTCAAAACAAGCCTCTGCAAAGCGTTCCCCTCGTCTTCGTAGCACTCGCCGACGACGATCTTCACCAAACAGAGATATCCTATCCTGGCTTCATCGGAGAACAATACCCCATTCCAGTCTTCTTGAGCCTGGCAACTCTGTGCTCACGGAGTAACTTAGGACCGCGGGCCGGGCGATGACTGCGTCATATTGGTCGCGAGAAGCCTCCTCCTGACCGTCCATAGACTAATATTCACATTTCTTTCTTCTTTGAGGTTGTTCTTACGGTCCACATACGAAAACTTGCGATTTCTCAATGCGCGACTTCCAAGAAAACGATCATCCCGTGGTTGGGTACATGGTTTTCTTCCAGAACCAGGCCTTCTCCCGACGGAACCGGTGTCTTGATACCACTGCTAGGTCCTTTGAACCGTCGAACGACTTACACTTAGTCTCTGAGCCACGAAGCATTGGCTGCAACCGTCTTCGAGCATCGCAATAATTTTTTCTCTAACATTATTGATACAGCTAAACAGCAATAAACGAAGCTTTGACAATTAAGAATATGAAATAAATTCATAAAAATTGACTAAAAGTTATGAACACCAATATTATCTTTTGGAACTTCGCACCAAAAATGTAGGATAAAAAGTGGTTTTCTGTAAAAACGAGCATCAAACGAAAATTTGAATTTAAAACGTACTGTTTTAAACTCCATGGCATTTTTAAAACCGGCCAGTAACATGTACAAATGATTGAAATCATTTTGGTACTCGTATTTTTAAAGAGGAATTAAAATCAAAACCGCCCGTTTTATATAATTTAATCGATATAAGCAATATTCATCCAATTTTAAATTTAAAATACCAAAATTAAATGAAACAAAAGAAATTAAATTCTTAGGTATAACTATTGACCAACATTTGAAGTTGAAAAAACATGTCAACACCCTTAACAATAAAATAGTTTTGAATTAGCCCTTAATAAACTTATAAACATAGCTCATAGAAAAGTTTTTGACAATGACCTATCTTGTGTACAAGGAGTTTATATTACGTTACGGTTGAATTATTCGGGGAAACTGTATAGACAGTCATAAAGTATTTATTGCTCAAAAAAGGGTATACGAGCCATTTGTGGACTCCCTCTTGAGCGATCTTGTAAGCCAATGTTTAAGGATCTTGGTTTACTGCCGCTTCCATCGTTGTTCATATATGAAATCTGTAGTTTTGTACATAAAAATCTATATAAAAAAGCAAGCGATGTCAATCCTAGATTTAAGAGGAACCCTAATAGGCTTGTTTTAACGGTCGTTCCAAAATCTGCAGTTTACGGAAAGAGCTGTGACTTTGTGTATTACAGTATATAATAAAATACCCACTGAAATGAAAGAATTAAATGCTCGTTTATTTTCATTTTTACTGTCAACAAATATTTTTATTGGCTTGATGATTTTTCAATATAAAATCTTAAATTGTTTTGTATCTTTGTGATTTGCATGCAAATTGTATTTGCATCTAACTGGAACTTAAGAACTTTGTAAACAATTGTTTTTCGCAAATAAAGAACTATTATTATTACAAGGAAAACGAGAGCCGCCGAGGCAACCTATACAAAATCGTTATGATGAAAAAAACCTCGTTAAAACACCCTAAACAAACCGTAATCCGCCCTATCGGGCGGCCGGCTTTCTGGCTCCGGACATGATCTCACAACATTACAATTTAATCAGCACAAAGTTTTAAAAAGATAGATACAATATTTTGCACTGATATACGAAATTTCACTCGTAATTATATAAGAACTATAAAATTTTTATAACAATGTCAATACAAAAAACAAAGTAAAATGTCAGAATAAATATATAATCAATACAAGTAACAACAATTTAAATTAATAACATAGTTTATTATTATAAAAGCATTGCCTGCTACCGTCGACGATAGACTCTTCTACACTATAAGAGCATTTTACCAACATCATACCAGCCATCAAAAGTCCACTGCTGGACATAGGCTTCCCCAAGAAAGGGGGTATGCTACCGCTACGCGCTGGGCAAGCGTGAGTGACCTATGTCCAGCTGTGGACGTTTTGCGGTTGCTATGATGAGGTGATGACATTAATTTCTTAACATAATCTTCCACGCTAGTACTTATTAATGTAGTGCCTAATGTATTTAAGAAAGTTTAGACCAGGTTTAAATAACTTGTTATATATGCATGAATATAGAATCTACACCAACGATCTTTGTGTAAGGTAGAGAGTAAGGTCGCATCACTAAATACCAGTGATTGCACTACTTTTTTTCGGTTTGTGTGAAATTACTGGATTTACTGGTTACAAGGTGGTGGTAGATTGGCAAGGTTAGTGATATCCTTGTGATATTACGCGGACTGTATGCTTACTGTCCGCCCTGGTCTAAAAAAATAAAAATAGATCTAGTAAACAGTGATCCAGATACTTTGAAAGAGGTGATCGATTGTGACTAATCTGATGACTAACAGTGCATGAAGAATATGATTCAATAATAAAAAAAATATACCTGGTCATCGATGGACAAATCAAATGTAAATAATTTTATACCATGTCAATTATAAGTATTATCACAATCTTAAATGGATCCTTGTATCCTTAGAATATTATCCCAAGATAATATAATAACTTTTTCGCCACAGTATACGTCGATGATTTACTGCGTATGTTTATTAATAATAAAACAGCATATTAGATAAAAAAAAAGTTACTAGACAACTCCATATGAAGGATATGGGCAAAGCAAATCAATGTATTGGGTTTAGGATCTCAAGTGAAGGATACAGCCATAGAAAGTCCAATGCGTTGGAAATAGGCCTTCCCAAGAAAGGGGAATTTTAGCCCATAAATACCCCGTTGGGCAGGCGTAGTAATTGCAAAGCGCAACTTCGCGACGAGGATGCAACTGCCCATCCCCACCCAGTAGTATTTAAACTGCATTGTTGCGAATGGATATCCGCTATATAGGGTCGCCTCTTACGACACCTGGTAATCTTTCACAATCAATAAATAGTATATACCGTGGTAACCAAAGCGCAATCAGTATTTCAGGTAACGAGGAAAACCGAGCTCGAAGTAAGTCTATAGGAGTTCGCTACCACTTTGTGATGGAAAAAAAAGATAAATTGAGTTTATAATCAAGTTTCTGAGCAATATACATACATAGTCACTCGAGAAGCTGACTCATTGATGAAGACTTTTTAACGACCATTGAGGCATGCGGCTGAACATAATCCTATTACACCATAAAAAAAATTATAATAAGCCTAAGTTCAATGTCTTTTATGCGAAATATGTGGAAGTATCAAACACTCATAGATTAAGCCCATCAAAAATGTACTTCAAATCCACCTCAGATCTGCTACTTTTTTAATTCTCTTCGATAATAACTTTATCCACAAAAACTCCGACTTAAATCGTATAAAGAAAATTACTTGAATAATCAAGAGCAATAAGAATTTAAAAGGTTAAAATATGTGTTTTAAAAATGATACTTATTTATTAATTAGGATGTATAAAGTAAAATTCGTTGCCAAGGAGGAATATAAAAACAAACAAGAAAATGACGCTAGCTGTCATATTAATGACATTTTCTATAGTGATTCGTCGTCTCGTCAAATTTCTTTATTCTATGAGAATACATTTTATTTATTATTCACGTTTATCGACATTTTGTGCGTTTTAAACACAGTGAATCTCAAAAACAATATAAAAAATGAAGAGAGGGTATGATTCAATGAATTCGTCTGTGGATATTAGCTCATATCGTGACCAACACTTCAAGGTACCTATCGTTTTTGTGTCAACGTATGTAGTTGAAATAATTCTTGTAAGAAATCATTTTGTAATGTTGAATTAACATAATTTGGATTCCATTGTATTAAGTGAATCTCGCAATCCCTGTTTTGTTTAGTTTCTGTGGCTTGTGTTTACAGGGTTCCAGAAGTGAGCAAGAAAAATTATTAAGAGCATCGTCAACTTTGTACATCGGAAATCTATCATTTTACACTACTGAAGAACAAATATATGAGCTTTTTTCTAAATGTGGTGATATCAGGAGAGTTATTATGGGTTTGGACAAGTATAAAAAGACACCATGTGGTTTCTGTTTTGTAGAATACTATACTAGACCTGATGCAGAAAATTGTATGAGGTTAGTAACATTAATCTTCTCATAAAGAGATTGTTACATTTGAAATTAGTTCATATCTTACCAGTGACTTAGAATTAATTTATCTGTACCTTTCAACCTGACAGAACTGAAAAAGTATTTTATTTTGCAGATTTGTTAATGGGACAAGGTTAGACGATAGGATAATTCGTTGCGATTGGGATGCAGGTTTTATTGAAGGCAGACAATATGGACGTGGGAAGACTGGAGGACAGGTATGTGCAAATATATTTTTTAATATATTATTAAAACATTGAGACTGAAAATGTCAATTTAATTGTACTTCTGATATTATCTTGCTAAAACAATGACAGAAAGCACTAATAGATGTAATAAATGCTCAATATTAATTAGTTGCTTGGTGAAATTCAAGTCTTAAGAGGCATATGCTAACATGTGGCTTACATGCCCCTCTATAATCTTAGGTGTTAATGTTAAATGTGTTAATTTCAGCTTATAAAAGGAAAATGATATAATTTTTTTTCTTTAACAATATTAACCATACTTATTTTGCAGGTGCGAGATGAATATAGAACTGACTATGATGGTGGACGTGGTGGCTATGGAAAAATTATTGCACAGAAAATCACACCAAATACTTTAGAACGTTGATAGGGTAGCAAGTATTGTGTAAAAAATTAAGTGTTCGATTACAAAATAATTATAATTCAAGAAAGACTGTAATTACAGTAAGATTTGCATTTGCTATGATGTGATGTCATTAAAACTGTTACAACTAATATTAGTTTTAATGAAGTTTATAAAAATAGGCAGTGATGTTTTTTTACATTTTATTAATACTTTGACAATATAAAAGCTTAAGCATAACAAACAGTAATCTCTAAGTGACTTTAAACAGTACAAAATAAAAATATAAACATTAAGCTTAGCTAAATATGTTTAATTAAATTGAATTTGCAAGTGCACAATAACAGAAGCAATATATTCAACTTTTTTATAATTTAAATATAAAATTTAGTAATTAATCAACTGGATTTTCAGATGCATAACAATGTAAATAACACAGTACTGTTACTTAACAAACAGCACTTTTGGTTCATTATATTTTGTTAAATGCAGTATGATTATTTCATTTAAGTATATGTAAGTCTTAGGCTACATCAATATTAACTTCCTATATTTTTTGTAATAATTGTTTCAAAATATTCATAAGTAACTTTTTTCCATCAGATCAAAACATGGCAATTGTCAATGCAATTAAAATTTTATCATAAGTGCATTATTCATGAAAACAATTTTAGTCTTTAGGTGTTGTTTCTGGCATAAGATCAAACCATAATGTTTTAGCCTCTCTGAAATCATATTGGTTCAGATGTATAATAACCTGAAAGAAAAAATAATATTAAATATACGGAAAAGTATTTTTCAACTAACAAGTGTGTTTCATAATTTAAAGAACATTATATTTACAATTCATTAAGCATTCTCTGACAGTTATTGCTCCAAGTATTGAGCAGTAAATTAATATTATTTAATTTTTTCAATTTCCCAACCTGTTGATTTGATTCTTCATGCTCAGTACACAAAGCAACTCTGCTACACAAATCTGCCAAATCAGACTAAAATTTGTGCAGATCTATGTATGTTTGTCTGTGGATCTGTCTACATATGTACATACTTAGGTACAGTTATTTTTTAACGAGCCTAATGCTGAATGTCTTTGACATAAATGAGGACTCTGAACCATGTAATCTTTAAGTTTACAAATAAAGCGTGGGTCGACTTTTACTGGTGTTACCCGTGAGGACTACGGTTGATAAATCTGGTAGATACCTGTCCAATAACGGGGCTGCCGCCGAGGAATCCCTTGTGTGTGGCAACTGTTACCTCCACGTGTCGGGAATGGAGTTCCGCTAATGGGATGACCCACTCAAATTGCTCGTCGTATTCTGGCATACAGCTGTCTTTCACTACCTAAAAGCAATAGGCATGATGTTAACAAAATTGTACTCGTAAAAGTTATAGTATATGTTTATAATGTAACAATAATATACTCTTTATTGTACACCAATGAAAACAACACAAGAACATCATAAAAACATGGAATAGTAGGTACAAGAGGCGGCCTTATCGCTAAATGCAATTTCTTACAGGCAACCTAGTGTATGTGCAAGTATTTAGTATGCTTTATCACATACACTAGACTCAATTTTGACGCCACCACTTAGTGGTTGAAATGATGAGGAATTGTCAACATACATGAGTGAAGTAAATGATAACTCAAGGGATGAGAGTGAGAACCTAGTGAACACAAGCATATGCTTAGTTCACACCAGTCTCTAACAAATAATACACATTTTTCAATTTGTGAAGAGGAAAATAAAATGCTTATTATCTCCAGGGTCACTTCTGAAAGCGAAATATACATATTATAAACTTTGAAGAGTTATAATTCAAAATCAAAGAAATGACAAATCTTACTATGGTCTTTCGTTTGGAATCCTTGGCGCGTCCAGGCAGTAAGTACAGTTTGACATAAGGGTCAGGCACGTTGGTTGGGTCCTTTAGGGGAATATTCCTGTACAAATAAATATGAATATTACTAGATAGTCGATTGTAAGCAATATACGTAGGTAGATATGATGGATTTGTGTTCTATTTTTGCGTGTTAATAAATATGTAGGTACTCCAATATTGAACGTGTGATTCCTCTGTTGTCTGTCCATAACACAAGTGCTTTAAGCGACTTATTTCGGAGGCAAGTCAATGTGTATGTTACTTATTTAGTATTTTTTAAATATAAAAACTGCAGTACTTACGCAATCTTATGTACAACTATAAAAAGAGTTTGATTTTGCATGCTGTATCTAAGTGACAGTAATATACGCCCTAATCCAGCCTCTCCAGCAGATCTGTAAATATAAATATAAGTTATCTTCAAAGAAATGTTAAAATTACATTAAATGTTTAATATAACGATAATGTATTTCGATAATTATGCAGATTAAAATATTTTTTTAGTCCTTTTCGAATTGGAAGAAAAGTAGAAACAAGTCTAGGTTTAGTGATACCAGGATCCAATATCAATGACTAGACTAAATTAAATTATATAAATTATTCTATTTTTTATTACTGTTATGAGGTAGAAAATCTATGTTTGCTCTTGCTTCTAATTTAGGAAAAAATAGATTAAGTTTGTAGTATTTGGAAAGTCTTTCTGGACTAAATTCTTAAATAATCATTACTAAAAAATATTATACTTACGTAGTCAAAGAAGATGTCCGATGAACCAGTTTAGGTGTCTCCCTGCCATTCGGTGCTTCCTGGTCTTGCGTTATTTCTGAGCAATTATTGAATAAATATAAAATAAATATAATTCGTGTTAATAAATATAAAAAAATTATAATTCGTGTTAATAAATATAAAAAGTATATATCGTCGATGATACTTCAATACCGTGTATGTAGCTTAAGTTAATTTGGGCCATTTTCCATCTTTTCTAATTGAATTTTCAACTTTATTTGCAACTGCTACTAACGCGGTATTGCACTATCATCGACGATATATCCCACATGAATTAGTACTGTATACCTTCTTTTATGATTTGCTCAACAGGAACAGATGTTTGAGATACTGAGTCAGTAATGCTGTCATCCATATTTCTTAATTCAGTATCGCTAACCTCGGGTACTAAAAAAATTACATAAGTTAATTTACCATTTTTTCGTCTCTATCACTATTCACTGCAGAAATAGGCGAGGGATATACTCCTCAGACGACGTTTTATCAAGCATAGTGTCTCTTAATGGAGCCTTTAATAATTTCTTTGATGCTAGAATTTAATATTTTATTTTAAGACCCTACTTGGAATAAAGTTTCTAAACTTAATCAAATAATGTGGGTATCGGTACTCCTAGGTTCCTCGGAACCTACATTAAGAACCAATGTTGTATACCTGGTTCAGTAGGCAGCGGCGGGGCGGCGTCAGTCGCGTCGAGAGCCGCAGGGTTGTAGGTGGGCGGTGCGGGCGCGGACGCGGGCGTAGGAGTCGCGGAGGGCGGGGGGGGGGGGGCCGGCGCGGGCGGGGGCGCGGTTGGGGGGGGGGGAGGGGGCCGGCACGGGCGAGGGCGCTTTTGGAGCTTCATACAGCATCTCCTCTTCTACGTCTTCTTCCTTTATGGCTTCTTTTAATATCTACGTTTTATTAGAATTGTGTGTTATTTTATAGTTTACATACGTACTAACCTAAATGAAAAATTATACTAAATCGTTATAACTAAAATTGTTGGTCATGTTATTTTAGTACATCAATAGAAAGAAAGAAAGAATGCACTTATTGACCGCACAAAGTAAATAATTGAAAATATTACCAAAAATAAGAATAATAATAATACTATAATGACGGTCAATCAGGTATAAGCTACAGCGGCACTGCCATGCCACTGCAGCGCTGGTGTTCCGAGAGGACCCAATCAATAGTAGTAAATAAAGTGGTTTAGAAAACGAGAAGTTTTAGTTTAGTTCCACAAATGTTTAAAAATCTCAGCGCAATCAGTACCTTCAGCTGCATAGACAGTACTATTTTGGACTCCGAACCAGATTTCTGTAGGCTGATCGGCTGCGTTAGCAGACATAGCCCGTGTTCCTTCAACAGGTTTGTGATGGAGTACACCAACTGACCTAGTTGGCTGCCCGTCTTTTGGTCTAGAACCTGCCAAACAATACTTATTTCTTTTACTGGTGATCAAATAGAGAAATATGAAAGATTTTTTTTTTGAATTTATAAATTTATGTGGCTTAAGATTTAAGACACGAGACGTTACGTTTTAAGCTATATGATGAAATATCTCAATCCTCATTGATTAAATGAGGTATAACTCGTTATTAGCTTGAATCCTTTGTAAGGGCAATTCTAGTAAATACATTGTGATAGACTGGTAGTAATTCTAACGAATGATTTGTAATCATTTACTTATCTACCATCAGCCATTCCTGTAAAATAAATTACATACATACGCCTTTTCAACGAACCTTGAGGTTTATCAGGTTACTTTCAAGGTTCTAAACGAGGAAGTAGACAATTTTGTATAGGGGACCTATGACATCGTCCGCTTACCGCTTCGTATTATTACAGAAGCCATGTCAATCTCGTCCGCTTGCCTACGGTCACCGTTAGATACGTGGCGGACAGATACAGAAGCCAACAAACCTTGATGTCCAAGAGATCAATCTCAGGGTTCTGCACGAGGAAGGAGTAGCCGATCTCATACACGGGGCTGTCGGTGCGCATCTGTACGGCGCTGTTCTCCGTTTTCTTGCCGACTGTCACAGTCAGGTATGGATCGGGCCGGGAGTGCACGCGGGCGTTCTGTACATAATAATATATGTGTATTAGCGAGCCGATTGACGTTGTCCTGAAAAATAACCTAGATACCGACTGCAGCGCAACTGCCAGCCTAATTTATGAATCTAAATCATCCAGGCCCCTAGTTGAATGCTTTCACAAAAAACTCGATCTAGACGTTCAATTGTAGTATAGATAACAATAAGTTACTAACTGCAGCGCTACCTGCCGGATTGATTTGTGAATTTAAAACAACCAGGACGCCTCTACACAAACGCATACAAATCATTCATATCGGTCCAGACGTTTAGAGTTCAGTGAAGTATAATAGAATGATATATATAAAGATAAAAGATATACGCATCGATTTGAGAATCTCCTCTGTTATTTCGTCGATAAAAAATATTATAGATAACTAATTATTTGTTTGTGCTTTTATTTAAATGACAGTGGTATAAGAAAAGGTGCCTAGTAACTAAATCGTAAGTAATGTATTATCTTCAGGTCATAACGTAGCCTACATGCAAGTGATATCTTTACGATGGCACATACAAGAGGCTGCAGCGCGACCATCGCTTGGACCCTATACATATTACAAACTAAATACATCGATAAACAATTTACCTACTTAATAAAATAAACAACACATGGATTCCGCCAATGGAAGATGAGAAAAAAATCGTGTATAAAGATAAGGTATTTTATTCCTTTTTTTAACTGTCTGTGATTATAGAAGAGGCAGATAGTAAATATCATTGTGTCAAAACAACAGAAAAACCCTAGGAGCATTATAAATTCACACAACAACTCATATATTGGTCGGACTCCGAGATAAGTCCCTTAAAGCACTTGGATAACGGACATCAAACAAGACAGGAATCCTAAATATAATACTTAAATACCCAGACGCAGAATAAGAACAAATATCATCATATAAATATATTTCCTGGGTGGGGATAGAAACCACGACCTTTAGCTCATAAGATAGAATTACTACCATCCGGTCAATAAACACGCAGGTCGATAGTTTACTTGTATAAATACTTACCGGTAGGCTCCTGCAGGAATCGATGTACACAGAAAGCACAGCAGAACTGATATCCCCAGTCTTGATCATCTGAGTTTCAGTGATTGCCTGAAAAGTGATAAAAAATGAACAGATTAGAACATAAACACTAACAAACTGCGATACAAAAACAGCAAGTTGTCAGAAATTAGAAAGCATGTCAGTAAAATTTGATGCGAGAAATGAATTACTATACAGATCATCTCTTTAAATCTTAACTGTTTATTTAAATGTTTCGATACAAAAAACCTGACATTTGTCGGTTGGAGTAGTGTGGTCTTGGAGTCTAACCACCTGACTCTAGGAAAAGTGTTCTCGCTTACTAAATACCTAGTATCAATCAGTGCCCAGAAGGGCAAACTTACGTGGCTCAAATCCAGGAGCTCAGTGGAGAGCCTGTGCCAAGACAGACGCAGGTGCACCTTACCGTGCTTCGCCTGTTGGAGTGTTTGCCACTGGAACAAACATGCAGGGGGTTATAATAATAAATCATACTCTGACAGTTAAAAGATTTTTAATTGTTATAAGACTATTAAATAATATTTCTATAATACGTGAGATAAGGCGATTATTATTCATAGACAAGCCCTAAAGATTGACTGTTCGATCCATCCTACCTAATCGAACTCAACTTGAGAAAAATTGAGCCATTGAAGCGTTTCAACGTCATAAAATACAGATTTTCTGAAATAACTTTTGAGTTGAGATATCCAACTCCGGAAGAAGAGTTTAATATGAGAAATAGAATAAAATAAGCAATAAAATGACTTGTACTTACTGTGTCTAAGCGACCTGCTCGCACTATTTGCGATATATCTATGGAACACCTGCAAATATAATTATAAGTAATTTAAAAGCAATTCCAAAATACATTGAGTAAAAACATAATGTAATTAAAGTTCACGTGTAATTAATTTCATGTAACTAAGTGGAACAATACAAAACTTTTCAAGCTTAAAAACATGATAACAAAAAACTGCAAAAAAAGAACGAACGAATACAAACCATTCGGATAAAATATTAATACAATATACGAAGCTAAGCTATTCTTGTTAGAATTCTTTTTTACCGATGTCATTATGAAAAGAAAGCGAAAGCGAAATAAACATAAATTTATTATAATTAGTGACTTTATTTACAAATGTTGCCATTTTAAACGTCATGACATGAAACGTATTGTTCGTTAAGGATAAATATATTTAAGGTTAGTCAGTAATGATTAAATTAGACAGTTTGATATGTTTAGGTATGTGAAAAAATATTAATAGTGGCAGAGTTGAAATACAAAGTGGATTGTGTTGTTACCTACACGTAGTGGGTGTCGTATTTAGGCTGTGCTTTGTGGTAATCGACATTCGAAGCATATATTTTGATCTATTAATGTACAGTATAGACATTTGGCGTCGCTAGGATTGTTATATATCAAAGAGTAGGAATTATTGTACATAAATTAAAATATTAGTTTCCAAATACAGTTAAAGATAAATGTATATATACCTATTTTTTATTATATAATAATATCTGTACTTAATATAGGATCATAAGTATAAAATAAGGTATCAAGATAACATCTACTAATATATTACTACTGCAGTAAAATTCGAGAACAAAAAAACAAGATTAAAACACCGCAAGTGCAATGTTAAAACCATTAGACCCTTATCACTACTATCACTCGTAGACAGCATCAAACTGTCTACGAGTGATAGTGGTGATATCATATTTAAATTTCATACTGCATTTGTCTATTCATTTTCATATCTATCAGTAAAATTTGTAATACGTAAATGAAATAACTTAATTACCTTGACTAGATCGGTTAAATTATTTACAATACATATAGTTTGCGACGATGTATATATGTATAGCAAAAAAAATGGTAGGTATTCTTTTACGACAAACTAAAATGTATTTGAATGAAACTTCAAAATAAAGTAGCTTATACAGAACAACACATGTCTACACACACATATCATACATTGAAATGCTATTGCTAGGGAAAATTATTCATTTCCGGAAAAATTCCAGCGGGTAGCCACATAAAATTAGGTTGTTTGTAAATAGCCGAAAATTATTTCAAAGGTAAAATAACCTTTTTATTTGTATTAAGTTTAAATAGAAATATTCCTTCAATATTAGTTAAAAGCATAAACCAGAGAACAGTTTATTTTAAGGCCTGTTTTAACCGACCTAGCGACGCCACAATTGATTTACGCAGTTGCCAGCACGACCGTGCAGTGGTGACGCGATGACGGCAACCGACCTGCCGAGTTTCTCGTCGCGGCCCGTGCGGTCCCAGTCGAAGAGCCGCACCTCCAGCTGACCCGTACTGCCCTGCAGTACCGACTGGCCCACACATACACATAAAGCTCAGCGTCAACTGTTAACACCATACGTTGGACCACACTATGCCGGGTTTCGCGTTTTGTTAAAATGTTAAGGGAATATACACATTATTACAGCATATTTACAGAGACTTCGCCTTCAACCTATATGTTTTTTATTTTTACCACTGGGATGTTTGAGTAGTTTTAATATGAAAAAATAATCACAAAAAATTAGCATATAAAAATAAACACATAAATAAAACCAATATATAAAATAAAACCTCCCAAACGAACTATACTATCACGTCACTTTTTTTTCATAATTGAACGGCAATAAGAAATGTTCTTTTTTTAAGTGGTGATAATAGAATCCGTTTGAGTGAAAACAAAAGGCAGCCGGGTAATAAAACACGGCCATGAAACTCGCTATCGTGACGGGCACGCGTAGCGGGGAAACGGACCTGCCGAGAAAGTCATCGTTCTCAATGCCCATCCCCGGGTCCCAGTCCCATAGCTCGCACTGCAGCACCTGGCTCTTCCTTGAGCTTATTATCGCCTTAGGACAAACCATATCGAAACATTAGACAACCAAATATAAACCTCAGTTTTTGGATTTGGAATTTGGAAAATGAGCTTTTGGTCACGTAGTCGACCTGTGTCAAATGGCAACACAGTATTTATTGGCTTTATAAAGCGCGCACATGCGGTTGTAAAGCGCATGCTACGTGATAGCATACATTGGACGTATCTTTGTGATAAAAATGTGGATTTTATAGGTAGTGTAGGATTGCTCAATTAAAAATTAATAATATCCAAGTAATTTACCAATTAGGAAGAAGAAGAGTAATTGATTTACTTTCAATAAAATAAGTTATATAAGTGTTTACTTAAAATTTTGTATAGACCTACTTACCGCCACCTCTGTAATCTGTGTATGTAAAACTACATTCTACTAATGTGCAAAGCAATATATGTTTATAAATAATATGCTACGAAATGATAGCTTCAGACGAGGAAATGAAAGGTTAGGTGATACAAATTTACTGATACTTTTTTATTTAATTTCTACATGATAATACTAATAATAATGCACAATAGTTGTAAAATCATAATTAACCAATTATTTCCTTTCGTAATGCGGCTAGGTGATGTTACAATAATGCAGTTCAAACACGGCAGAATTAGTTTAGTTGGACATAAATGAATGAAAAAATAAATAGACAGTCTCGCGAGAAGAATGTAGGTGTCGTATTATATTTGTAAAGAAATCGTTGATATTCCACAAATACTATTGTAAACGTCAGTCGTCTTAATTTAGAATAATGGAGCAATGCCAAAGTTCCACCGTATTTGAATTAATTTCTCGGGCGTGAATAGCACATTAGGCTACGAAGCGGTACTCAAGCGAGTCTGCCACCATTGTCGCGCTTGCACCCTCCATTCCCGACCCCGCTTGCCCCCGTTCCCTGGTGGCCCTCGTTCGCTGCACTCTCTGTGCCACTCACCTGCCGAGCTTGTCGTCATCGTTCCCGTCGTCCTTGTCGAACACCTCTATCTCCAACGCTTGCCCCATCGATTGCATTACCTGCGCCTTTACCACGCGAAATGCCCGGCGCAAACATAATTCGGGAAAACAAAATCATATTGACCACTACTTACTTAAGACAAGCCATTTAGAAAAACGCAAATGGCTGAAGCACACGAGTTAACGAAGCCGGAAACGTTAATAACAACTCTAAACATTTAATTCCTTTTTAATAAAAAATATTTTTTATGGAATATAGAATACAAAAGTTAAATTATTTTCTATTATCAATCATATCTCATAATCTTTATAAATATTGAAAAAAGAAAATAGTAAAGTTCATGCTTGAAAACAAACCACAAGTAGTCATCAAAATACCAATAAAACATGAAAACCTTAATGGCCCCAAGACCATTTCTGTTAGCACATTTTTGTGAGTGGTTGAAAACAATGAGTGCAATATAGGAATAGTGAAAAGAACTAAGTGGAATATACGAAATGTATGCTCATGCCCATTCCTGATAATTATTGATTGAAATAGCAATTATGACATTTCAGTATCTACAGAAGCAGAAAAATCTTCAATCAATCTATTAAATATAGAAAGCTTCAGATTAACATACACAAATCTCTTAAAATATTGCATTAGATATTAAAGTCTGAATACAATCACTGTGTTCAAAAGTGTTTGTGATATTTTGACATCTTCTGTATAAAATAATCGTAGTTTCGTGTATTTCGTGTATTTCGTGTACACGATTGAGACATTAATTCAATTTAATGAATTCTCTACGACCTATAGACGGGGTAGTTGATTGAAGATAATAACGAAAAATTTAGTACTCCGCAAATGAGTTGCTGTTTCAATCAATGCAATAATGATAATATGTATGTCTTGCGGCATACCTCGTCATATGGAGATTTGCAAAATAATGAATACGATTTGCAACATTCAAATCCAAAAACAGAAATTCAAATCTGTCATTCAGCCGAAATCAGAAATGAGCCATATCATCGAGCATCACACCGGAAATTACTCACCTATCCGTAATTATACCAAATAAATACCCAGAATTAAGAATAAGTGCTAACGAAGCTGCAGTATCATGTTAATACCAATAAAACATCTATTAAAGTGATTAAAATATTCATATAAGTGTTAAATTATTAAGACCTACGAAGAGTATATAGAGACGTGATTCTATCATGACTTACCTCGCACCAGTAATCCCATTTCGGGTTGACGTTATTGTCGATGTGTTTGGTCTTCCAATTCTGCGCTCCAACCGTTATGATCGCGTATGGATCAGACTTACCCTTACCTAATGAAAACAGTAATATACAATCATGTAGCAAGTTACAGAATGTAAAAGAAGCAAATAGCACATGTTTAGTAAACAGGGAAATATAACCAATAACAAATGAAACTTGTTATACCACCTAACAGTATTTGACAACAACGCACCGTTACTTATATATTATATAAAAGGAGAAACTGATTTACAAGGCTTAAAATATAAGGGATAGAAAAGTGAAATTTTTCACATGGATTCCTTTTATAATGTCATAACGTAGGGGAGCACTAAGAAAGGTACAAAGAAAGGAAAACTCAACCCCTAAAGGAATAAGACGGGTCTGCAAAGCTAGTATTAAACTGCTATTTCTGAAGATATTCAGTATAAAGGTTCTTCATTGAAAGTCATGAAACACGTGTAAAATATTTTTCCCGAAATCATACCTAAAGGAGGTACCATACCTTAAAAGGGGGTGCAAAGTTATTATAAAAGTTCTGCAACTTGACGCAAGTAAAATCGCGGGGCAGCTCATTTTAAATAAAAAATTTAATTCAAAAGTTTTTGACGGCAATACTTAAAATGATATTTAAACATATTAAACACAAAGTTAAACATTCCTATGGTGTACTCATGCTTAAAATTCTTTACTATCCCAGTAAAAAAATTTAAATAAAACATATATGTATTCTCATTTATATCTGTTCTTCATAACTCACCTAGCATAGATACATCTTTCTTCATAAGATCTTTAGCTTCAATCAGATGGATACGAAGTACGCCCTGAAAACATAAGACTTTTAGAATTTCAATTATCATATCAGCTATTGGAAGTTTACTGTAGGACATAACACTCTCCAAGAAATGGGGAATTTCAGTCGTAACTGCCGCGCTGGGTAAGTTGAAAATCGCAGAGCGCAGCTTTCGCTACGGTGATGCTGCTGCCCATCACCACCCTATGCATTTGAGCTACACTATAATGGATGGTTGGATATACCACCATCTATCGGTTCTGGTACCTTCGTCGCCTCTTACGACTCCTGGTACAGAGTGAAGTACTATTCTACTCTCCGTTACCTCACCGCACGGCTCAATATTTCAATGCAAACTATATGTTTAATTACTTTGCTACCAATAAGATCTTCATAATATTACCTTATTCTAATAGTAAGTCCAGACTCATATATTAATACGAAAGTGTCTGACTGTTTTAAAAGCTTTCAAAGTTCAGCATGAAGCTTAAAGAAATGACATATCACACTTTTTAGTGATGCATTGCAACAACACAAATCTGCAATTTTATGTAGACCTTTCGTAATTAACTAAACATTCTTTGAACGTTTTCTCTGCGGAAAAGTTCTTAGAAGAATTCGACGTTTCGATTAAATTAGTAATTTTTATAAAAATTACTAATTTTGATTTCAGGAAAGTTCCCGCGGGCCTCGATATAAAATGTTCGCGGGGGGAAATCTAGTATTCATGTTTGACTGGATGATCACTTGAGTAAGAGAAAATAGGGACAAACTCACCTCAGGCTCGGGCATGCGCAGGTCGACGGTGGGTATTTCGTCGCTGAGCTTGATGGGCAGCTTATTGGGGAGTACCATCATACGCGCAACTTGCTCCACGATGCAACGCCGCAGTATATCACTAGGATGTTGTAATGAAATTGATCAGCAAACACGATATTAGTACGAAGTCGGGTTAAGAAAGTCCATAATTAATTATAAACGCATGCAAAAAGTCATGTTTTCGATTCAGATTTTTTACATGCAAGTTATAAATACATAGTTATTTTGATCGCAACGAATGCACATGATTTGACATACAACATGCCTATATACGATGCACTAAATTATTTTTTTTTCAATTTATAAATGTTAAATTTAGTAATATGACGAACAAAAGCAAGAACAGAAAACAAATACAGCTCCGACACAACATTATCTTTTGTTCGCATTCCTTACACATAATTAAACTCTTAACGGCTATGCGTTTTAAAGATTCGTTCGTTCGCGTTTTAAACGTTCAACTTTCAGTTTTATATGTTCGAAATTATTTTTTATGAGACAATATTTTGTCTAACATAGAGTAATTAAACACCGAGAATATAATAACTGTGTGTGTAGAGCAAGGCAAATTGCACTGTATCTTTCTTGTTTAAAAATTCACTCCCCGACTTCAAGAGAGCTCACAGTAACTCCGAAGATGTTTTGTAAGACAGAATTCAATTACCTGAAGCCTGGCATGTCGAGGACATCAGCTGCGCCGACAAGGTTGAAGTCGATGGAGGGGTTATTTAGGAAGAACACTTGCAGCCCGCCGACAAGCGGCATCTTTGAGATGAGCGGCTTCATCACCACACGCACCATGCCGTGAATCTGACGTCGAAGTGAACAAGTTAGTGTCGTCAATATTGCCACAATTTAGCTGCAAATATTTGAGGTAAACGAATTAGACATACGTGTGTTCATCACGATTATAGCCGAACAGCGGAACGAAATCGGACAATAGCTTATAAATGTATTTTTGCAGCAATTATTCAATCGATTGAGTTTAGTTAAGTTTTTCATTTTTCTCTTTGTTAGTGTAGTTAAAGTAAGGTCAGTTTATAACTGAGTCTGTACAGACATATCTGGTATATATCTGAGACCTTAATAAATAATATATAAAAAACATTGGTACAAGAATGACTTAAATAATGTTATAGTAACAGCACAAGGGAAAAAGTAATATTGATTTTCCGCGCCCGATTATAAATGCCTCCATCAATAAAATCAATCAGGCATAGAGTTGCTCTTTAATGACCTGCCTCGAACATCCACCTGGTAGCGCTGGAATTAATATTTGAGTAGTCTCGCATTAGGTTCTCCGAAGAGAGAAAATAAAGTAAGATATTTTCTATTTTCTTTTTAATAGCCCGATGGTGACGAATCATACAGTCCATCTGGTAGGTAGTTACCGTAGCCTTAAGACGCTGGCGACACTAAGTATCTCGCGGACACGTTGCAGATTCTTTGAAAACCTATTTACTTCTTACTTGAAAACACCTGTACTGTAGACCTTGGGAAAAACCTCTCGAAGGAGCTCAATCCACATTTAACCTGCACTGTGTCATTCCGGGATCAGGTTTGAGAATGCACTGGTTAGAAAGTAACCATTGACGAAATTTTAAATTTACCGCAACTCTTTGAAAATATTAAGCCCCTGTTGTTAAATATCGTTTCTTTTTTGTTACTCTATTGTTTCTGGCTCTAACACTTTCAAGCACTAAGTTAGCATACGATGAAAACTGCAATTGATAAATAAATTGTCACTAATTAAAGAGGAAATATATATAAATATGTACGTGTAGAACGTTTATTTTTATCTTGACTAGTTGATGTCATTTGTATCAGTTTAATTAAAGACTGATATTTTGTGGTGACGGACAATGCCACAATATTGGTTCTCGGCAGAAAACAAGTATACCTAAATTACTGATACTATATAACTTCGTGTGTTTTATAATGTTTACACGTTCAATATCCATAATATATAATAGTTAAACTTGGAAACTGACGTTTTGGACCCCTTGCGCCAACCGTTTTCAGGTCACACTTATAAAATAACATACATTGATAACCGTTAAAAAGTAAGTTCCACTATGTTTATTATTAATTTAAATTTGTTAGCCATTGGTATTCTTAATCTCTTGTCAATTGAAAGTTACCTGAAGGTCCTTGATTCCACCGCGAATACGCTGCAGCACGAAGGATATGTCGCAGTCACCGGCGTAGCTAAAATATAGTATGAGAGAAAATTTAATGTATGGTAGGGTGTCCAACAGTGAAACGAGTCGGACACAATGAAACAGCTCGATATTTCAAAAACACGGGGTTGCGAAATAGTGCGCTATGTCTTGTCCGGATACTTTAGTGATCCCCCTGCACCAGCCCAGTTTGGGTGAGCACCGCTTGTAAGTGGACGTGTTCGTGGAACTTTTTGGGATTTCTCGACAAAAAAGTAAGAATTTTCTATTGTTTTTATACATTTTTTATAAAATTATACAAGCATGTTCCGTATTTTCGAGAATAACGTGGTAATTTACAAGTATCATACATTTAAGTGGCTTAGATCAAATATTAAATCTTTCCGTTTCAGTCGATAATTTTTTAGTTTTTAAAATATAACTCAGGATGAAATACTTCATTGTGTCCATCCCCAAACTGTTTCATTACCTTGTTTTATTGTATACAATATATAGGGTATAACCCCTGTCATAATTAATGTGGTTATTCATAATGATTTCATTTTTTTATGTTTAATGTTTTAATAATGTAAATACTTAAATTACATTTAAGTATTAACATTATAACATTTAAGTATTTACATTATTTTCTCTTTTGAGAAAAATGCCGCGCACTAAAGCTACAAAAAGAAAAAAGGGGGACCGAATGTCAAGAAACATGTTTCAAGATATTCTGTTAAACAGACAGATATAATTTCGCAAAGCCTTTAGAGGAGCTACATAAACCAGACTCTAATTCACTTAACGGAACCACAACATCACTAATCTAGGAAATTCTGGCAGATGTGACTCCTGAACCAGGATCTAGTTCTCCAAATATAGCAATGACATCCCGTTCCGAAGAAATTTCTGGGAGTGAACTGAGCAGACACGTCGAGTGTCATCCGTCAAAGCAAAACCTGGAAGTTTTAAAATTTAATCTAAATTTGTAACTCCTGAGGAGTTTATGCCTGCTTTGAATGCTGAGCCACGGACTGAAAAGCATAAACCAAGAAAGCTCGGTTAAAGCATGATTGCAACGGATTCCCCAGAAAAAGACCAGATAGCTGAAGATCGTAAAAAGGCACAAAAAAAATCTGCGGTAAAAGCAATCAAGCGACCGGTTCTATATGATAAAAAGGGAATAAGGAAATCTAAAAAGGCTAAGACTAAACCAGATCCTAAAACAAGTACCGAGAAAGATGAGCCTGAAAATAAATGCTTAAGTGAAACTGATTTGAGTGGACTAGATGATGAAGAAGGGCTTAATGAGGATAAGTTGCCTTTTTATTTTTTACATTAAAGAAAATTACAGAAAATTTTTAAAGACTTATCGTGAACCTGTGGAAAATGATTACGTGCTCGTGTTATTGGATGCTAAAAAACTAAATGCTTATCACATCGCAAAGATAATTGAAGTAATGGGTTCTAATAAATTTGGGGTTTCGTTTATGAGACTAAAAGTTAAAGACATAATGAATTCCGCATACCATTGGAACCTGATCTTTCGGAAATTGATATCAAAGATGTAAAAATGATTCTTTCGCATCCGCAAATCAATGTAGTAATTTATAGGCACCTACTTGGTTCTAAGTGCTATTAGTTCCATATTAATTACGATATTTTTTACTTTGAGACTAATTAATATAAAGACTATTTTCACTATTCAATGTTTATACTTAACGTAGGTCTATGCCTATAGCTTAATGTTATTTTTGTTACTGAAGACCAATAAATCATTGTAACTAAGCATTTATATTGTCAACTAATTATTTAAGTGTTTAACACCAGAGTCTAATTAAAGAGTACCATTAGAGACTATTGTTTTGTTGTGACTAAAGGTCTGCAAAATATTATGTTATTAAAAACCCTATTTACGTGTTTTACTGTGAATAAACCTTTTCTGATTTATAATTAAATGTTTTGTATCATTTACTTATTCAAACGTCAACATTAAATTCAAAACAATTAGTATAAAATACCGTTTCATTGTTGAATAAATGGCGTTTCACTGTGTACACCCAGGTGGACACAATAAAACATTTTAAATTTTTCAAAAAATCCTTTTTGTGAGTTTTGAATTCAATAATTATGAAAACATTTAATGCAATTTTATACCTATTCAAATAAGCTATCTTCCTGTAAAAAACTTAGGTCCATATCTAAAGAAATGAAATTAATGTGTAACTTTGAATTTTTGGTGTTTCATTGTTGGACACTTCACCCTACACGTTGTGGCAATATCCTATATCAAGTATTAACACAATAACGGAAGCGGGAAAAATTTACTGATGACATTTACAGTAAAGTGGTGTTTAAGTTGTTGAACTTAGGATAAGTTGAGTTGAAACATCGCTTCCAATTTATCATTAGGTTCCAAATCTCAGACAGAACAAATTTTCAAACCGAACAATATTTGATGAAAAAAAATCACACTACCCAGTAATTTTACTACCACCATCACCATTTAACTACTACTCATATAAATCTCATATAAATAATATTAATAATTCACCCAACTTTCCATACATTTACCTGACTCTGTATTAAGTCGCTTGTAACAGTTGTTACTCGAATCAGACAACAGAGTTTAGATCTAATAAATTATATCTCCCAGTTATGTGAGAGTACCATGGTACATTTACTAGGGTTAAAAGATCTACAGACAATATTACCTAGTTGGTTAGGTACAAAGATAAAATTGATTGTGTCACTTCAGTGCAAGTCCGACTTATCAAAAGTTCAATATAGTTTAACTCGATGGAGATGTTTAGGATTACTTATCGAGATAAAGGTAAGATACTCACAACAAATCCACATCCATGATAATTTCGTTGCGTGCGAGGTTCTTATCGTACACCTTGACGCCGCCGACGCGTGGCGCCTGTATATTAGAAATAAAATATATAAAAATATTCTCGTGTCACACTGTTACTTACCATACTCCTCCAAAACGGCTTGACCGATTCTTATTTGTGTATTCATAATTGTGTAATTGGAATAACCCGAATAATTATGTTATGGGTCTGTGAATCGGGTACTAACTAGTTTTCATATCCCAAGTGGGTTATCCAATCCTAACATTTTTTTTAATTTTTGGACGAAATTTCTTTTGTTTTTTCTTATAATGTGGCATTAAAAATATATATAGGTTGTATATATTTTTAATGCCACATTATAACATTTTCACCCTTCTATCACCAACCCCAATTTTTTAAAAGTAATTTAATTATTTTATATCGTTTATATGACAGAACAACAGATGCCGGGTCCGCTAGTTAAAAAAAAATTATTTTACCAATAGCTATTCGCCTGCGACTTTTTTTGCGAGGTCTTTATTTTATATCTTATTCCTGAGAATTTTTTTATTCTGGGAAGAAGCTGCTACATTTTGCCATCAACCGAGCCGTTTCCATAGAGAAAAATGTAAAGCTAAATCTATCCTATGAGATCATGTTTCCGGGATAAAAAGAAATCTATGTTTTCCATTCAGACTATCAATAAACTCTGGCAATTTTCATTCCGATCTCTTTAACCGGAGTGAAAGAGTAACAAACATTCCTACATTCAGCCACATAAACTTGCGTGTTTATAATATTACAATAATATTGCTTGATAAATTAACATATTTCTAATTCTTAATACGATTACATCTTTTGCAATGAATCATTAAAAAAACGAATTAACAAAAATATGAATTTTGAGTCTTTACAATTCAAGACAAATCTATTATTATTACATCATCATTACAGCCATTGCAAGTCCACTACTGGACATAGGCCTCTCAAGAAAGGGGGAATTTTGTTCATAATTGCCGCGCTGGTCAAGCGTGTTGGCAATCGCAGAGCAAGGCCCACCCTGTGCACATTTGAACTTCACTGTTTCGGATGGATATACCCATCTATCGGTTCTATCGGTTCGTAAGAGCCGACTAAGGTAGTTGGCCCTTAGACACCTAGTACAGAGGGAGGTACTATTCTACTCTGCCGGTAACTCACTATATTACATAATAAGTACTAAAACTCGTAATATAATTAAAAGTGCATATAATGTTATAGTTAGTACAATTTAACTCATGTGGAATCCATGATGTAAGTAGATCTCCTCGGGAATTGGCACATATGTAATTTACATAAATTAACTCATCGTTTAAAGTTGTTAATGAACGTACGCGAACTTATCAGTTGCAACTATATATACCTACTTTCTATTGCAGACTCTTTTCTACTGAATAGCAAAATGAACAAGAGTTTTGTATTAAGAAATGGTAACGGCAGGTATCTCTTAATTTAAAACATTTTATTATTAATCATTTGTCATAATTAATACAGCAGAGCAAGTAGAAAATTTTAATTGTTTTTCAACTTTATATCCAGATCATACAAATGAAATTGGAATAGATATATCAATTGAACTTAACCTAAAGTTTAAGGTAGAGCTGTGATAGCCTGATGTTTTGCGATACGTCAACGGACTATTACTCAGATGATTTTTTGAATTTTAAGGGTACGTGTCCTTTCAGGGAATGTCTTTATGTACTTACGATGGTCCCAAGGATCATTCGTTCAAACTTGAAGCCATTCAGTTTGTAGTTAGCCAAACTTTCCGCGACGGCCGGTTCGATCGAGTCCTTTATTAAACTACGAGCGTAATGGTTTACGTTTGGCCACACTTGAAGTAGTATCTGGAAAACAGATATTGTAGTTACCAACGGGACGTATTGTGACTATTATCGACACAACGAATGCAATTAAACTCACTCTGTTTAGCCATTCTGCTCGCTCGACGTCCGGGAAGAATACCTGCAAACAACATGATAGAAATATGTGTTTATTATTGTTTCTCCAAATAGGTATTTGGAGTAGTAGTTGGTTTAGTTAGACTTCAGTAAATAAACGGAATATTGCCAGAAAAATCTAGCTTCTTATAATAATTTTTTGTGATACTGAATTGAAGTATACCATAAAAATGGAAACTTTACCATAGCTGATAAAAAAGCTATTTAATTGTTGAACGGCTATAAAACATTATTTTACTCAATTACGGCTATATAACGCCGTTTATTTCACTCAATTATATGGAATGTATAATATAAAAATGTTAATTTAATAAACATGGTAAATGCTAGGTATATTATAATGTCACTAAGATCTTCATTTTTGT
>JACJUM010000875.1:11861390-11887954 GCA_020976665.1 Heortia vitessoides | reverse complement strand
ACAAAAATGAAGATCTTAGTGACATTATAATATACCTAGCATTTACCCTGTTTATTAAATTAACATTTTTATATTATACATTCCATATAATTGAGTGAAATAAACGGCGTTATATAGCCGTAATTGAGTAAAATAATGTTTTATAGCCGTTCAACAATTAAATAGCTTTTTTATCAGCTATGGTAAAGTTTCCATTTTTATGGTATACTTCAATTCAGTATCACAAAAAATTATTATAAAAAGCTAGATTTTTCTGGCAATATTCCGTTTATTTACTGAAGTCTAACTAAACCAACTACTACTCCAAATACCTATTTGGAGAAACAATAATAAACACATATTTCTATCATGTTGTTTGCAGGTATTCTTCCCGGACGTCGAGCGAGCAGAATGGCTAAACAGAGTGAGTTTAATTGCATTCGTTGTGTCGATAATAGTCACAATACGTCCCGTTGGTAACTACAATATCTGTTTTCCAGATACTACTTCAAGTGTGGCCAAACGTAAACCATTACGCTCGTAGTTTAATAAAGGACTCGATCGAACCGGCCGTCGCGGAAAGTTTGGCTAACTACAAACTGAATGGCTTCAAGTTTGAACGAATGATCCTTGGGACCATCGTAAGTACATAAAGACATTCCCTGAAAGGACACGTACCCTTAAAATTCAAAAAATCATCTGAGTAATAGTCCGTTGACGTATCGCAAAACATCAGGCTATCACAGCTCTACCTTAAACTTTAGGTTAAGTTCAATTGATATATCTATTCCAATTTCATTTGTATGATCTGGATATAAAGTTGAAAAACAATTAAAATTTTCTACTTGCTCTGCTGTATTAATTATGACAAATGATTAATAATAAAATGTTTTAAATTAAGAGATACCTGCCGTTACCATTTCTTAATACAAAACTCTTGTTCATTTTGCTATTCAGTAGAAAAGAGTCTGCAATAGAAAGTAGGTATATATAGTTGCAACTGATAAGTTCGCGTACGTTCATTAGCAACTTTGAACGATGAGTTAATTTATGTAAATTACATATGTGCCAATTCCCGAGGAGATCTACTTACATCATGGATTCCACATGAGTTAAATTGTACTAACTATAACATTATATGCACTTTTAATTATATTACGAGTTTTAGTACTTATTATGTAATATAGTGAGTTACCGGCAGAGTAGAATAGTACCTCCCTCTGTACTAGGTGTCTAAGGGCCAACTACCTTAGTCGGCTCTTACGAACCGATAGAACCGATAGATGGGTATATCCATCCGAAACAGTGAAGTTCAAATGTGCACAGGGTGGGCCTTGCTCTGCGATTGCCAACACGCTTGACCAGCGCGGCAATTATGAACAAAATTCCCCCTTTCTTGAGAGGCCTATGTCCAGTAGTGGACTTGCAATGGCTGTAATGATGATGTAATAATAATAGATTTGTCTTGAATTGTAAAGACTCAAAATTCATATTTTTGTTAATTCGTTTTTTTAATCATTCATTGCAAAAGATGTAATCGTATTAAGAATTAGAAATATGTTAATTTATCAAGCAATATTATTGTAATATTATAAACACGCAAGTTTATGTGGCTGAATGTAGGAATGTTTGTTACTCTTTCACTCCGGTTAAAGAGATCGGAATGAAAATTGCCAGAGTTTATTGATAGTCTGAATGGAAAACATAGATTTTTTTTTATCCCGGAAACATGATCTCATAGGATAGATTTAGCTTTACATTTTTCTCTATGGAAACGGCTCGGTTGATGGCAAAATGTAGCAGCTTCTTCCCAGAATAAAAAAATCCTCAGGAATAAGATATAAAATAAAGACCTCGCAAAAAAAGTCGCAGGCGAATAGCTATTGGTAAAATATTTTTTTTTTAACTAGCGGACCCGGCATCTGTTGTTCTGTCATATAAACGATATAAAATAATTAAATTACTTTTAAAAAATTGGGGTTGGTGATAGAAGGGTGAAAATGTTATAATGTGGCATTAAAAATATATACAACCCATATATATTTTTAATGCCACATTATAAGAAAAAACAAAAGAAATTTCGTCCAAAAATTTAAAAAAATGTTAGGATTGGATAACCCACTTGGGATATGAAAACTAGTTAGTACCCGATTCACAGACCCATAACATAATTATTCGGGTTATTCCAATTACACAATTATGAATACACAAATAAGAATCGGTCAAGCCGTTTTGGAGGAGTATGGTAAGTAACAGTGTGACACGAGAATATTTTTATATATTTTATTTCTAATATACAGGCGCCACGCGTCGGCGGCGTCAAGGTGTACGATAAGAACCTCGCACGCAACGAAATTATCATGGATGTGGATTTGTTGTGAGTATCTTACCTTTACCTCGATAAGTAATCCTAAACATCTCCATCGAGTTAAACTATATTGAACTTTTGATAAGTCGGACTTGCACTGAAGTGACACAATCAATTTTATCTTTGTACCTAACCAACTAGGTAATATTTTCTGTAGATCTTTTAACCCTAGTAAATGTACCATGGTACTCTCACATAACTGGGAGATATAATTTATTAGATCTAAACCCTGTTGTCTGATTCGAGTAACAACTGTTACAAGCGACTTAATACAGAGTCAGGTAAATGTATGGAAAGTTGGGTGAATTATTAATATTATTTATATGAGTACCTTACTCTCACCTATGTCAATGGTAATAAGCAGTGATGGCATTCCTGGTTTAAATGGTGATGGTGGTAGTAAAATTACTGGGTAGTGTGATTTTTTTTCATCTAATATTGTTCGGTTTGAAAATTTGTTCTGTCTGAGATTTGGAACCTAATGATAAATTGGAAGCGATGTTTCAACTCAACTTATCCTAAGTTCAACAACTTAAACACCACTTTACTGTAAATGTCATCAGTAAATTTTTCCCGCTTCCGTTATTGTGTTAATACTTAATATAGGATATTGCCACAACGTGTAGGGTGAAGTGTCCAACAATGAAACACCAAAAGTTCAAAGTTACACATTAATTTCATTTCTTTAGATATGGACCTAAATTTTTTACAGGAAGATAGCTTATTTGAATAGGTATAAAATTGCATTAAATGTTTTCATAATTATTGAATTCAAAACTCACAAAAAGGATTTTTTTAATAATTTAAAATGTTTTATTGTGTCCACCTGGGTGTACACAGTGAAACGCCATTTATTCAACAATGAAACGGTATTTTATACTAATTGTTTTGAATTTAATGTTGACGTTTGAACAAGTAAATGATACAAAACATTTAATTATAAATCAGAAAAGGTTTATTCACAGTAAGACACGTAAATAGGGTTTTTAATAACATAATATTTTGCAGACCTTTAGTCACAACAAAACAATAGTCTCTAATGGTACTCTTTAATTAGACTCTGGTGTTAAACACTTAAATAATTAGTTGACAATATAAATGCTTAGTTACAATGATTTATTGGTCTTCAGTAACAAAAATAACATTAAGCTATAGGCATAGACCTACGTTAAGTATAAACATTGAATAGTGAAAATAGTCTTTATATTAATTAGTCTCAAAGTAAAAAATATCGTAATTAATATGGAACTAATAGCACTTAGAACCAAGTAGGTGCCTATAAATTACTACATTGATTTGCGGATGCGAAAGAATCATTTTTACATCTTTGATATCAATTTCCGAAAGATCAGGTTCCAATGGTATGCGGAATTCATTATGTCTTTAACTATTAGTCTCATAAACGAAACCCCAAATTTATTAGAACCCATTTTTTTAGCATCCAATAACACGAGCACGTAATCATTTTCCACAGGTTCACGATAAGTCTTTAAAAATTTTCTGTAATTTTCTTTAATGTAAAAAATAAAAAGGCAACTTATCCTCATTAAGCCCTTCTTCATCATCTAGTCCACTCAAATCAGTTTCACTTAAGCACTTATTTTTAGGCTCATCTTTCTCGGTACTTGTTTTAGGATCTGGTTTAGTCTTAGCCTTTTTAGATTTCCTTATTCCCTTTTTATCATATAGAACCGGTCGCTTGATTGCTTTTACCGCAGATTTTTTTTGTGCCTTTTTACGATCTTCAGCTATCTGGTCTTTTTCTGGGGAATCCGTTGCAATCATGCTTTAACCGAGCTTTCTTGGTTTATGCTTTTCAGTCCGTGGCTCAGCATTCAAAGCAGGCATAAACTCAGGAGTTACAAATTTAGATTAAATTTTAAAACTTCCAGGTTTTGCTTTGACGGATGACACTCGACGTGTCTGCTCAGTTCACTCCCAGAAATTTCTTCGGAACGCGATGTCATTGCTATATTTGGAGAACTAGATCCTGGTTCAGGAGTCACATCTGCCAGAATTTCCTAGACTAGTGATGTTGTGGTTCCGTTAAGTGAATTAGTGTCTGGTTTATGTAGCTCCTCTAAAGGCTTTGCGAAATTATATCTGTCTGTTTAACAGAATATCTTGAAACATGTTTCTTGACATTCGGTCCCCCTTTTTTCTTTTTGTAGCTTTAGTGCGCGGCATTTTTCGCAAAAGAGAAAATAATGTAAATACTTAAATGTAATAATGTTAATACTTAAATGTAATTTAAGTATTTACATTATTAAAACATTAAACATAAAAAAATGAAATCATTATGAATAACCACATTAATTATGACAGGGGTTATACCCTATATATTGTATACAATAAAACAAGGTAATGAAACAGTTTGGGGATGGACACAATGAAGTATTTCATCCTGAGTTATATTTTAAAAACTAAAAAATTATCGACTGAAACGGAAAGATTTAATATTTCATCTAAGCCACGTAAATGTATGATACTTGTAAATTACCACGTTATTCTCGAAAATACGGAACATGCTTGTATAATTTTATAAAAAATGTATAAAAACAATAGAAAATTCTTACTTTTTTGTCGAGAAATCCCAAAAAGTTCCACGAACACGTCCACTTACAAGCGGTGCTCACCCAAACTGGGCTGGTGCAGGGGGATCACTAAAGGATCCGGATAAGACATAGCGCACTATTTCGCAACCCCGTGTTTTTGAAATATCGAGCTGTTTCATTGTGTCCGACTGTTTCACTGTTGGACACCCTACCATACATTAAATTTTCTCTCATACTATATTTTAGCTACGCCGGTGACTGCGACATATCCTTCGTGCTGCAGCGTATTCGCGGTGGAATCAAGGACCTTCAGGTAACTTTCAATTGACAAGAGATTAAGAATACCAATGGCTAACAAATTTAAATTAATAATAAACATAGTGTAACTTACTTTTTAACGGTTATCAATGTATGTTATTTTATAAGTGTGACCTGAAAACGGTTGGCGCAAGGGGTCCGAAACGTCAGTTTCCAAGTTTAACTATTATATATTATGGATATTGAACGTGTAAACATTACAAAACACACGAAGTTATATAGTATCAGTAATTTAGGTATACTTGTTTTCTGCCGAGAACCAATATTGTGGCATTGTCCGTCACCACAAAATATAAGTCTTTAATTAAACTGATACAAATGACATCAACTAGTCAAGATAAAAATAAACGTTCTACACGTACATATTTATATATATTTCCTCTTTAATTAGTGACAATTTATTTATCAATTGCAGTTTTCATCGTATGCTAACTTAGTGCTTGAAAGTGTTAGAACCAGAAACGAAAACGAAATAGAGTAACAAAAAAGAAACGATATTTAACAACTGGGGCTTAATATTTTCAAAGAGTTGCGGTAAATTTAAAATTTCGTCAATGGTTACTTTCTAACCAGTGCATTCTCAAACCTGATCCCGGAATGACACAGTGCAGGTTAAATGTGGATTGAGCTCCTTCGAGAGGTTTTTCCCAAGGTCTACAGTACAGGTGTTTTCAAGTAAGAAGTAAATAGGTTTTCAAAGAATCTGCAACGTGTCCGCGAGATACTTAGTGTCGCCAGCGTCTTAAGGCTACGGTAACTACCTACCAGATGGACTGTATGATTCGTCACCATCGGGTTATTAAAAAGAAAATAGAAAATATCTTACTTTATTTTCTCTCTTCGGAGAACCTAATGCGAGACTACTCAAATATTAATTCCAGCGCTACCAGGTGGATGTTCGAGGCAGGTCATTAAAGAGCTACTCTATGCCTGATTGATTTTATTGATGGAGGCATTTATAATCGGGCGCGGAAAATCAATATTACTTTTTCCCTTGTGCTGTTACTATAACATTATTTAAGTCATTCTTGTACCAATGTCTTTTATATATTATTTATTAAGGTCTCAGATATATACCAGATATGTCTGTACAGACTCAGTTATAAACTGACCTTACTTTAACTACACTAACAAAGAGAAAAATGAAAAACTTAACTAAACTCAATCGATTGAATAATTGCTGCAAAAATACATTTATAAGCTATTGTCCGATTTCGTTCCGCTGTTCGGCTATAATCGTGATGAACACACGTATGTCTAATTCGTTTACCTCAAATATTTGCAGCTAAATTGTGGCAATATTGACGACACTAACTTGTTCACTTCGACGTCAGATTCACGGCATGGTGCGTGTGGTGATGAAGCCGCTCATCTCAAAGATGCCGCTTGTCGGCGGGCTGCAAGTGTTCTTCCTAAATAACCCCTCCATCGACTTCAACCTTGTCGGCGCAGCTGATGTCCTCGACATGCCAGGCTTCAGGTAATTGAATTCTGTCTTACAAAACATCTTCGGAGTTACTGTGAGCTCTCTTGAAGTTGGGGAGTGAATTTTTAAACAAGAAAGATTCAGTGCAAGTTGCCTTGCTCTACACACACAGTTATTATATTCTCGGTGTTTAATTACTCTATGTTAGACAAAATATTGTCTCATAAAAAATAATTTCGAACATATAAAACTGAAAGTTGAACGTTTAAAACGCGAACGAACGAATCTTTAAAACGCATAGCCGTTAAGAGTTTAATTATGTGTAAGGAATGCGAACAATAGATAATGTTGTGTCGGAGCTGTATTTGTTTTCTGTTCTTGCTTTTGTTCGTCATATTACTAAATTTAACATTTATAAATTGAAAAAAAAAATAATTTAGTGCATCGTATATAGGCATGTTGTATGTCAAATCATGTGCATTCGTTGCGATCAAAATAACTATGTATTTATAACTTGCATGTAAAAAATCTGAATCGAAAACATAACTTTTTGCATGCGTTTATAATTAATTATGGACTTTCTTAACCCGACTTCGTACTAATATCGTGTTTGCTGATCAATTTCATTACAACATCCTAGTGATATACTGCGGCGTTGCATCGTGGAGCAAGTTGCGCGTATGATGGTACTCCCCAATAAGCTGCCCATCAAGCTCAGCGACGAAATACCCACCGTCGACCTGCGCATGCCCGAGCCTGAGGTGAGTTTGTCCCTATTTTCTCTTACTCAAGTGATCATCCAGTCAAACATGAATACTAGATTTCCCCCCGCGAACATTTTATATCGAGGCCCGCGGGAACTTTCCTGAAATCAAAATTAGCAAATTGCAGGAAACGTCGCGATTTATTTACTAATTTAATCGAAACGTCGAATTCTTCTAAGAACTTTTCCGCAGAGAAAACGTTCAAAGAATGTTTAGTTAATTACGAAAGGTCTACATAAAATTGCAGATTTGTGTTGTTGCAATGCATCACTAAAAAGTGTGATATGTCATTTCTTTAAGCTTCATGCTGAACTTTGAAAGCATTTAAAACAGTCAGACACTTTCGTATTAATATATGAGTCTGGACTTACTATTAGAATAAGGTAATATTATGAAGACCTTATTGGTAGCAGAGTAATTAAACATATAGTTTGCATTGAAATATTGAGCCGTGCGGTGAGGTAACGGAGAGTAGAATAGTACTTCACTCTGTACCAGGAGTCGTAAGAGGCGACGAAGGTACCAGAACCGATAGATGGTGGTATATCCAACCATCCATTATAGTGTAGCTCAAATGCATAGGGTGGTGATGGGCAGCAGCATCACCGTAGCGAAAGCTGCGCTCTGCGATTTTCAACTTACCCAGCGCGGCAGTTACGACTGAAATTCCCCATTTCTTGGAGAGTGTTATGTCCTACAGTAAACTTCCAATAGCTGATATGATAATTGAAATTCTAAAAGTCTTATGTTTTCAGGGCGTACTTCGTATCCATCTGATTGAAGCTAAAGATCTTATGAAGAAAGATGTATCTATGCTAGGTGAGTTATGAAGAACAGATATAAATGAGAATACATATGTTTTATTTAAATTTTTTTACTGGGATAGTAAAGAATTTTAAGCATGAGTACACCATAGGAATGTTTAACTTTGTGTTTAATATGTTTTAATATCATTTTAAGTATTGCCGTCAAAAACTTTTGAATTAAATTTTTTATTTAAAATGAGCTGCCCCGCGATTTTACTTGCGTCAAGTTGCAGAACTTTTATAATAACTTTGCACCCCCTTTTAAGGTATGGTACCTCCTTTAGGTATGATTTCGGGAAAAATATTTTACACGTGTTTCATGACTTTCAATGAAGAACCTTTATACTTAATATCTTCAGAAATAGCAGTTTAATACTAGCTTTGCAGCCCCGTCTTATTCCTTTAGGGGTTGAGTTTTCCTTTCTTTGTACCTTTCTTAGTGCTCCCCTACGTTATGACATTATAAAAGGAACCCATGTGAAAAATTTCACTTTTCTATCCCTTATATTTTATGCCTTGTAAATCAGTTTCTCCTTTTATATAATATATAAGTAACGGTGCGTTGTTGTCAAATACTATTAGGTGGTATAACAAGTTTCATTTGTTATTGGTTATATTTCGCTGTTTACTAAACATGTGCTATTTGCTTCTTTTACATTCTGTAACTTGCTACATGATTGTATATTACTGTTTTCATTAGGTAAGGGTAAGTCTGATCCATACGCGATCATAACGGTTGGAGCGCAGAATTGGAAGACCAAACACATCGACAATAACGTCAACCCGAAATGGGATTACTGGTGCGAGGTAAGTCATGATAGAATCACGTCTCTATATACTCTTCGTAGGTCTTAATAATTTAACACTTATATGAATATTTTAATCACTTTAATAGATGTTTTATTGGTATTAACATGATACTGCAGCTTCGTTAGCACTTATTCTTAATTCTGGGTATTTATTTGGTATAATTACGGATAGGTGAGTAATTTCCGGTGTGATGCTCGATGATATGGCTCATTTCTGATTTCGGCTGAATGACAGATTTGAATTTCTGTTTTTGGATTTGAATGTTGCAAATCGTATTCATTATTTTGCAAATCTCCATATGACGAGGTATGCCGCAAGACATACATATTATCATTATTGCATTGATTGAAACAGCAACTCATTTGCGGAGTACTAAATTTTTCGTTATTATCTTCAATCAACTACCCCGTCTATAGGTCGTAGGGAATTCATTAAATTGAATTAATGTCTCAATCGTGTACACGAAATACACGAAACTACGATTATTTTATACAGAAGATGTCAAAATATCACAAACACTTTTGAACACAGTGATTGTATTCAGACTTTAATATCTAATGCAATATTTTAAGAGATTTGTGTATGTTAATCTGAAGCTTTCTATATTTAATAGATTGATTGAAGATTTTTCTGCTTCTGTAGATACTGAAATGTCATAATTGCTATTTCAATCAATAATTATCAGGAATGGGCATGAGCATACATTTCGTATATTCCACTTAGTTCTTTTCACTATTCCTATATTGCACTCATTGTTTTCAACCACTCACAAAAATGTGCTAACAGAAATGGTCTTGGGGCCATTAAGGTTTTCATGTTTTATTGGTATTTTGATGACTACTTGTGGTTTGTTTTCAAGCATGAACTTTACTATTTTCTTTTTTCAATATTTATAAAGATTATGAGATATGATTGATAATAGAAAATAATTTAACTTTTGTATTCTATATTCCATAAAAAATATTTTTTATTAAAAAGGAATTAAATGTTTAGAGTTGTTATTAACGTTTCCGGCTTCGTTAACTCGTGTGCTTCAGCCATTTGCGTTTTTCTAAATGGCTTGTCTTAAGTAAGTAGTGGTCAATATGATTTTGTTTTCCCGAATTATGTTTGCGCCGGGCATTTCGCGTGGTAAAGGCGCAGGTAATGCAATCGATGGGGCAAGCGTTGGAGATAGAGGTGTTCGACAAGGACGACGGGAACGATGACGACAAGCTCGGCAGGTGAGTGGCACAGAGAGTGCAGCGAACGAGGGCCACCAGGGAACGGGGGCAAGCGGGGTCGGGAATGGAGGGTGCAAGCGCGACAATGGTGGCAGACTCGCTTGAGTACCGCTTCGTAGCCTAATGTGCTATTCACGCCCGAGAAATTAATTCAAATACGGTGGAACTTTGGCATTGCTCCATTATTCTAAATTAAGACGACTGACGTTTACAATAGTATTTGTGGAATATCAACGATTTCTTTACAAATATAATACGACACCTACATTCTTCTCGCGAGACTGTCTATTTATTTTTTCATTCATTTATGTCCAACTAAACTAATTCTGCCGTGTTTGAACTGCATTATTGTAACATCACCTAGCCGCATTACGAAAGGAAATAATTGGTTAATTATGATTTTACAACTATTGTGCATTATTATTAGTATTATCATGTATAAATTAAATAAAAAAGTATCAGTAAATTTGTATCACCTAACCTTTCATTTCCTCGTCTGAAGCTATCATTTCGTAGCATATTATTTATAAACATATATTGCTTTGCACATTAGTAGAATGTAGTTTTACATACACAGATTACAGAGGTGGCGGTAAGTAGGTCTATACAAAATTTTAAGTAAACACTTATATAACTTATTTTATTGAAAGTAAATCAATTACTCTTCTTCTTCCTAATTGGTAAATTACTTGGATATTATTAATTTTTAATTGAGCTACACTACCTATAAAATCCACATTTTTATCACAAAGATACGTCCAATGTATGCTATCACGTAGCATGCGCTTTACAACCGCATGTGCGCGCTTTATAAAGCCAATAAATACTGTGTTGCCATTTGACACAGGTCGACTACGTGACCAAAAGCTCATTTTCCAAATTCCAAATCCAAAAACTGAGGTTTATATTTGGTTGTCTAATGTTTCGATATGGTTTGTCCTAAGGCGATAATAAGCTCAAGGAAGAGCCAGGTGCTGCAGTGCGAGCTATGGGACTGGGACCCGGGGATGGGCATTGAGAACGATGACTTTCTCGGCAGGTCCGTTTCCACGCTACGCGTGCCCGTCACGATAGCGAGTTTCATGGCCGTGTTTTATTACCCGGCCGCCTTTTGTTTTCACTCAAACGGATTCTATTATCACCACTTAAAAAAAGAACATTTCTTATTGCCGTTCAATTATGAAAAAAAAGTGACGTGATAGTATAGTTCGTTTGGGAGGTTTTATTTTATATATTGGTTTTATTTATGTGTTTATTTTTATATGCTAATTTTTTGTGATTATTTTTTCATATTAAAACTACTCAAACATCCCAGTGGTAAAAATAAAAAACATATAGGTTGAAGGCGAAGTCTCTGTAAATATGCTGTAATAATGTGTATATTCCCTTAACATTTTAACAAAACGCGAAACCCGGCATAGTGTGGTCCAACGTATGGTGTTAACAGTTGACGCTGAGCTTTATGTGTATGTGTGGGCCAGTCGGTACTGCAGGGCAGTACGGGTCAGCTGGAGGTGCGGCTCTTCGACTGGGACCGCACGGGCCGCGACGAGAAACTCGGCAGGTCGGTTGCCGTCATCGCGTCACCACTGCACGGTCGTGCTGGCAACTGCGTAAATCAATTGTGGCGTCGCTAGGTCGGTTAAAACAGGCCTTAAAATAAACTGTTCTCTGGTTTATGCTTTTAACTAATATTGAAGGAATATTTCTATTTAAACTTAATACAAATAAAAAGGTTATTTTACCTTTGAAATAATTATCGGCTATTTACAAACAACCTAATTTTATGTGGCTACCCGCTGGAATTTTTCCGGAAATGAATAATTTTCCCTAGCAATAGCATTTCAATGTATGATATGTGTGTGTAGACATGTGTTGTTCTGTATAAGCTACTTTATTTTGAAGTTTCATTCAAATACATTTTAGTTTGTCGTAAAAGAATACCTACCATTTTTTTTGCTATACATATATACATCGTCGCAAACTATATGTATTGTAAATAATTTAACCGATCTAGTCAAGGTAATTAAGTTATTTCATTTACGTATTACAAATTTTACTGATAGATATGAAAATGAATAGACAAATGCAGTATGAAATTTAAATATGATATCACCACTATCACTCGTAGACAGTTTGATGCTGTCTACGAGTGATAGTAGTGATAAGGGTCTAATGGTTTTAACATTGCACTTGCGGTGTTTTAATCTTGTTTTTTTGTTCTCGAATTTTACTGCAGTAGTAATATATTAGTAGATGTTATCTTGATACCTTATTTTATACTTATGATCCTATATTAAGTACAGATATTATTATATAATAAAAAATAGGTATATATACATTTATCTTTAACTGTATTTGGAAACTAATATTTTAATTTATGTACAATAATTCCTACTCTTTGATATATAACAATCCTAGCGACGCCAAATGTCTATACTGTACATTAATAGATCAAAATATATGCTTCGAATGTCGATTACCACAAAGCACAGCCTAAATACGACACCCACTACGTGTAGGTAACAACACAATCCACTTTGTATTTCAACTCTGCCACTATTAATATTATTTCACATACCTAAACATATCAAACTGTCTAATTTAATCATTACTGACTAACCTTAAATATATTTATCCTTAACGAACAATACGTTTCATGTCATGACGTTTAAAATGGCAACATTTGTAAATAAAGTCACTAATTATAATAAATTTATGTTTATTTCGCTTTCGCTTTCTTTTCATAATGACATCGGTAAAAAAGAATTCTAACAAGAATAGCTTAGCTTCGTATATTGTATTAATATTTTATCCGAATGGTTTGTATTCGTTCGTTCTTTTTTTGCAGTTTTTTGTTATCATGTTTTTAAGCTTGAAAAGTTTTGTATTGTTCCACTTAGTTACATGAAATTAATTACACGTGAACTTTAATTACATTATGTTTTTACTCAATGTATTTTGGAATTGCTTTTAAATTACTTATAATTATATTTGCAGGTGTTCCATAGATATATCGCAAATAGTGCGAGCAGGTCGCTTAGACACAGTAAGTACAAGTCATTTTATTGCTTATTTTATTCTATTTCTCATATTAAACTCTTCTTCAGGAGTTGGATATCTCAACTCAAAAGTTATTTCAGAAAATCTGTATTTTATGAAGTTGAAACGCTTCAATGGCTCAATTTTTCTCAAGTTGAGTTCGATTAGGTAGGATGGATCGAACAGTCAATCTTTAGGGCTTGTCTATGAATAATAATCGCCTTATCTCACGTATTATAGAAATATTATTTAATAGTCTTATAACAATTAAAAATCTTTTAACTGTCAGAGTATGATTTATTATTATAACCCCCTGCATGTTTGTTCCAGTGGCAAACACTCCAACAGGCGAAGCACGGTAAGGTGCACCTGCGTCTGTCTTGGCACAGGCTCTCCACTGAGCTCCTGGATTTGAGCCACGTAAGTTTGCCCTTCTGGGCACTGATTGATACTAGGTATTTAGTAAGCGAGAACACTTTTCCTAGAGTCAGGTGGTTAGACTCCAAGACCACACTACTCCAACCGACAAATGTCAGGTTTTTTGTATCGAAACATTTAAATAAACAGTTAAGATTTAAAGAGATGATCTGTATAGTAATTCATTTCTCGCATCAAATTTTACTGACATGCTTTCTAATTTCTGACAACTTGCTGTTTTTGTATCGCAGTTTGTTAGTGTTTATGTTCTAATCTGTTCATTTTTTATCACTTTTCAGGCTATCACTGAAACTCAGATGATTAAGACTGGGGATATCAGTTCTGCTGTGCTTTCTGTGTACATCGATTCCTGCAGGAGCCTACCGGTAAGTATTTATACAAGTAAACTATCGACCTGCGTGTTTATTGACCGGATGGTAGTAATTCTATCTTATGAGCTAAAGGTCGTGGTTTCTATCCCCACCCAGGAAATATATTTATATGATGATATTTGTTCTTATTCTGCGTCTGGGTATTTAAGTATTATATTTAGGATTCCTGTCTTGTTTGATGTCCGTTATCCAAGTGCTTTAAGGGACTTATCTCGGAGTCCGACCAATATATGAGTTGTTGTGTGAATTTATAATGCTCCTAGGGTTTTTCTGTTGTTTTGACACAATGATATTTACTATCTGCCTCTTCTATAATCACAGACAGTTAAAAAAAGGAATAAAATACCTTATCTTTATACACGATTTTTTTCTCATCTTCCATTGGCGGAATCCATGTGTTGTTTATTTTATTAAGTAGATAAATTGTTTATCGATGTATTTAGTTTGTAATATGTATAGGGTCCAAGCGATGGTCGCGCTGCAGCCTCTTGTATGTGCCATCGTAAAGATATCACTTGCATGTAGGCTACGTTATGACCTGAAGATAATACATTACTTACGATTTAGTTACTAGGCACCTTTTCTTATACCACTGTCATTTAAATAAAAGCACAAACAAATAATTAGTTATCTATAATATTTTTTATCGACGAAATAACAGAGGAGATTCTCAAATCGATGCGTATATCTTTTATCTTTATATATATCATTCTATTATACTTCACTGAACTCTAAACGTCTGGACCGATATGAATGATTTGTATGCGTTTGTGTAGAGGCGTCCTGGTTGTTTTAAATTCACAAATCAATCCGGCAGGTAGCGCTGCAGTTAGTAACTTATTGTTATCTATACTACAATTGAACGTCTAGATCGAGTTTTTTGTGAAAGCATTCAACTAGGGGCCTGGATGATTTAGATTCATAAATTAGGCTGGCAGTTGCGCTGCAGTCGGTATCTAGGTTATTTTTCAGGACAACGTCAATCGGCTCGCTAATACACATATATTATTATGTACAGAACGCCCGCGTGCACTCCCGGCCCGATCCATACCTGACTGTGACAGTCGGCAAGAAAACGGAGAACAGCGCCGTACAGATGCGCACCGACAGCCCCGTGTATGAGATCGGCTACTCCTTCCTCGTGCAGAACCCTGAGATTGATCTCTTGGACATCAAGGTTTGTTGGCTTCTGTATCTGTCCGCCACGTATCTAACGGTGACCGTAGGCAAGCGGACGAGATTGACATGGCTTCTGTAATAATACGAAGCGGTAAGCGGACGATGTCATAGGTCCCCTATACAAAATTGTCTACTTCCTCGTTTAGAACCTTAAAAGTAACCTGATAAACCTCAAGGTTCGTTGAAAAGGCGTATGTATGTAATTTATTTTACAGGAATGGCTGATGGTAGATAAGTAAATGATTACAAATCATTCGTTAGAATTACTACCAGTCTATCACAATGTATTTACTAGAATTGCCCTTACAAAGGATTCAAGCTAATAACGAGTTATACCTCATTTAATCAATGAGGATTGAGATATTTCATCATATAGCTTAAAACGTAACGTCTCGTGTCTTAAATCTTAAGCCACATAAATTTATAAATTCAAAAAAAAAATCTTTCATATTTCTCTATTTGATCACCAGTAAAAGAAATAAGTATTGTTTGGCAGGTTCTAGACCAAAAGACGGGCAGCCAACTAGGTCAGTTGGTGTACTCCATCACAAACCTGTTGAAGGAACACGGGCTATGTCTGCTAACGCAGCCGATCAGCCTACAGAAATCTGGTTCGGAGTCCAAAATAGTACTGTCTATGCAGCTGAAGGTACTGATATTGCGCTGAGATTTTTAAACATTTGTGGAACTAAACTAAAACTTCTCGTTTTCTAAACCACTTTATTTACTACTATTGATTGGGTCCTCTCGGAACACCAGCGCTGCAGTGGCATGGCAGTGCCGCTGTAGCTTATACCTGATTGACCGTCATTATAGTATTATTATTATTCTTATTTTTGGTAATATTTTCAATTATTTACTTTGTGCGGTCAATAAGTGCATTCTTTCTTTCTTTCTATTGATGTACTAAAATAACATGACCAACAATTTTAGTTATAACGATTTAGTATAATTTTTCATTTAGGTTAGTACGTATGTAAACTATAAAATAACACACAATTCTAATAAAACGTAGATATTAAAAGAAGCCATAAAGGAAGAAGACGTAGAAGAGGAGATGCTGTATGAAGCTCCAAAAGCGCCCTCGCCCGTGCCGGCCCCCTCCCCCCCCCCCAACCGCGCCCCCGCCCGCGCCGGCCCCCCCCCCCCCGCCCTCCGCGACTCCTACGCCCGCGTCCGCGCCCGCACCGCCCACCTACAACCCTGCGGCTCTCGACGCGACTGACGCCGCCCCGCCGCTGCCTACTGAACCAGGTATACAACATTGGTTCTTAATGTAGGTTCCGAGGAACCTAGGAGTACCGATACCCACATTATTTGATTAAGTTTAGAAACTTTATTCCAAGTAGGGTCTTAAAATAAAATATTAAATTCTAGCATCAAAGAAATTATTAAAGGCTCCATTAAGAGACACTATGCTTGATAAAACGTCGTCTGAGGAGTATATCCCTCGCCTATTTCTGCAGTGAATAGTGATAGAGACGAAAAAATGGTAAATTAACTTATGTAATTTTTTTAGTACCCGAGGTTAGCGATACTGAATTAAGAAATATGGATGACAGCATTACTGACTCAGTATCTCAAACATCTGTTCCTGTTGAGCAAATCATAAAAGAAGGTATACAGTACTAATTCATGTGGGATATATCGTCGATGATAGTGCAATACCGCGTTAGTAGCAGTTGCAAATAAAGTTGAAAATTCAATTAGAAAAGATGGAAAATGGCCCAAATTAACTTAAGCTACATACACGGTATTGAAGTATCATCGACGATATATACTTTTTATATTTATTAACACGAATTATAATTTTTTTATATTTATTAACACGAATTATATTTATTTTATATTTATTCAATAATTGCTCAGAAATAACGCAAGACCAGGAAGCACCGAATGGCAGGGAGACACCTAAACTGGTTCATCGGACATCTTCTTTGACTACGTAAGTATAATATTTTTTAGTAATGATTATTTAAGAATTTAGTCCAGAAAGACTTTCCAAATACTACAAACTTAATCTATTTTTTCCTAAATTAGAAGCAAGAGCAAACATAGATTTTCTACCTCATAACAGTAATAAAAAATAGAATAATTTATATAATTTAATTTAGTCTAGTCATTGATATTGGATCCTGGTATCACTAAACCTAGACTTGTTTCTACTTTTCTTCCAATTCGAAAAGGACTAAAAAAATATTTTAATCTGCATAATTATCGAAATACATTATCGTTATATTAAACATTTAATGTAATTTTAACATTTCTTTGAAGATAACTTATATTTATATTTACAGATCTGCTGGAGAGGCTGGATTAGGGCGTATATTACTGTCACTTAGATACAGCATGCAAAATCAAACTCTTTTTATAGTTGTACATAAGATTGCGTAAGTACTGCAGTTTTTATATTTTAAAAATACTAAATAAGTAACATACACATTGACTTGCCTCCGAAATAAGTCGCTTAAAGCACTTGTGTTATGGACAGACAACAGAGGAATCACACGTTCAATATTGGAGTACCTACATATTTATTAACACGCAAAAATAGAACACAAATTCATCATATCTACCTACGTATATTGCTTACAATCGACTATCTAGTAATATTCATATTTATTTGTACAGGAATATTCCCCTAAAGGACCCAACCAACGTGCCTGACCCTTATGTCAAACTGTACTTACTGCCTGGACGCGCCAAGGATTCCAAACGAAAGACCATAGTAAGATTTGTCATTTCTTTGATTTTGAATTATAACTCTTCAAAGTTTATAATATGTATATTTCGCTTTCAGAAGTGACCCTGGAGATAATAAGCATTTTATTTTCCTCTTCACAAATTGAAAAATGTGTATTATTTGTTAGAGACTGGTGTGAACTAAGCATATGCTTGTGTTCACTAGGTTCTCACTCTCATCCCTTGAGTTATCATTTACTTCACTCATGTATGTTGACAATTCCTCATCATTTCAACCACTAAGTGGTGGCGTCAAAATTGAGTCTAGTGTATGTGATAAAGCATACTAAATACTTGCACATACACTAGGTTGCCTGTAAGAAATTGCATTTAGCGATAAGGCCGCCTCTTGTACCTACTATTCCATGTTTTTATGATGTTCTTGTGTTGTTTTCATTGGTGTACAATAAAGAGTATATTATTGTTACATTATAAACATATACTATAACTTTTACGAGTACAATTTTGTTAACATCATGCCTATTGCTTTTAGGTAGTGAAAGACAGCTGTATGCCAGAATACGACGAGCAATTTGAGTGGGTCATCCCATTAGCGGAACTCCATTCCCGACACGTGGAGGTAACAGTTGCCACACACAAGGGATTCCTCGGCGGCAGCCCCGTTATTGGACAGGTATCTACCAGATTTATCAACCGTAGTCCTCACGGGTAACACCAGTAAAAGTCGACCCACGCTTTATTTGTAAACTTAAAGATTACATGGTTCAGAGTCCTCATTTATGTCAAAGACATTCAGCATTAGGCTCGTTAAAAAATAACTGTACCTAAGTATGTACATATGTAGACAGATCCACAGACAAACATACATAGATCTGCAAAAATTTTAGTCTGATTTGGCAGATTTGTGTAGCAGAGTTGCTTTGTGTACTGAGCATGAAGAATCAAATCAACAGGTTGGGAAATTGAAAAAATTAAATAATAATAATTTACTGCTCAATACTTGGAGCAATAACTGTCAGAGAATGCTTAATGAATTGTAAATATAATGTTCTTTAAATTATGAAACACACTTGTTAGTTGAAAAATACTTTTCCGTATATTTAATATTATTTTTTCTTTCAGGTTATTATACATCTGAACCAATATGATTTCAGAGAGGCTAAAACATTATGGTTTGATCTTATGCCAGAAACAACACCTAAAGACTAAAATTGTTTTCATGAATAATGCACTTATGATAAAATTTTAATTGCATTGACAATTGCCATGTTTTGATCTGATGGAAAAAAGTTACTTATGAATATTTTGAAACAATTATTACAAAAAATATAGGAAGTTAATATTGATGTAGCCTAAGACTTACATATACTTAAATGAAATAATCATACTGCATTTAACAAAATATAATGAACCAAAAGTGCTGTTTGTTAAGTAACAGTACTGTGTTATTTACATTGTTATGCATCTGAAAATCCAGTTGATTAATTACTAAATTTTATATTTAAATTATAAAAAAGTTGAATATATTGCTTCTGTTATTGTGCACTTGCAAATTCAATTTAATTAAACATATTTAGCTAAGCTTAATGTTTATATTTTTATTTTGTACTGTTTAAAGTCACTTAGAGATTACTGTTTGTTATGCTTAAGCTTTTATATTGTCAAAGTATTAATAAAATGTAAAAAAACATCACTGCCTATTTTTATAAACTTCATTAAAACTAATATTAGTTGTAACAGTTTTAATGACATCACATCATAGCAAATGCAAATCTTACTGTAATTACAGTCTTTCTTGAATTATAATTATTTTGTAATCGAACACTTAATTTTTTACACAATACTTGCTACCCTATCAACGTTCTAAAGTATTTGGTGTGATTTTCTGTGCAATAATTTTTCCATAGCCACCACGTCCACCATCATAGTCAGTTCTATATTCATCTCGCACCTGCAAAATAAGTATGGTTAATATTGTTAAAGAAAAAAAATTATATCATTTTCCTTTTATAAGCTGAAATTAACACATTTAACATTAACACCTAAGATTATAGAGGGGCATGTAAGCCACATGTTAGCATATGCCTCTTAAGACTTGAATTTCACCAAGCAACTAATTAATATTGAGCATTTATTACATCTATTAGTGCTTTCTGTCATTGTTTTAGCAAGATAATATCAGGAGTACAATTAAATTGACATTTTCAGTCTCAATGTTTTAATAATATATTAAAAAATATATTTGCACATACCTGTCCTCCAGTCTTCCCACGTCCATATTGTCTGCCTTCAATAAAACCTGCATCCCAATCGCAACGAATTATCCTATCGTCTAACCTTGTCCCATTAACAAATCTGCAAAATAAAATACTTTTTCAGTTCTGTCAGGTTGAAAGGTACAGATAAATTAATTCTAAGTCACTGGTAAGATATGAACTAATTTCAAATGTAACAATCTCTTTATGAGAAGATTAATGTTACTAACCTCATACAATTTTCTGCATCAGGTCTAGTATAGTATTCTACAAAACAGAAACCACATGGTGTCTTTTTATACTTGTCCAAACCCATAATAACTCTCCTGATATCACCACATTTAGAAAAAAGCTCATATATTTGTTCTTCAGTAGTGTAAAATGATAGATTTCCGATGTACAAAGTTGACGATGCTCTTAATAATTTTTCTTGCTCACTTCTGGAACCCTGTAAACACAAGCCACAGAAACTAAACAAAACAGGGATTGCGAGATTCACTTAATACAATGGAATCCAAATTATGTTAATTCAACATTACAAAATGATTTCTTACAAGAATTATTTCAACTACATACGTTGACACAAAAACGATAGGTACCTTGAAGTGTTGGTCACGATATGAGCTAATATCCACAGACGAATTCATTGAATCATACCCTCTCTTCATTTTTTATATTGTTTTTGAGATTCACTGTGTTTAAAACGCACAAAATGTCGATAAACGTGAATAATAAATAAAATGTATTCTCATAGAATAAAGAAATTTGACGAGACGACGAATCACTATAGAAAATGTCATTAATATGACAGCTAGCGTCATTTTCTTGTTTGTTTTTATGTTCCTCCTTGGCAACGAATTTTACTTTATACATCCTAATTAATAAATAAGTATCATTTTTAAAACACATATTTTAACCTTTTAAATTCTTATTGCTCTTGATTATTCAAGTAATTTTCTTTATACGATTTAAGTCGGAGTTTTTGTGGATAAAGTTATTATCGAAGAGAATTAAAAAAGTAGCAGATCTGAGGTGGATTTGAAGTACATTTTTGATGGGCTTAATCTATGAGTGTTTGATACTTCCACATATTTCGCATAAAAGACATTGAACTTAGGCTTATTATAATTTTTTTTATGGTGTAATAGGATTATGTTCAGCCGCATGCCTCAATGGTCGTTAAAAAGTCTTCATCAATGAGTCAGCTTCTCGAGTGACTATGTATGTATATTGCTCAGAAACTTGATTATAAACTCAATTTATCTTTTTTTTCCATCACAAAGTGGTAGCGAACTCCTATAGACTTACTTCGAGCTCGGTTTTCCTCGTTACCTGAAATACTGATTGCGCTTTGGTTACCACGGTATATACTATTTATTGATTGTGAAAGATTACCAGGTGTCGTAAGAGGCGACCCTATATAGCGGATATCCATTCGCAACAATGCAGTTTAAATACTACTGGGTGGGGATGGGCAGTTGCATCCTCGTCGCGAAGTTGCGCTTTGCAATTACTACGCCTGCCCAACGGGGTATTTATGGGCTAAAATTCCCCTTTCTTGGGAAGGCCTATTTCCAACGCATTGGACTTTCTATGGCTGTATCCTTCACTTGAGATCCTAAACCCAATACATTGATTTGCTTTGCCCATACCCTTCATATGGAGTTGTCTAGTAACTTTTTTTTATCTAATATGCTGTTTTATTATTAATAAACATACGCAGTAAATCATCGACGTATACTGTGGCGAAAAAGTTATTATATTATCTTGGGATAATATTCTAAGGATACAAGGATCCATTTAAGATTGTGATAATACTTATAATTGACATGGTATAAAATTATTTACATTTGATTTGTCCATCGATGACCAGGTATATTTTTTTTATTATTGAATCATATTCTTCATGCACTGTTAGTCATCAGATTAGTCACAATCGATCACCTCTTTCAAAGTATCTGGATCACTGTTTACTAGATCTATTTTTATTTTTTTAGACCAGGGCGGACAGTAAGCATACAGTCCGCGTAATATCACAAGGATATCACTAACCTTGCCAATCCACCACCACCTTGTAACCAGTAAATCCAGTAATTTCACACAAACCGAAAAAAAGTAGTGCAATCACTGGTATTTAGTGATGCGACCTTACTCTCTACCTTACACAAAGATCGTTGGTGTAGATTCTATATTCATGCATATATAACAAGTTATTTAAACCTGGTCTAAACTTTCTTAAATACATTAGGCACTACATTAATAAGTACTAGCGTGGAAGATTATGTTAAGAAATTAATGTCATCACCTCATCATAGCAACCGCAAAACGTCCACAGCTGGACATAGGTCACTCACGCTTGCCCAGCGCGGCAATTATGGGTAGCATACCCCCTTTCTTGGGGAAGCCTATGTCCAGCAGTGGACTTTTGATGGCTGGTATGATGTTGGTAAAATGCTCTTATAGTGTAGAAGAGTCTATCGTCGACGGTAGCAGGCAATGCTTTTATAATAATAAACTATGTTATTAATTTAAATTGTTGTTACTTGTATTGATTATATATTTATTCTGACATTTTACTTGGTTTTTTGTATTGACATTGTTATAAAAATTTTATAGTTCTTATATAATTACGAGTGAAATTTCGTATATCAGTGCAAAATATTGTATCTATCTTTTTAAAACTTTGTGCTGATTAAATTGTAATGTTGTGAGATCATGTCCGGAGCCAGAAAGCCGGCCGCCCGATAGGGCGGATTACGGTTTGTTTAGGGTGTTTTAACGAGGTTTTTTTCATCATAACGATTTTGTATAGGTTGCCTCGGCGGCTCTCGTTTTCCTTGTAATAATAATAGTTCTTTATTTGCGAAAAACAATTGTTTACAAAGTTCTTAAGTTCCAGTTAGATGCAAATACAATTTGCATGCAAATCACAAAGATACAAAACAATTTAAGATTTTATATTGAAAAATCATCAAGCCAATAAAAATATTTGTTGACAGTAAAAATGAAAATAAACGAGCATTTAATTCTTTCATTTCAGTGGGTATTTTATTATATACTGTAATACACAAAGTCACAGCTCTTTCCGTAAACTGCAGATTTTGGAACGACCGTTAAAACAAGCCTATTAGGGTTCCTCTTAAATCTAGGATTGACATCGCTTGCTTTTTTATATAGATTTTTATGTACAAAACTACAGATTTCATATATGAACAACGATGGAAGCGGCAGTAAACCAAGATCCTTAAACATTGGCTTACAAGATCGCTCAAGAGGGAGTCCACAAATGGCTCGTATACCCTTTTTTGAGCAATAAATACTTTATGACTGTCTATACAGTTTCCCCGAATAATTCAACCGTAACGTAATATAAACTCCTTGTACACAAGATAGGTCATTGTCAAAAACTCTTCTATGAGCTATGTTTTTAAGTTTATTAAGGGCTAATTCAAAACTATTTTATTGTTAAGGGTGTTGACATGTTTTTTCAACTTCAAATGTTGGTCAATAGTTATACCTAAGAATTTAATTTCTTTTGTTTCATTTAATTTTGGTATTTTAAATTTAAAATTGGATGAATATTGCTTATATCGATTAAATTATATAAAACGGGCGGTTTTGATTTTAATTCCTCTTTAAAAATACGAGTACCAAAATGATTTCAATCATTTGTACATGTTACTGGCCGGTTTTAAAAATGCCATGGAGTTTAAAACAGTACGTTTTAAATTCAAATTTTCGTTTGATGCTCGTTTTTACAGAAAACCACTTTTTATCCTACATTTTTGGTGCGAAGTTCCAAAAGATAATATTGGTGTTCATAACTTTTAGTCAATTTTTATGAATTTATTTCATATTCTTAATTGTCAAAGCTTCGTTTATTGCTGTTTAGCTGTATCAATAATGTTAGAGAAAAAATTATTGCGATGCTCGAAGACGGTTGCAGCCAATGCTTCGTGGCTCAGAGACTAAGTGTAAGTCGTTCGACGGTTCAAAGGACCTAGCAGTGGTATCAAGACACCGGTTCCGTCGGGAGAAGGCCTGGTTCTGGAAGAAAACCATGTACCCAACCACGGGATGATCGTTTTCTTGGAAGTCGCGCATTGAGAAATCGCAAGTTTTCGTATGTGGACCGTAAGAACAACCTCAAAGAAGAAAGAAATGTGAATATTAGTCTATGGACGGTCAGGAGGAGGCTTCTCGCGACCAATATGACGCAGTCATCGCCCGGCCCGCGGTCCTAAGTTACTCCGTGAGCACAGAGTTGCCAGGCTCAAGAAGACTGGAATGGGGTATTGTTCTCCGATGAAGCCAGGATAGGATATCTCTGTTTGGTGAAGATCGTCGTCGGCGAGTGCTACGAAGACGAGGGGAACGCTTTGCAGAGGCTTGTTTTGAAGAAATCACAGCTTATGGTGGGGGCTCTGTTATGTTTTGGGCAGGAATAAAATCAATGGATCGTACAGAGTTAGTCTTTATTGAAAACGGCTCACTGACTAGATATCGATACATAAAGGAAGTTCTAATTCCTCATGCACAACCCGCATTAGCCGCTTTAGGCGAAGACTCAATTTTTATGGACGACAACGCTCGCGCTCACCGGTCTGGCGATGTGGAAGCGTGACAGCTCGAAGTCCCGACCTCATTCCACGACGCGTGAGGTCAAAACAACCGGCTCCGCAGAGTATCAGAGAGCTGAAGAATGTGATTACCGCGGAGTGGGAACGTATTCCGCAAGCAAGTATCCGGGATATCCTCGCTTTTTTTTGCACATGAGTGTATGTATTATATTTATATTTCTTTAATTGTATATATATATAATTATATTATTTTATCTACAGGCTTGTGATAGGTCGGAGAGTAAATTTTGTTTTTATTTATGTCCTCATTTTACCCCCATTTTTATATGAAGGTTTGACTATTGACCATTTTAACGCTTGGGGAAAGATCCTACTACTATTATAAAGGCGAAAGTTTGTAAGTATGGATGTATGTATGTATGGATGTTTGTTACTCTTTCACGTAAAAACTACAGAATGGATTTGAATGAAACTTTACCACAATATAGCTTATACATCAGAATAACACATAGGCTACAATTTTTGAGGTTTCTAATGTGAGGTCGTAAAAAATCACATTTTTTGCGCTTACATTGCAAACGCTGACTGAATCCTACAAGATAGATCAAAACAATGTACTACAGTATTGTACAACTTAAAAAGGTCTACAAAAAAGTCCGTGATGGTAAATGTTTATCTCTTAGGAATAACCCACAATAACCATTTTTTATCCTTTACTTTGTACAAGAAATAATGGCTTATTTACGAAGCGATTTTAAGCAATACAGTATTAATCCTTATCCAATTAAGTATCTTAAATACATTGTGCATTTAATAAAGATCAATATGGCTTTTTACAGCATGTAAATTAAATAAATATTTTCGAAGATATCACAGATTTAAAATGCAGAGTCATAGCAATTTCGGCGATAAATACCGTTTCGGTGATAAATACCGGCAGCGGTGCCAGGCGAACGGGGCGTGTGGTGGGGAAGAAGTGGCTCATCGCTGAGTGCGCGACCCGAACGCGGGCAGACGCGTGAGGGCAGACGTCGTTGACGGTTGTGTCCGTTTTGCGAATTTTCCAGGCACTAGCGATTTGATAAAAACGTATGGTCGCCTACTTTAAGTAATATAGGCCTAAGATTAGTTATTGCCAGATTTCTTTTTGGTTAGGAGTTACACGTACAAAAAGATACTTCATTTTTATGAATTACTTCATTGATAATTCAATTACTATATAGATAGGTTACTTACAGTTAATTATAACAAATTATATAAATAGGTTAATTATAACAAATTACTTCATTGATAATTCAATTACTATATAGACAGGTTACTTACCGTTAATTATAACAAATTATATAAATAGGTTAATTATAACGAATTACTTCATTGATAATTGAATTACTATATAGATAGGTTAATTAAATAGGCAAGGATTGCATTAAAGTCCAATCATAACAATAACTACCGTACTGTATTTTTTGGAAGTATAGAAACAACACGTACCTAAGAATTATGCCGCGAAAGCGTAAGTCTAATCTTTCCCAAAGCTCTAATAAAGCTCGAACTATGAAAGTAGCTTACTTGGACTTAACGAGACATTTCCACAAGCCGAACTGCGAAGGCTTAAACAAGCAGAGCGTGAGGCAGCTCAAAGAGCTGCTGAGACACCAGAGCAGTCCCAAGATAGACGTCGACAGCATGCTGAGTATCTAGCATCTCAACGGGCTGCAGAGACACCCGAACAGTCTCAAGCTCGACG
>JACJUM010000875.1:11729452-11853888 GCA_020976665.1 Heortia vitessoides | reverse complement strand
AGTGCGCTAATCTGAGGAATTACCTGTTCTATTTTAAAAAAAGTATTTATGTGTGAGGTAGTCCATTTATTCGGGTAGGTTTAGGCTATATATCATTCAGGTACGACAAATAGGGGCTAAGCATCAATAGAAAATGTCGATAAATTATATCTTTTTGAGAGCTTCCCTTGCGTACGCTGCGTAAACGGTTTAAGTTACGCAAAACTCACGTGTAACAGATTTGATCCTCTATAAAAGTTGTAAAAATATCCTCGACAACATATGTCTGTACATAATTTGACTGACTATAATCTGTTATGGTATCCCGATTTGACCGAAATTAGTCTATTATATGTACCTAATCGTGTTTTATCAAGATATCAATCTTTATCCTAATAAATTGTTACTCGTGACAAGTATATATTTGTGAATAAATTTGCACTGGACATAATTTCATTTTATTCAACATCTTAGGAGATATCATAGTTTTAACATAATTCCGTAACAAAATTGCATGATGCAATGTATGACGTGCAAGGAGGAGCGAGGAGGACGACACTGGCCGGCGGGTAAGCTTGATCAAAAAAGTATAGTACCTAATACTTTTTATCAAACCAATATTTAGGTGAACAAAGTCGAGGGCAACAGCTGGGCTAAGTATATTTCCATCATTTGATATTTAAATAACTGCGGAGTCATGATATATAAGTAATACGTGGCAAAACGTGTAGTTAAAATTTGACGTAATTGTTCAAGTGAAGACACAGCTGTTTTACACGAATAATATTATGATTTCTCTTTATAAACCTAGAACTTCTAAAAAACAAATATTATTTTATGCTTTTGCAATAAATATTTTTATCAAAAATTAGTAAGTACTCTGTCAACTTTGGCCAAACAAACATACGGCGCAAAAACACCAACTACCCTACTAAATAAAGAAAACAGCGTAAAATATCACTCGTGATAAGCTATTACTGGAGCAAGTGTATCTAAAGATCTTAACTCATTGATGCAAATTACGCGCAAGCCAAAAATTGATAAGCATCGTTTATCCAAATATCGTGCAATTAAGAGATTAACATCGCTGGGCGTGTTCGCGGCATTTATTGATGGTGTCAACAGATATTTGGCATATCTATAGCCCCACTGAATGTATCCATGTCTGAAAAGTAAACAGTTCCATGAATACCTCAATGTCGTTCAGTAACGATGCACTCGCGTAGTGGTTGCGCAAACAGCGTGCGATGGGAAACGTGATACACTTTGTTCACCACAAAAGGGTCATTGCTTTAATACTAGCGAGGTCGTGTTTGCTAAAGATAATGCTATTCAAGTGTAGATAACTTGTGACACAAACAATAAAGACATTAAGTTAAATAACAATGATGTATACAACTCATTACGTCATATATTGTAACTGAAACTGTAAATAAGCAGTTGTTATACATCAACAGTGAATATGTACCGTATTAAAAGAATACTTCATTCCTTATTTCCTTTAACATTTGAACAAACATTCAAGTTGGGTTCACTGTTTTAGTGTAGTATCTCGCTCGTCTCAACAATTCCGCATCTAAAGTATGATACGACAAAGCAGTAATATTCCGCATCGCATAAAAGTAATGCAAAAATACAAGTGTCCAGCTTTCTAATTGTTTCATTGTAATACCTTCATATCCATAGTAATGAACTGCGCGCCCAGACTCTCGATCTGCTCGCGCACCGCCGGGCGTGTGTCGAAGGCCCGCACGGCTGCTCCCATGCAGCGAGCCTGCGCAGCTGCCGCCAAGCCAGCCACCCCGCCGCCTACCACGAGCACGCGGCAAGGGGGCACGCGCCCCGCCGCTGTCATCTGACCTGTTATGATGAGGCAGTGGATTTGTTATCATGATGCGGCCACGACAGACATCCAGAGTAGTGCGACTTGCGATGAACGTAATCACTACGTGCTTGACTGTACCTGCGTATCTGCGGAATCTGAGCGACGACGGCAATCAATTTCGGCTCGGATGGCCAGCGAAATTGTTTGCAAAAGAGGAGGACTGAGTGAGCCTGGCCACTCTAGTGCGGTCGTTTATCGCTTAAGAAGCACTGTACGCATTCGCCGTTCAACAGGGTGTAGTGCTTTACGAAAATAATGAGTGTGTGTGTTTGTAAATTTGGAGAGCCAGTAAGAGACCGAGACGGAGGGAGGCATTTAAAGAAACTATGCTATCGGGCTGGTCGATTGCACATAGTTAGATGAGTGTTGATTGTGGTCTTGGTTAAAATAAAAAATACTATAAACAAGTACGAGCTGCCGGGTTTCGAAAGTATAAGCTTATTTTTCTAAAACACATTTTTTTTCTTGTATGTACGCAAATGTATGTAAAGAAAACATTTTTGATTTACTATCATTTTTATTAAGGTTCTCGTTTTATTGACAACTAGTGGATGTCACAACTGACGGTTGTGACATTTTATGGAAAAATGTAATTGTGATATGTTTCGCATCAATAAGATTTATTAGGATTTAATTGTAATAAGACCTGTGGTAAAGGTTTAAATGTTTTTTCTTTCACTATTACAGAGAAACACAATTAAAATATGTATATTTATAGGTTCTAGATCTAGGGGAAGAACACAATTTATAGGGTATATAAATTTTGTGTATCATTTTTCAGATTTTCATAGCAGCCGTATACGTCCACTGCTGGACATAGGCCTTCCCAAGAAAGGGTGAATTCATAATTGATGTGCTGGGTAATAATAGTGGCCCTCTGTACCCAGAGCGGGGATGGGCAGCAACATTCCCGTCGCGAAGCTAAGCTCTGCGATTTCCACTGCGACACATTTGAACTGCGAGTGTGTTATATTCGCTCGTTTCGCTCGTAGCGAGTCTTATTACAATACAATGGCAAGTCTAACAGATTCAAATGACTTTCCCTTAGTTCAACGACATGAAAAGCAATAACGGTACCGATAAGTCAGGAACAATGAGTGAACTCACATGCTTGGTTGACATAATAGATAAATAATACTACCATTTTAAAACGAATTTTTTACGACTAACCATATGCTATGCTAGTCGTTAATTCCAGGCCCACCGGAGGGCTCTTTTCGGACGAACCTATTGCTGGACCTCGTTAAATCGATCGATTGTGAAAAGATTCGCTATATAGCACAATCAAAGTTGATGGTATCTCTACAAATACTAAGAAGTTTGCGAGAATGTAAGTATATCCGTTACTTTTTCATACCAAATTACTAACTACTTTATTGTATTAGGATATACTGCTACTGCTATCAGGATATCATAGAGCCAATAATTTCTAAAGAAATTTGTCAGCGTATAATTAGCATTATTGGGGTAATTGCATGCCGTGAGGTATCGGCAGAATAGGATAGTACCTTCCTTTGTACCAGGTGTCGTAAGAGTATAGTAGAGTAAGTAAGTAATACGAAGGAGAGTAGCTCAAATGCACAGAGTAGGAATAGGCAGCAGCATTCCCGTCGCTAAAGCTGCGCTCTGCGATTACCATTACGTTTGCCTAGCGCGGCAATTATGGGCAGAATCCCCGTTTTATGGGGAGGCCTATATCCGCAGTGGACTCCTAATGGCTGATATGATGAACTAGCATTAGTAGTCTTCATGTACACTTAGAATTTCGTATATAAACGTTATTGAAAGTTCCAAGTGTTACCAATTGATACATACCCGAGAAGAACCTGGGGAAGTGTGCCGCGGCCTCAATGACGGCGCGGTAGCCGGCCACATTAGCCATGGAACTCAGCGCGTCGAACGCCTGCGCGCGGCTAATCCGCGGCACGCAGTCCATAGCTGAAACAGCGTCACTTAAGAAAGGATCATACCAACAATCTATTCTTAATAAATATCTTAACATAGCAAGTCACATAACTAATTCATCTTAATAATTAAACTTATACCAATCAAATTTTAAAGTTGGTGCAGCAGTTCTAATATATATATATATATATATCTATTTATTGTTTCATTTAGACCTGTATATTCATTGTACATTGTTAAAATGATCATAATTCGAGGTTCAATTGTGATACACGTGACATTTACCAATATCGTAAATATATACATATAACGTTTATAAATAAACAAAAGTTATTTTATTTTGTTTATATAAAACAAAAAATTCATGAGTTATATAACTAATTTTGCATAATATAAAGACAAACATATTGGGTAATTCTTTAGATTTTATTTTACACATTATAATTTTAGTATGATTGAGTTCATGTCCATTTTTTATTGTACTGCAATGGTTAAACAATTCTTAATAATCCACATTAGCCAATTGAAATACAATTCAGATTGTAATTTGTATCTTATTAGACAACATCAGTTTGATTTTAAATAAGAATACAAGACGTCATATTAGAGTATGAGTAACCTAAGAGTTACTTCAAACAAATTGATTTATTCAAACAATTAAAGAAAGTGTTGTGGATAAAAATATTGAATTAGAACTTACCAAAAGCATTGACTTTTTTTGCAGCAAGTTTCTTTATCAAATCTTGATTTTGAGCAGGGTATAGGAAGGAAACCAGGGTTCCTTCATCTTGGACATTTTGAATTTCACTATCCAATAGTGGCCTTACTTTTAGGATTATGTCTAAAACATAGTGTCTTATTAGTTAATATCTACAACCCATCAGGGTAGAATGCAAACAATATGAAAACATATCAGAGAAATGTATTGTATTTATGTATTTACTTGATTGGAATGTATCCTTGAGATTGGTTATATTAGCCCCCGCCTCCTCATAGGCTTTATTAGGAAAATTGGCTAGTGCTCCGGCACTCTCTTCAATGTTTACAGTAAAACCTTTCTTAACTAATTTGCTAACTACTGCTGGTACAACTGCAACTCTGCAATCAAATATCAATATTAGACAATATATAGTACAGACATACTGCAATATATTCCAGAGACATAGTTAGGAGATTAATGGAAAATTCAAACCTGCACTGTTGCATACATATGTATGAAAATATAGTGGGAAATATTTTCCACTATATACATGTAAATATTGAATTTGTGCACACTTTTATGGGATTATATTTTTTGGTATTAACATTAATAATATGCCTCTGAAGATCCAGATAAGATCATCCACATAATTTCGGAAATTAAATACCTGACAATTTTATGTAACATACAATTTGTCTAATTAATAAAGCCTTTTATGTGTAGAGGTATTAGAATGTATCAATGTCATATAACACATGCTTCTTTTCATCTTGCCAAAGCTCTTTGGGTACTCCTATAGCAGACTAGTGGCAGTGCAGATGATGTGCTGGATAGTCTACAGTGTAATAGTCTAGGCACGGGCTTGCATGTAGAAGTTCTATCAGGTATTGGAACGCATCAATGTCATACTTGTTAAACACAAACCTCTTTTCATCTTGCCAAAGTTCTTTGGGTACTCCTATAGAAAGTTTGGTATAGGGCACACCGGGTACTTGGGGCGGTGCAGATGATGAGCTGGATAGTCTACAGTGCAATAGTCTAGGCAAGGGCTTGTATGCCCTCAATATCCTTGAACACCCGCACATTTTGCTTACTTATTCGACTGTAAAAAATACAGTAGTATACAAAGCATGAAGTTAAACCGGATCTTAATCAATATTACATTATAAGGGGAATCCCCATGATTTTCAATAAATTTTATTTTCGTTCATTTTTACGAAAATCTTTTAACATTCGTTTATAAACTTCATCATTTACAAATAAATCCTAATATAAAATAACATCATTAGTTTATAAACAATAGCATAGAAAAAGATTTGACAGCTACCTAGAAAAAGAAGGCAGTGAAAAAGCATCCTTATCACTTTACATTAGAATCTTATATTATTTGTCCTCAATTGGTATTGTCAACGTAGTTTATGAAATACCCACCAGAAACGTTGCATTTAAAATTCCAATGGAAGTTACCCTCGCAAAGACCTTGACCAGATTAACGCTTTTGTACCTCAGCGGGTAATCTAGTAAATTCAGACATTCAGTTAAAATCTAATAATAGCAGATCTTCCTGTCAACTTGTAACTAAACAAAATTATTAAGAAAATGACGAATATTACTTGAGAAAAAGCTTAACTTATTACACAAAACTGAAAAAATAACAAACGTAATCTTTAACCACAACGTAATTTGAAACCATTAATACAAAAAAGCAGAATTAATCCTTACCTTCAAATTTATTGTTGCCGTAATTTATAATTTGGATAGAGAGAAGAGGCGCGGAACCCTTTTTTATTATATTCAGCCGCCAAGCAATTCCGTCGCGTTTTAAATTAAGTAAAAATTTTGGAGCTCGGTAATTAAAACGCTGTGGCTACTAGAGCCGGCGTCAAGGCAGATAAAGGTAGCCACTTAACAGCTCTCAACTCAAAAGGTTACAGAATAGTATAAAAAAACTTTATTTTACCAATATAAAAATGACTTTAAAACAGACCGTAAATTCTACTTGATATAGTCCAACACCAACGACCGTGCCACCGCACCGCACCGGCCTGCCGGCGCCCAGCTGGCGGATGCCTGGTTTGGCTGTTTTAGTGATGTTAAACAAAACTTACTATTCATATTAGTCAAGTCTGAAAGTTATATAAATTATATATTCGTAGGTAGTAGGAGTATATAATTTATTTATAAGAGATAATATTTATTTATTTATTGTATATTTTATATTAATAATCCCAGCCTACATATAACATAATAAGTAGGTATTATTGCTTACCAAATCATATTATTTTTAATAATAAGCAGATATCGAGAAAACGTAATTGAAGACTTCTTAATTAGGACTTGTTGTTAACCACTGGGTAGGTACCAAGATTGAAAGAGACAGAGATAGAAAGAGGGAAAAAGAAACTGACATATAATTGTTTCAAAGTCGCTCAAAATATAATCGTTTGTCAAAAATCAAGATTTATATTATATAGTCATAATTAATTTATTTAAATAGTAAACTAAATGTCTAATAAACATCTATCTTCATTAATTTATGTAATGGTTGTATGCGTATGGACATTATATGTAATTTTTGTGTGTAATGTCATCAATCGTAGACTTATTACTAAGAAAATATACGTTCTATTTTTTAGATTGTGGTTCTATTCAATTGATGATTCTAAATTGAAGGGATAAGTAGATTTTCCATGTATGCATCAATAACTAAAAATATCTCTCAAAGGTACGCTTGCTTATATAAAATATAGATATATCAACTCGGTAGTTTTTTTATCAACAAGGAAATTATATAAATTATGATTGTCACAGAAGGCAGCAGACTGTGCTAAAATACAGGTATTCTAAACTTTAGTTATTGTTGCATTGACTAACTTGTATCATATGCATTAGTGAATATGGTGTCCCCAACACTATTGTGCGATAGCGAAGCGATACTAGCTATATACATATACAAACACATAGGTACGGCGAGCCGCAAGTGAATGGTGTGGGTGCGATTTATAAATGTTAAACTTTTAACTGAAACGCCACGTATATTTTGACTACATAAAAACGCAGTGAATATGGCTAGCAACAGCACAAAACGATTGCTGAAATATGCAACGGAAGCCACTGTCAAATCTTCAAGAAATTGTAAGTGTAAATTATTTTTTGGTTAGATAACTTCAGATTAAAGTCTACCTTGATATTTACCCACGACTATTATCAAAATTGTATATATAAAATCAAACTAAGATTTTTAATCTTACTAAGTAGTTTTATTTAATTAAAGCTTACTGTTAATATGCAGTGTTTATGTCATTTTTTAAACTAATGTGTCTTAAATTAGGCATATTACATACAGACATTTAGTATTTTTTGCTAATGCTTTAACTTTATTTAACATTCACTGTACTAAGTTATATAAAATTGTATTAGTTAGTATGAAGCAAATACTTCATTGTTTTATTTTATGTAGACCACTTTCAAAACTATGTGTATATTGCTGAAAGTTTTAAACTTCATTTTTAATGTTTTTTGTTTTATAGATGGTACTGCAAAAAGAGTTGTGGCTTCCAAGCCTGTTGTGGAAATGGATGGTGATGAGATGACTCGCATCATTTGGGAGAAGATTAAAGAGAAGCTGATCTTTCCTTATGTGAAGGTAAGAGTTTAAATTTAAGGCCTCTTATATATTTATGGTTTGAATCTATATTCAAGTAATATATTAACTGCCTTTATTATTTTAGGCAGTATTTAAATGTTTTAATAAACCAAGGATTTTGAACATTATTAAACACATATTATTACAGAAAAAAAATTCTATTTTTATTAATAATCTAATTTTAAATAGAAATAAATAATTATATTACCATATTTTATTATATTTGTTTTGTAAGATTTTTTATATATTATAGGCTGTTACCTTATTTTGTTTTTTTGTGATACTCGTGTTAAATCAGTAAGTAGGCTTTGTATGTAGAATTTCATTATTTATTTGGTAGTGGGTTGGTAGTTAACATACCTGCTTCTGACTAGTATATTATTGTGATACAAACCTTTATAGAACCCTGGAGCAAGGGCAGGTTTAGAACACAAACTGGATGACATTGAGCAATGCAAAATACAGGGATTCCTGTGACCTTGACCTAATGTATTGTAACAGTGAAGTAAGCTGTATAGACATTATAGGTCTTATACAACAATCAATGTCACCATCATAGCCATAGACAAATTAAATCAAGATAACTATCATCAACACAATAGCTATATATCCATTCATATAATATCCACTGCTGGATATAGATGCCCTGAAGACAGGGGGAATTTTACTATTGTCGCGCTGGGCAGGCGTCATGGGAATCGCAGAGATCGTCTGATCTGTTACATTTAAGCTACGTTTCGGGCGGTTATACCGCCATCTATCGGTTTCTATGTGGGTAGACCACGGCGTTATTCAAGATATGGGCTTATAAACTTAAATTATCCATTTCTTTTAATAATAATATGTTTCATAACAATATGTACAATATTGCTCGCACAATGGTGTAGTTACACCATATGCAGTTTTCCCGATAGCCAGTTGCTATCTGAAGTAGCTTTTACTGTATATAACACGAAGTTTAATTGAAATGTAGCCGTAACCAGCATCCATAAAAGTTGCGTTCAAGTGTGTCAAGTCTTACCGTACAAGTAATAAATCACAATCACTGTTTTCGCCCTTTAAGCGCTGGAGCGTGTTTAGTTCGGAGAAACAAGTTCGTCTGGTTTTTTGGGTGGTTACCTTTTATCGTATTAGCATATTTTTGGAAAGGTGTTATACCTTTTTTTATATAGACAGCAAGGCAAAAGTGTGGATATTTGTGATCAGGTAGATTCACAGACATTATTTAAAATACCGAGAGAAGGATACCTACCAATGACTACCGCGTTTATTTCTTACCTAACTGATTCTTATCGAGACTTCGCATTACGTTTACGTCATTGTACTTGTAATTATTTGTATAAAATTCATATGATAAGTAGGCAGGTACCTGCTGCTATATCCGTTTAATATTTGTGCAGTAATAATAGTAAATACATATTAAACCCATCGTAAATGAGAATATAATTATTATCACTGCAGGTTATCATCATGCGTGTCACAGCTTATCAACATTTTACTGGGCCAATGTTATTCATTCTTCGAGTATAGGTACATATATAAGAATTTATATATATATTTAGTGCTCTTTACTTATGTTACCTACCCAAATCTGTCATAATTTCGCAATCAATATTTGGGTAAGTTGATCTGTTGCTTATTACAATAAATGGGTAATATTAGTATAATCAAAATAAGAATAGCTTACAAAATCAAAATGATTGGATTAATAGAAAACGACCGAAAATACTTCGGCCCTTTTTTTATTATTTCTTTTAAAAAACCTCGAAGCACATTTTGGTAAAGAATGTGGTAGCTTCCGCTTCTCATATCTAAATTTAACATTAGCATGTAACAAGCGCTATTATTATTTTTACGAATAGATTTTCTACGCAAACATTTTTGAAATTATGAATTTATTAACCAAGTCTCTTATACAAAAAATCTAGCCGTTAGCTAGACAACGTAGGCTTTTAATAGTGAAAATAAGCCTTTACAGTTATTAAGAGCTTTAATTTTGTGGGCGTAATTAATTTCACTATCTATTATGTAACGTGCTATATATGACTTAACAAAAAACGCGTCCCTAATCAGGCCTAGCTCAATCGAGTTCTTTGTTTATTCTGCTCACACGTGATTAGGTTCGTTGACATCGAGTATTATTATTTACGTGGTGCTGCTGCCAGTCATTGTAGTACCGATTTTTTTACATTACAAATGTTCTATTGCTGATAAGAAATATAGTTTGTGTTTTTATCAAAAGTAAAAATGACAATTTACCGTTAAAAAGCCGACACACGTCTAAAAAAGTTTGCGAAAGTTATCCAAACTTACACAACGTCTAATTAGATAACGTTTTTCTATTGAGTACAAAATAAAAAAACTTATTTTATTTAGTAGTTAACAATTCCGTGAATAGCGACTGTTTTGTACATGACTGTTATTGTGTGTGTAGATGTTTCACTATATTGTTCATCTAAATTAAACAAAAGATTAGTAGGTATTGTTGTCGAATTCTTGAGCGTTCTCGAGAATCGAATCAAAACGAGTTATGGTTTCAGGTGAACGTTCGCCCTGTAAAAATAACTTTTGAAAAATAGTTTATGTTTCAACGTTATTCCGACATTGAGATTAGAGAAGTTAATATTTATTTATCAATACCGGGCGACCAAGCGGATGTGCGCGCGGCGCCTCACGTTTATGGCATGATAAATACGATTACCGTAGTGCAGACAGCGACTCGCAAAACCGCTTTTTAACTTATACACATATGTGACATCACCCGTATGTGAAGAGGGCATTGACATAAAAGAAACAATCTGCAACACATTCTGGGGTTCATGAGAATTCGACAGTTGTACAAAACAGCTCAGAATCTTTATCACCGCAAGGCCTTTAATGATACCAATTGGATCGCTAGTTGACGGTTCATTAAAAGTAATTTGCAATGGAGCTATCTAATAGCACTGAACGTATCTCGTTGAACAATAGCACAATATTCCACTTTAAATAAAATTGATACAGCTGTGCATTTATATGCTCTATTTCATTTACGTTTTCTATTAACACACAATTAATCGGCTAGAACATCTTTAAACCATTGTTTATTTTGCACTGTATAATAATTTTATCAACGATGTTTTTGTCTTTTAGTCTAATCCAATATTAATTTAGATTCTAGAATGTATAATTAAGGCATAATTCAGACACGGTCTCGCTTAAATGTGTTTAATCAACTAGAAGTTCAGAAGGCGGAACCGTTATCCTTTCTCATACTTTCTCCGAAGCATTTAATTAACAATTTACGAATCGTTACGTTCGCTCTGATTAAATGAAATCGGATGTCCACGCTGTGTGACCCAATGTTTAAATCGATGGAAAATAATGGATTAATACATTAATGTTGGAGAAATAGTCTTAGTATATTATAGACAGAACACTAAGATACTCTTCCTCATTTCTAGCAACCTGAATTCCGGCTGATATATTCCTGCTCACAAAACACGAACCGGGTGGTTTATGAATATACAAATGATACGAACTTCCAAGTTAATCAGTCGATCTGTGTTCAGAAGTCAGTGTTTATCACTGGCCAAACAGCGCGGTCTTTTGTCAATGATGACTATTGACGAAATTTCGCATATAATATAGGCAATTTTCAAAAAGTCTATTCGCCAGTCCTCGATCATACAAAAACCGTGTAAAGAAATCATCAGCTATGTTATGAACCATTTTGCGATCCAAAAGACTATAGGTGTGTCTTCATCAAATTATTCGATCATATTGATTCGATCATTTATAATAAACGCGTATAGATTTCATTATAAATGATCGAATATGATAGTTTAAAGCGGGACTATCATTATGTACAATTTCGTAACATTGTCATATATATTCCTAAACGTTAACTTTGTATTTACTTATATAAAGTTAACCTTTACGTTATCTGCAAGTAACAAACATCTAAGGAAAATTTTGGAGATAGCAATTACTATTGTATTTAGCTTTTTTGTTCATGTCTTTTTACTATTAAGTAAGTGATTATTGCGGTGACAGCTGGACTGCCTCTACTACGATCTTGGGCTGCCTCACCGCGACGCGACCGACGACCAAGTGACCATAGACGCGGCGCACGCCGTGCTCAAACACAATGTGGGGATCAAGTGCGCTACCATCACGCCTGATGAGCAGAGGGTTGAAGGTAAGCAGCAGCTAGCCGTGGTGTACAGTTATATTAGGTTTTGTCAGCACAGATATGATGTTATGATTCTTTCGCAGCTATAGTTCTGTTCCACTTGCCCACATTCACTTTTACACATTCTCTTTTTTATCGCACTGTTCCTTATCCTGTAGTTCAGTTTCACTCTGCAAATACTATCGTGTAGCAGCAAGCAGAATTGCATTGTGCACAGCCATTGTTCTTAGAGTTCGCGAGATACATTGACTGTTGAGTGTGGCATGCATAGACATATTCACTGATATTTGACAATAATGCTTGTTGTTTCAATTTACTTGTACAAACTAAGAATGGCGGTGAGGTACTGACAGAGTAGAATAGTACCTCCCCCTGTACTAGGTGTCGTAAGAGGTGACTAAGGTTCCAGAACCGATAGATGGCGGTATAACAGTGCAGCTCAAATGCACAGGGCGGGGATCGGCAGCAGCATCCCCGCCTTGAAAGCTGCGCTCTGCAATTCCCAACACGCTTGCGCAGCGCGGCAATTATGGGCAAAATTCTAACTTTCTTGGGTTTTGGTTCCAATGTTCAGCAGTGGACGTGATATGATGACAAAAAAATAACAAACAGTATTTAGTTATTGAGACTATAAGTTGTAATGAATTAACTCTTCCTGGAAAAAATGTTCATATCACTTAACTTTTTTATATTAGTAACTGAAAATACATTGCAGTGTTCTAAAAATATGCCTGTAATGAAAAGCAGCTTTAGACACATTTTGAAGATCTTGTCTGTCAGAAACATCCTCAAATTCTTTTAGAGCAAATTTCAGCAAAAACAACTTTTCGATGTAACTTTTTCTAAGTCATTAACGTATTAAACGAGGAAATATAACTAAAAAGGACTTATTTGTTTCGTTGCCAGAAACTACTGGTGAGGATTGATTTATTAACAACATTTGCTAGTATAAAACACGCCACAGCCGACGGCAAAAGTCAACGCCTATTTTGGTCGGATTTATTTTGACCTTGGTTTTAAATACTATCTTACATAACAAATTCAGAAAGAAAACAAGTTTCTGTATCTTGTTTGCAAATTCCTAATATCGCCTTGTTTCTGCTGATTACATAAGAAATGATCTATGTGTATCAAAATGCTGTGTAACATTTCTAATTACTGAAGTAAATTTGTTTAACTAAAGTATTCCTCTTTATTTCTTATCGATTGCTTTAAACTTGTAAAAAGTTATTTATTTGAGTATAATTACCTACAATATTGAAGAAATGTCGCTGATTTCTCACTCACACTATGAAAAAATCGACGTATTTGCTAAGGTCTCAGTAGCTCAACGGTAGTGCAATCCCCCTGCTTTAGAAAAATGCAGGTTTGAGCGCCGCCTGAAGCTTGAGACAAACAATTTTTTTTCTTGCAATTATTATCTAAAATATTTATCATCATCATCATTATTACAGCCATTGGAAGGCCACTGCTGGACATAGCCCTACCCAAGAAAAGTAGTTTGCCCATATTTTCTGCGCTGGGTAAGCGTGTTGGCAATTGCAGAGCGCAGCTTTCACGACGGGCATTCTGCTGCCCATCCCAACCCTATGCATTTAAGCTACACTGACTCAGATGGATATACCGCCAACTATCAGTTCTAGTACCTTAGTCACCTCTTACGACATCTGATACAGAGGCAGGTACTATTCTGATCTGCCGGTACCTCACGGAAATTAAATAATATGTCGGATTTTTCTATGCATAAAACCTCCAAAGTTATTAAAGCATTCCTAATAAACGATCACTGACACAATGATTTTCTTCCTAGAATTCAAGTTGAAGAAGATGTGGTTGAGTCCAAACGGGACGATCCGTAACATCCTTGGCGGCACTGTTTTCCGTGAGCCTATTCTATGTAAAAGCATCCCTCGATTGGTGCCAGGCTGGACCAAGCCCATCGTGATCGGCCGCCACGCTCACGGCGACCAGTACAAGGCGCAGGACATCGTTGTATCTAAGCCGGGGAAGGTATGATTGATTGGGCTATATGTTTACCTACATTAGGATCTACCAGTGTTTGTCGTCACTAATAAAAAGGCACTAAGGCCGTGTGATTTTTTTTATTATACCATGTACTATATAAACAGTCCGCGTGATAGTAAGAGTCATTGCAACTTATAGATGCTCGTACTATCACAAGAATATTACTAGCGCGTTGTTAACCTTGTGACATAAAGATTTGCCTATTTATGTCACATTTCCCAGTAAATTCACTGCCTCTCTCACCCTTCAAACTGGGACACAGCAATGCGGGTACGCATGCTATTCTGCTTTTTAGCGGTAGAAATAGAGAAATCAACAACTCTAGCTGTAGGGTGTGCTTGAATCTTTATGCAAACAGACCTTTGCAATAGCATCCCAAGATGTAGCTTGATACGACTCATCAGGCTTGCCTAAACCCGTCATAATCTAGGCGTCGCATCTGTTACCATTAGAAAGCTACATCTTCATAAAAAACATAGGCTTTATTTTAATTTTCTGAAAAATCTGTATTTTTGTACAACTTTAACGAATAAACTTAAAAACTAATAACTGTTTTAAAAAAATAAATCTTATTATACAAATGTTTCAATTACCAATGTAACAATTTTGTGTATTTATTAAATATGTTTTATATATTTTTTTTCGTTTAGATGGAATTGGTGTTTACGGCACAAGATGGCACCACAACAAAACAGCTATTATTCGACTTCAAAAGTCCAGGAGTCGCCATGGGCATGTACAATATTGACGAGTCAATTCGCAGCTTCGCGCATTCCAGTTTCCAGGTAAACATACCTAGTAAATATCCTCATCATATCATATGATCTCCAAGTGATTTCCAATAGGATCGGGTGTGTGCGGCCTGGGTTCAGCGCAATCCTGCAGTTTTAGCTAAATCGTCTGTCCATCTTGTGAGTCCTGCGCTTACCTTACGGGCTTGCGGCTGCATCGTCCATCAGTACTGCGTACTAACTGCCCTTGGCTGTGTGGGTAACTGTGGTTGTGTATCTTTTTTCGTAATGTATAGGCACATATTTAAATAAAAAAAATATGTATTTAATCATTATATTTGTGATTCCTGTGTGTCTCATGTCCGTAACACAAGTGTTTTAAACGACTTTCCTCGGAGTCAGGTCAGTGTATGAGATGTTGTGTAAATATTATTTATATTGGTATTTATTTATCTGTCTCTTTTGTTGTGTAGGTGGCGTTGCAAAAGAAATGGCCTCTGTATTTGTCTACCAAGAACACAATTCTCAAGCGGTACGACGGTCGGTTCAAGGACATCTTTGAAGAAATTTACCAAAGGTATGCAATGTTAATGCCCTGTTATAACAACTCTATTTCAGTATACTAGTTTTGGTGGTTGAAAAAATAATGAATATCTTATTGACGGTACATGGTATTGTTGACAATGACTTAAAGAATGGTGAAATTATGGTGGTGGTGGTGTATGACACCGAAATCAAATGTTAAGTTTTAACCGATTCTATTCTCAGGCGATGTTGCTATTCTGATCTATGAGCTATGCTATCGTGTTATTTAGTTAAAATGCGCTCACTAGCGTGGAAGTGGTCGTTGGTTGAAGGTCCTTTTTTATTTTGTATTTACTTGTGTTATAAGCGCTTAAACTAGTTTACAGTCTACTGAAAAACTAGTTGACACGTGAACTACTTTTGCTCCGCGATGATTGTCGACCTAGTAATAATCATCATCACACCATATAAGCCATAGGATTTTTTAAATTGCTGCGCTGGGAAGGCCTGGTGGCAACCGCAAAGCTTCACAACGAGGATGCTGCTGCCCATTACCTATTGTATTTGAGCATCGCTAGATTGGTGGCGGTAAATACAGTCATCTGTCATTCTATTAACTCAGTCGCTTCCTAAGAAACCTGATACATGGTAGCCTTAGTGTACAGGTAGTATTCTTATCTACCTGTACACTAAGGCTTCGTCGACGACGTAGTAAACTAGTGCAAAATTAAACGCTTGCGTTTGTGTTGTTAGTAAAATAGGAAGTAGGATTCAATAGGACTACTATATAGGAAGTATATTATAGTTCTATTAAGCATGAATAGAGCACAATAGGCCTCAATATATGATGAAGTAACATTTTGGTGTATATTATAGCGATTACAAGAAGCAGTTCGAAGATGCAAAGATCTGGTACGAACACCGGCTGATCGACGACATGGTGGCGCAGGCGATCAAGAGTTCCGGCGAGTTTGTGTGGGCCTGTAAGAACTACGACGGTGACGTGCAGTCTGATGTCGTTGCACAGGTAACGAATGGATAGATATGCACAGTTTGCGCAGTCATCATCATCATAGTAGCCGTAGAAATTCCACTGCTGAACATAGACCTTTTCAAGGGAGGGGGAACTGCTCATAATTACCCCGCAAGGCAAGCCTGTTGGCAACCGCAGAGCGTTGTTTTGCAACGGGGATGCCTGTTGAATTAGAACCACGCGGTTTCGGGTGGATATATCGCCATCGGTCAGTTCCGGTACCTCAGTCACTTCTTACTAAACCTGGTACAAAGGGAAGTATTATTCTACTCTGCTGATACGCTATGGTTTGCGCAGTACACACCTGGAAATCTGGCGTCCAATATCAGATTTGTATTAAATCGAATTACATAGTGTTCACAATATATTATGGACTATAACGTGTTATTGGAGGTACAATATAATCTTGACTATTTTTATAGTCTGATACGTCCCTGCAAAGGGTTGGTCTCCTGTATTGTTATCCTGCGTATTTACTACAGCTATCATTCTATGGAAATTGAGGGTCGTTTTCAGTACGGTGGCGAAAAAAGTAAAGAATTATCGTAGAAGAGTAGTTCGTCAACTTTTTCTTGTTTAGACTGGGTCGACAAACAAGCAGGTGATAGCAAGAATTACCGCAACCTGAAAACGCTCGTATCATAAGTGCGTTCCAACCTTGCAACTTGAAGATATTATGTCACATTGCCTAGTAATTTCTTAACCTCTCTCACCCTTCAAACCGGAACACTGTAATACGACCACTGCAATTGGCGGTAGAGATAGGTGATAGTGAGGTATTAATGCAAACGACCTTTGTATAGAGTCTTCCTCTAATGTTAATTCTAGAAGTCTCGCCTTAAACTAATGATAAAGATGTGACTGGAAATGCATAAGAGAATACAACACGTCATCGCCAAGGTATGCTAATGTTACAATTCTAAATACACTTGCGAATTTACTTTGAAAATGGTTCCTTCGTGTACATATCTTATCGCTCCTAGGGTTACGGCTCACTGGGGATGATGACGTCAGTACTGATGTGTCCTGATGGCAAAACTGTCGAGTCGGAGGCCGCGCACGGCACCGTGACGCGCCACTACCGCATGCACCAGCAGGGCAAGCCGACCTCCACCAACCCGGTGGCGTCCATCTACGCGTGGACACGCGGCCTCATCCACCGCGCCAAGCTGGACAACACGCCCGAGCTGGCACGGTTCGCGCTTGCTCTAGAAGAGGTCAGTAACGTGATCGTATTAAAAATTCAGCTGGGCAAGCCCACTTTTACAAACCCGGTCGTGTCTATCTTCACGTAGATATAGGGCACCATAGATCGCGCTTAGTAAAACACACGAGGCTAACAAGTCTGATTCAAACATGAATCATAAAAAATCTGAATTACTTTGTCTTATGTACGGCAATATCCAGTTCATTAAAACTCTTTAGGTTAACATTATATGAAGCAGCGTTATTTTGCTATAAATTGTTGCTATCGGATCCAGTTATTGGTACAAAAAAGGTAAATGTTTCCAATAAGTAATATATTTGTGTCCCGGTCCATATCTTCTTTGTCTTTTCATATCTCTTCGACTGAACCATCTCTCTCCTCTTGGGTTTGCTCTGCGCAGAGCGCCTATATCAAACTCTTATATATTTTTATGTATCAAATGTTACCATTTGAAGAAGATTTTAATAAAAAAATATATTGTCCACTACAACCTTCCCCTTTTTAATATTGTATGTAATGTATGTATGTAATTAACTACTAAGTATCACTATCAAATTATTGTACAATGCATTTAAACGCGATTAAAAGATAAGAAAATCAAATATTTAACTATGACGTTGATTGTTGTTTGGATTCATATCTGAAAACGTGGAATGTACGTATGTACATACAAATTAGTTTAATGCTGACAGATAACATCCTCAGATACAGACATGTATCTTGAACTTGATTAGTTGGTTTTTCTAGGTCAACGACGATGTTATCAAAAAATATGATATAAGACATAAATGATCGATTTTAAGTAATCTTGGGATCTGATTAAAAGCTATTTTATCAACATTAAATTTCTTTGTGACAACACGTAATCTGTTTTTGCATCTGCAGGCGTGCGTCGAGTGCATTGATAGCGGCAAAATGACAAAGGATCTGGTGATTTGCATCCACGGTATGGCCAACACGAAGGAAGGCATGTTCCTGCACACCGAAGACTTCCTACTGGCGATCGCTGACCAACTCGAGCGCAAACTTTCCTCCAAGTAATAGTTATGTAGATAGACAATGAAAATTAAGTTCAATGTCAATATGGCACTATCTTTATTAACTCATTAGCTTTCATATTGTCTTCATATTTATTTAGCATTCATTTAGATTCCGTATAAATATTCGATCAAAACGTGGCGCTTATGGTGGGCATCAAAAAAACGTTTTTTTTTAGTTAGAACAAATCTTTCAGTAGCTATGATTTTGAGATGTATATGTCATAATTTGAGATTATATATTTATAGTGGTGGACGATATGAGAATATTGGATCATTTTTGTTATAGCGTATGTGAAGGTGTACAGACCATAAAGACCAATGTTTGAAATTATGAAGCATTTTAAATTTGGAAGACTGAAATATGAGGTGTGGACTGATAATTCGCTATGAAATTGTGTTTAGATGTGAAGTTTGTTATGGTTTGTAACTCAGTACATAATTAGCGGTGCCACAATAATATGAACATATATTTACAATATTTGAATGAAATTTATGTATCTACTTATAAGTATTTACGATTATTGTATGCATGTTTTATTTCAATAAAACTTTATTTTATTATAGATTCGTTTTATATCTTTATCCTTTTAAAATGTAACTAACTTTACTAACTTCGGCCGCAAAGGCTTTGTCGCAGAACTGGGGAACTCTTCTTATCCCCAGACGTATAAGAAACCCAGAATACTCAATGTCGCTCCATGCAGCTAGACTGTGCCAATCATCCAGTTCCATTCAACCAGTTTGAAAGGGTAATAACCCTACACACACACTCACTCACAACCTTTCGTGTTTATAATATTAATTAAGATATACAACTAATGTTAACTAATCAGGACCCGAGAAGATAGGGTTTGTCTTGTAATTAATACATGAAATAAACAAAGTATTTGATTGCATGTTATAAACGCTCAAACAAAATTTGTTTGAAAATGATCGCGAATAGGATGAGATTCGACCGAACTTGACTGTTACTGATGGTATGAATACACACGTTTCTCAATTAATTACATTTTACAATTCCTCTCAAAAGGCGTGTTACGACAACGTCATATCTCCAAAACTGTTTAATACCACTTTGGGAAACTCCTTCAAGCTCCTGGAATGGCAAGGATTTGGCATCGACATTAACGGCGAGTACATCACTCACCTTCGATTTGCAGACGATATTGTGGTCATGGCAGAATTGATGGAAGATTAAAGCACGATACTCGAAGACCTTAATCGAGTTTCGCAGGTGGATCTCAGAATGAACATGGGGAAGACTAAAGCAATGTGTAATACCCATGTTGTACCCACCCCAGTTTTAGTTGAGAACTCGCTTCTTAAGTTGTTGACTCGTATGTAGGTATACCTAGGACAAACAGTTCAATTACGTAAGTCCAACATCAAGAAAGAGGTCAATCGCCGAATCCAACCCGGCTGGGCAGCGTCCGGAAAACATATTTTCGTCCGACATACGTCAGTGTCTCAAGTTGAAAGTTTCGACCAATATATGTACCAGCGATGACCTGTGGCAGCGAAACGTGGTCTCATACATTGGCCTTATTAGCTAACTGAAAATAGATCAACAAGCTATGAAGATGGCAATGCTCGGGGTATTTTTTGTCATGGAAGTACAGTCTATGAAGACTCATAAGACCAACTATTGTTGTTATTCGGTCTTATGAGTCTTCATTAGCCAGTTATGCGGCGAAAAGTCACGTATCGGCATTAACCACCGTTCAAAAGCCACCAGGGCACATACGAACACCGATTACACTTGTCATTGCCCTGGAAGCGATGCTGAAACTGTCCCTTCTACATTCATTCATTTAAAAGCAGGTGACAAATGATCGTTTTCTAAATTATGTAAATGACACGATATATTCTATACGTCGATATCTGACTGAAGTATGCTCTAGGAATGGAGTAACATTCCAGTGGACCTAATAACCCAGTGGCGTACGAGGCAACGATGTAGCCCCTGAACGCATCATCATCATCATACCAGCCGTAGAACGTCTAATGCTGAACATATAAATCCCCAAGAAATTAAGAATTTTGCCCATAATTGCCGGACAAGCCTGGTGAAAATCGCAGAGCGTAAGGGACGAATCCTGGTGCTCATCCCGGCCCTGTTACCACGCATATATTTGAGCCATGCTATTTCATCTGGATATACCGACCTTTGTCGGTTCTAGTAACTAAATCGCCTCGTGCGATACCTGGTATAGGAGGAAGCTACTACTACTCTACTGACCAATACACTATAGAACTCTCGATTTGCCTAATAGAGTACTTCGAGGGTCTTCGATCCGATGTGTGTACCGCTGTACACACATCGGATTGAAGATCGTTAATGTATCTACCTAGGTATATGTAAAATGCAACTACCCTATCACATACAGATACCTAGGACAATTAGTTGACTACTTACGAGCAGTTAAGAACCGTTAAATCTAAGGAGATACTCTTCTTTCCTGTTGATAGACTGTCCAGCATCGGCGTCTTCACGCCACATAGGTATGTAGGGCTAGGCTCCTATAGAATTCGCACACTCCAGAGCACGATATCGGCTTCCTCCCACCAGCGGTAGGTGCAGGAAGTCGTCCATCAATACATTTCTGAGCGTGAGTCCCAATATCGATCTCTGCGGACAACACATCGCTGTTACCATCTATTTCAGGCGGTTCCCAAGAGGCAGTTAAGAGGTTACACAAATTGTCGCTAAAAATTAATTAGATTTTTTAGACAACACGCTTCATCTTGAGCATAGTGATCGGCCGCCACGCGTTATCGCAGGCTCCACAGATATTTAAGAATATGGCTTGAATATACTTCAACGAACTTCCTCTGACCTCGCTGAAGTTTCTGCACTGATACCGTACAGTGAATTCATGATGTCGGTCTAATAACTGTCTCGAACAGAGGTACTTTCATGAAATCAGAGGCTTTATAATAATAATTATTATTATTATTGTCATATAAAAAAATGGTACATAGTTGTAATGAAGTCCCTGACCCCTATATTAGGTTTATCACCTAACTTTTTTTCTTTTCGGACGAACCTATTGAAGGACTACTCAGACGTCAATTCCAGCGCTACCGAAAAAAAAGGGCGAGGCCTCTCGAAGATGAGAGGTTCGATGCCCAAGTTACAGAGGTCAAAATTTATGTATGCGAAGTGATAACTAATAGATTATAAATTGATAGGTATATCCTGTGGATTACTGACTGTGACAGGTGGGATGTAAGGAAAATTCAATAAACACTAGGGATGTCGGAAATGGAATAAAGTATCGATATATATTGTATCGGTACTTTTTTAATAACCAATATTTATCCAATACAGACAAAAGAAAAACTCTTTGATTTACATGCTCGGCAGTAAGCCGACGTCTGTTATTGGGTACTGTAGGTAGGTACGAGATTCACAGCAGATGCCACTCTCTCTGTATGCATCTATGCATTGCAATTTGCATCTGATAGACTTGAATGACAGACACTGACACTGAAATTTACAGTTGACAAAGTTGTCAACTTAAAAGCTAACTTTTGTACTAAATTAAAAAGCAGGAAGTCGAGTCGACCATAAACAAAAAATGTTAGTATAAAAAAGTATTTAGAATTTTTTGATCATTTTTTTTTTGGACGAACCTATTGCTGGACTACTCAGACGTCAATTCCAGCGCCACCGAAAAAGAGGGCGGGGCCTCTCATAGATGAGAGGTCCGATGCCCGTATTCATCCGGCGTGCCCCGCAGTCTCTCCGAGATCAGAGCGGGACCGACGGGCACCTTTAGAGGCTCGACCTAGGCTCGGGCCGCCGTCGTTGGGGTTGAATTTAACTATGAAATTTCAGCAAAAGAGGACGGACAGATTGAGCCCGACAACTTTAGGGCTGTCGGTTATCGCTCGCGGGGGCAGGGATTGCAAGCGTTCGCGGGCGAACGCGGTGTACTGCTCTGTTGTACAAGTGCATGTGAGTGAAAGTGATCGAGTTGTGCCAGTAAGAGGGCGAAGAAGGGCTGCGATTTTAGCGGTTATACTATCGGGAGGGTCGTCTAAGACGTGACGCGGTCTACGATGTCGGGCGTGGACGTTTTTCCTAGCGACGTATTTCGCGGAATTTGATATTAACGGATTAGGGTGATTTGAGGCCCCGTCGAAAAAACGGCGCGAGTACATGAAGGAAGCGTCCTTCATGTACTCGCGGATCGTAGGAAGATCGCGATCGCGATGTAGGCTCAGATTACGGATGTACCACGGGGCGTCGGTCACCCTACGCATGAATTTGTTTTGAACCACTTGAAGGGATTTGATATGAGACGGGGCCGCGTGAGCGTATACGGGGCTCGCGTAAGTCATCACCGAACGGATGCAGGCCTTGTAGATAGTCCTCTTGTGGTGGAGGGACATCTTACTTGTACTGCCGATGATAGCAATTGAGTCTACCTAAAATATAGGAGGCCCTATTCCTGACTATTTTGATGTGAGGTCCGAACGTCATACGTCGATCCAGTGTGACGCCTAGATATTTTACTTTATTGACCCTGGGGATGGGTCGATCGAATAGTTTGTACGCCTCCACTACGCGGCGCATACTGTTCGCACCGTGCCGATTAGACCTCGAGAAATGCACGAAGGTACTTTTCTCGGGGTTTATTTCGATACGCCACTTGCGGAACCAGTCGCCGAGTACATTGACCGCGCGTTGGAGGCGATTGTAACTGAGGGAGGGATCGCGGTAACGGCCCGAATCGTACAGGGCCGGCAATAATGACGGCTTCGTCAAAAGCAAACAGCGCTGCGAGATCCGCCTCTGTTAGCTTCCCCGACGGGGCAAATAAGCTGACGCTATAGTGCCGGGGCGATGACCGGTCATCGCCAAACGGCAAATAGAGACTTCGATGTCTGTGAGCGCGGGCGGGGGGTCGACCGGGCAACATTGTAAACTACGCTTATAATAGACTAGAGTCCCACCGCCCAGGCGGCCGACTCTGTCGTTCCTGACAGTCCTATAGTTCGCTATATTGGGGGTCCGCCTACTGGGCTTGAGGTAGGTATCTTGTACGAGAAAAACGTCCACGTCGTGCTCGGATAGGAATTTAGCAACCTCTGTTTTTTGGTCGCTCATACAGTTGGCGTTATAGAACGCCAACGTAAGCGAGTGGAGTTTAGATCGCGCTGTTGTTAGGGACATTTATTTGGATTTTACGAAGGAGGCCAGGGTCTTAATTAGAGCTGGATGCTCCATCGACGCCTGCATTAGTGCCTACTGTGATTGGGCCACAGATTTTAGAGTTTTCGCCTTGGCGAATTTATTCAGGAGGAGCGGTATCTCCTCAATGAAGGGCGCAATGCCGGCCGAGAAGGCCATTAGTTCATCTAGGTCCTCCGGCGAGAAACCTAGACCAGCCATCGGGGGCTGAGCCGGAGGCTATGTTGTCCATGAATGGGCGCGAGTGGTTGGACTAGACCCGCGAGCCCTGAACCGGCTGACGACTGGGCCTCGGCGCTCTGCGTGGCGCCTTGGGACAGCCGCGATAGTTCGCAGTGTGTCCCGCCTCGCCGCACAAGACGCAGGCCGGGGGCGTCGGGGTTCCGGGCGCGTGGGAGCACTCAGCGGTCCCATGGTCCCTTAAGCATTAACGCAGCTCGGTCGCGCGAAGCATCTGAAGGCCGAATGGCCGTAGAGTTGGCAGAGGTGGCACTGCCCAATATGGCCACGATGCCTAGGCGCCTCCACTCTGAGGGAGGTGAGGCCGCAGACCGTGCGGACGTCAAATATCTTCTTACCCGCAGGGGTAAGGTCTAAAATGACTAAGACAAGGTCTAGCGGAGACGCTCATCCACGACCTAGGTGAAGACGGTGGACCGCCTGTACCGGTAAGATCTGCGACTTTAAGTCAGCAGCTACTATTTCGGTGTCTACCTCTTTGGGAAAACCGCGAATGATGATTCGCGGTTTTCCCAAGTTTTCGCTCCTCGGGGAGCGCGTAAGTATGGAAACTTACGTTGGTTGCTAAGAGGTAGGCCGTGAGCGCTCGGTGCGCGTCAGCCGTCGGGACTTGCACCCGAATTCCCAGTTGGGTAGCAGTGGCCCTGGTATAAGGGATATTCTTATCTCTCAAAGCGGTTGAGAGGTGGTTCCAGGCCGCTTTGTCCTGGTACGTTCGTAATTCGGACCTGATCGAAGAGGCCGGTGAGCGCGACATAACGCGCGGTGAGAAGTAACGCGGCGAGCCGCGGGGCGAGCGCGATCGCAATTGCGACCGCTGTCGCTGTCAGCGGGCGAGACGTGGCGAGCGGCGGACTAAAGGGGTCAGCGACGGCGTAACGCGGCGGCGCGAGGACGGGCATGGGCGCGAACAGTCGCGGCGGCACAGCGGCGACGGCGTACGCGAGTTAGTCTGCGGTCGAGTTTTTCGATTGCAAAAACTTCCGAATAGTTGGAGCTTTAACTAATCAAGTCAACACTAAGTCCCCACGGGCCCGCCGCAATGAAAATTGCGTAGAGGGCGGGAACCGAAACGTTCTTTTCGCTTTCACTCAACTACAAGCTTCCCGTGATTATAATCACGATGGGCAGGCCGTTGCAGCGATCGCAAAAACTTCCGAATAGTTGGAACTTTGAGTCACTCACCGAGAAGGATCTGAGTTGGCGGGAACGCTCAGTAGCGGACAGCGCAGACACAAGCTCTCTGTTCAGCAACCGAAAGTCGAATCTGTAAAAAGAATATCTTTTTGATCATTAAAATATATTTATACCTTTTCAATACTTGAAATATATCGAAACCTTGATATATCGAAACAATAAATACCGCTCAAAAATGTCGATACATTGAATAAATTATATCGATATACCGATATTTTTTCGGCAAGCCTAGTAAATACAACAAGCCGCATCATACAAAGCCAATCCTAAAGATGATTTGATTTAATAAATCTCAAATTACAATTTCAAAAAGATGGCTATTATAAGGCAATATTTTCTCTTTTTGACCTGTGTAGTTCTGTCGTTACAACTAGATGATATAAATACTTGCTCTAATGATAAAGGTTGCACAGGTGAAGAGAAGTCTAATAAATACAGCAAAGGTATGAAGAGTTTAATTTATATATATTATTTTAATTGATACAAAGCGACCTCTTTCGAATTATTAGTTTTCTTGCTGTTTGTCTGTATTAACCTTATAAACCTGATACTTGTGTGTTTATTAAGAAAACCTACACTCTGATCAACTTTAATAAATATTTCACTAATAGTAAGATAAATTATCCACAAGTATTTTTTTGCACTAAATTCATACCAGGATAACACATTTGCAAAGAAACTAGGTATCTCCAGAATCACTAATCTTTTGTCATTAATTCTTTTATGACTTTTATTCTATTTAAATTTCTAACCACTTTCTTAATTTAAATTGTGAAGTTTATAAATAATATGCTACCAAATCAGCATTTTAACATGCTTGTCAATGACTCTTAAATACTGGCTGTGCCCGCAACAAATTTGATTTATGTGTATTGATTTATATTGTTTTACAGAAATGAAATTATTGTTTAAGAAAATAAATATGGAGGTGAAATTAGCTTTGGATCAGTATAAACCATGTGATAGCAAAAAGTGCAAATGCCACAGTGCAGTGATAGATCAGGACCTACAACCTTTCCAAGATGGTATTACTAAAGAATCATTTGAGTTGGCTAAGAGTAAAGGGACAAAATATCAGGTAAGAATATTCTGAATATTAAGGACTTGATGGTAATATGTCTAAACATTACAATATTGATTTTAATATAGACAATATAAATATATAATGTATACTTTGATAATGTGTGAAAAATACAGCAATCATATATAAATGGTTAATTAAAATGACCATTGTCTTTCAAGATAATTTATAAATGTTTGAGATATTTCTGAATATATCATTAAACTTGCATGCCAATGGCAGCAAGTTTAATGATGATGATGATGGCAGCTTGCCAATTTGTAAATCAAAGATTACTTATCTTCACTAACTTGAATTCATAATGAAAGTCTCAAAGTATATTATGAAAAAATAAATAGATTGTCTGTAAAGTCTGTTAACTGTCAATAGTTGAAAGTGACAATGTCATATGACATTGAATGATTGCATTTTTTAAAAGAATGTTTTATTTTATTTATGAATATCTTAAAACTATCCCTAAAAATATTTAGGAATTATATTTATTTTACACTATAATAATGCTGTTATTGTATTTTATGGGCAGCTGAAATGTGTCTAAAAGGGCTTTTCATAGAGGATTGTTTTTATGGTAGTGAATGTTGAGAGGGGCAGAAGAATCATGTAAGTAGAATAAATGCTGTTGAAATGTGATAGATGATGTTGTGACAACAATAGAGAAAGGAATGTTGAGATGGTTTGGACACGTAGAAAGGATTTATGAAAGTAGAATGACTGCATAAGCCAAAGTGAATGGAACAATGACCTATGTGAACATTTTTTAACCAGGTAGTAGACAGATTAAAGAAGGGCCAGGTCAGATGTACCAAGAATAAAGGTGTATGAAAGGACTAATGCAAGTAAAGGAAGAGAGAGAGGTATGCCAAAATCAATAGTCTCGGCCTACCCTGATGGATGTATGTGTATATGTATGTATTTATTATACATTTTATTTTATTACTACATATAATATTGCAGATAATAGATGGTAAATTATATAGACAGAAGGATTGCCACTTCCCAGCAAGATGTGCAGGTGTGGAACACTACTTGACTGCCCTGGCTCCTAAGATGCCTAATTTAGAGCTAGTAGTGAACACCAGGGACTGGCCTCAGGTCAACAGAGCTTGGAAACAGCCAAAAGTGCCTGTATTCTCCTTTAGTAAGGTATTTATTTGTAGTTTGTAATTTTTTTTATATTATAAACTCATAAACTATTTAATTATTTTAATGAAATCGTTAAAATAATTAAATATATATATATATAATAATATAGCTCGCCAAAAGGTTGTCGACCATTGTTTTTAAATTAAAACAATGATCGACAACCTTTTGCCGAGCAAGACCTACACAGTGATAGCTTCAGATATATCCTACCTATAGTTAGGTAGGATATAGAGGCGGGCAGAAATTGTAAGTAATTTGATAATAGTTATCTGTGTAATATAGCTACTGCTGCTGGACATAGGCTTCTCCAAGTAATTTCCAATAAGGCCGCTTGAGTATAGGTTGTATGCGGCCAGAAGATTGTATGAGAATAGGTTGTGGGCGGACGCCATACGCTGCGCTTGCCGGTTTCGTGGTCTCCAGACTCCATTCCATATATATATATATATGTATATATATATATATACTTTTTCGCTAAAACTTCGCTCTAATCTACCGTAATTATTTAGTTTCGCGGGCCGCGCGTCGCCGACCACTGATATAAAAGATGACAAATAAATTACTTTACAATTTGTTAATTATACAATTACAGACTAAGGACTATTATGACATAATGTATCCCACATGGAGCTTCTGGGAAGGCGGACCAGCTATATCCCTATATCCGACTGGTATTGGCCGTTGGGATAAACACAGAAATTCGATTTCAGCAGTAGCTGACAAGTAAGGATGAAAAAACAGTGTTCTAACAATATCAATATGTTTAATTCATGAATTCCAATTGTTGTATATATATTATAATTTTTACAGGTGGTTATGGCCAGACAAGGAAAGTAAAGCGTTTTTTCGTGGCTCCAGGACCAGTGAAGAAAGAGACGCTCTTATATTACTGTCTAGGTCTGATCCTAATCTGGTTGACGCGCAGTACACAAAGAACCAAGCATGGAAGTCTGATGCGGTAAATATTTGAATTAACATTAATTCTCGTCTTAGACATTCTTCTGAGAGTGGGTGTTGATACCTGTTGCCCCTCACTTACCTAATACAACATAACAAATGTTATTCATCATGTTTAAGGTGGTTTCATGAGACTTTGATGTTCACTAGTCGACAAAGGAGTTTTAGATGTGTTATTCATTATAGTACGACGAGAAGATTAACTCGTAAGTCCATAGCCAATGCCAGTTTAAAATTAATGACCAAACACACCGGTACCGGTAATAGGGCAACTCATTAATGAGTCTGGCTTCTTTCCCCTCAATGACACGACACTGGAACTGACGTCAGATTCAGCCAGCAATAGGTGCGTCACGGTAACTATTATTTCAGGATACACTTCACGCTCCACCTGCTCCTGAAGTGTCCTTTGAAGGGCATTGCAAATATAAATACTTATTCAATTACCGCGGGGTCGCAGCCAGCTTTCGGTTCAAGCATCTTTTCTTGTGTAAATCTCTGGTGTTCCACGTTGGCGACGAATGGCTAGAGTTTTTCTACCCATCTCTAAAGCCGTGGGTGCATTACGTACCAATATCTCCGAAAGCAACGCAAGACGAAATCAGGATAATAATTGAATATTTCAAAGCTAATGATCATTTAGCTAAAGAAATTGCGAACCGGGGATTCCAGCACATTTGGGACAATCTGACTGATGGTGACGTCAAATGTTACTGGAGAAAATTATTAAAGAAGTATTACACCCAGATACATTATGAAGTTGAAAAAGACAAAGATCTGATATTAATACATTGATTTTAAATAGAATAAGGATTTCTTGTGATCATTTTGCATTTATTTAAATAAAACATACGTATGAGGAAGTGTTGTTTTTCTTTAAAATTACTTATGTTAAGTTAAATGTGAAGGGGAATAAATTACAACAGCTTTGACGGTAGGATAATTATTTAATATATATAACAACTAAGCAGTTAAAGCTGATAACTTTCTCAAATCTACAAAGAATTACAGCATAATGGATAACAATAAAATGCAAAGGTACTTAAAAATAAAAATATTAAAAAGTGGGTGCCTAAGGTGAGTGACAAAAACTTTACGTAAGATTAAAATATGTATATAAAAAAAATATTTGAGATCAGATCCGAAATTATTGTTTAGGAAATTCGTGTTGTCTCGCCATCAGCAAAATTATACTAATAATTAAATACATGTGTTGATTTTAAATTAAAATGGCGCAGTTGCTTATGACTCATTTTAATAGTTGCAGTGATTGACCGAATGTGCCATATTTGTGTTTAGTTATATTGCCATTATGACCTATGGTCAATATGTGTTCTTGATGGTTTCCTTCGGCGTGTTTGCCACTTATTTACTGTTATTTCTTAATGGCTCGTGTATGCAATGGGATACTGGTGTTAAATTATAGTTATAATCGTCTAAAAGCACTAAATTACGGGCAGAAATTTGGCTCGATATTTTGAATACACTTCTTATTGCGGATAGTTAGTCTGTTCTTAGACAGTTGCTGCTTTTTTCTGCCCTCTAATAATGAGCGACCAAGAGATCGCGATGGGAACTCCGTGGGTGGTTTAGTCAAAGTCCCTGTCAGGAAAGATTGCGGGCGCGACCAGAGTCCATATGTAGATACCAACGCAGAGCCACGACGACGTTATCTTGATCCACATCGAAGCTATGTTCTCTTTTGACAGTTCCGAACTGGGGCTGAAATAGTAATACAATGAATGTTTAAGCTGACCTTTATCTATGTTATCTTCCACATGTTTTAAGCCAAAAGGATGACCAAGTGACGGTCGGAAGAACTCTGCTATTTTCAACGCGGGGCCAGTGCCCCTGGGATACTGCTGTGGGGTACCTTATATTGATACTGCTGCTATTTAATTAGTGTAGCTATTCTTTGTATAGTTAAATAAAAAGCTTATTTTATTGACTGGTTTTGTATCGTATAGTTCGATACTCGTACGATAAAAAACTATATTTTTTTATAAGTATCGATCAATCATCGTCTTTTTTTTAGTAATCCTTGATATATATTTTGCATGCGATGTTTGCCTGTAAAAATAGTACATTTAACAAGATTCTATAACAATATTAGTCACAGTGTAATAATTGTTGATGACCTTTAAAAAATAATATAGTTGTATCTAAGTTAAACTAAACAATTGCGGGAGCGGCGGAGAGCTTTATACAAATTAACGTTAGTCAACATAAACATAGTATGAAACACAAAACAATACTCACTTGTACCAGTTGGTGAGTGCCATCATAATGTAGAGGGTAGCGAGCGCGAAGACCACGTGGAAGAAGGTCCAGGAGTAAGCCACGCCTTCGCCTTCGTTGTCGTACACCTTCGTCTCTTCCCCGCGGCCCGCCTCCCCGCCGTCGGCGCTTTCTATGGAATCATATCCTGCGCTCAGTGAGCGAACCACATTGTGCTGTTAGCAATGGGCTGGAATAGACACGATGAGAATCCCAGACACTTTATGTTGAAGCGAGGAACCATGGACCGGCAGAATAACATTCGAAATAATATCACGAATTGATTAAAAGTTTCGCGGGTATTATTTTCCTTCATAAGTACCTACGTCGCAACATAATGGTATCAAAGATTCTCAAAGCTTAGGCACGTTGAATTAATGAAATGATAATAATTTTATCGGTTGATTATTTCCCACACACTTAGAAAGGAAATTTAATACAATCATCTTAATACAGTCTTTAATGAACATGAAATACATAGATATATATTATAGTTATCTGTCTTCGATATGAAATACACTTATCCACTACGTTTTACAGCGTAAATAAAACTAGGGAACTAATAATTAATAATTAGTATTTTCATATATATATATATGTAAAATGAAAGCGGCGCACAACTATACGGTCTGATTGATGGCAAATGTGACCCATGGCCGTAGCTAGGGGGGGGCATTGTGGGGCAATGCCCTACCTTGAAACCACAATGCCCTACCTTAAAAATATCTAAAACTAAGATAAATTATTATAATTAAATTGTTTGTTCATAGTTTGAGAAAAAAAATGTAGCGATAGGTATCTAAGTTTTTCCGAAAATACTTACCTACCACAGATTGTGACATTCATTTCATATTATAATAATTCTTTGTTCTGTGTATAGATGGCATTCGAAGCGCCATCTCATGAAGCGATGGGTTTATACAAAGAATTAGAATACGAATATTCGATGACTAACCTCTCAATCAGCTAATTTTTTTTCCCTTTTTGCGGACGCCCATGACATTTTAGCCACCTTTTCAATTGTTTACAATTGTCAACAGTTGAAGATTCAACTGAATTATGTCCCTTTCACGTAGGAGTCTGAAAGGGACACCGTCTTATCTAAGAGCGAGAAGGCAAGATCTGGATCGTGATCCAGATTGAGCGTGTACTGGGCGCCAATATCTGTGTGATGCAGAGGGAATCCCCGTACCATAGACTGCAATATGGGCTATATTGCAATCTATGGTACGGGGAATCCCCTTTTAAACCTGACCTAAAGATTGATTATGATTGTTTGTAGTTTGGTTAAGTGAAGTGTACGGTGAAGAGTGCTTTAGACAAAAATCGATACAATTGTTATTTGTATTGCTATAAATTGAAGATTCATTTATTTCGCGATGGATATACGGGCTTTCTTTGGAAAAAAACGAAGACTTGAGGAGCAAATTGACCACGAAAAACCTAACTGTTCAAAACAGGTGGAAGCACCAAATACAATCGCTACTCCTAGTTCCGTAGCAACAGGTAACGTTAGCTATGGTATTCCGTCTGATATTGCACAAATCGGAGAACCAATAAAACAAGTTGTTTTAGACACATATCCAAAACAACACAACAGGGCCTTTGTTTCCGATTGGTTCAAGCGTTATAAATGGTTGCAGTATTCTGTCGAGAAAGATGCTGCTTTTTGCTATCCATGCCAGCAATTTTTACCTCATGGAAGCAAACAGACTTCGTACACTTCCACAGGATTTAGAAACTGGAAAAATGCCACTGATTCTAAAACTGGTTTTCCAAAACATGAAAAATCAATTTCTCATATTCAAGCTATGTCGATGTGGCAGGAGAAATTACAAAGAATATCTACATCTAGCAGTGTTGAAACGTTAATAAATCAAAAAGTATTAGAAAAATATAGGTATTATGTAAAGTCTATCATGGAAGTAATACAATTTCTAATTGTCAACGAATTAGCTTTGCGTGGAAATTATATTTTGGAAGAAGAAAAAGAACAAGGATTATTTCAGAATTTATTTGAATACACATGTATGAAAGATCCAAATTTGAACGAGGTTCTCACTCATATACCACAAAACGCAACATATCGTTCACCCGAAATTCAAAATCAAATAATTCAAGCAATGGTTCAAGCGGTACGAAGTTCCATTGTCAAAGATATTAATGAATCTGACGTGAAATGGTTTACTCTAATGGAAGATGGGACGAGAGATAAAAATAACCGCGAAAATATTGCATTAGCAATACGCTACGTCAAGGATGGTGTCGTCAATGAGTCGTTGCTGATGGTTAAGACTACTGAAAATCTTGATGCAGCCACTTTCACGGAATTAACGTTAAATACTCTCACGGAAAATAACATTGACCCCTCTTGTATGCTTAGCCAATGCTATGATGGCGCAAGTGTAATGAGTGGGAAAGTTTCAGGAGTTGCGACTAGAATAGAAAATAAATTGGGCCGAAAAATTCCTTACGTCCACTGCTATAACCATCGCTTGCACTTAATAGTCATCAGGACTATCTCAGAAATGACTTTTATTCGTTTATTTTTTGACCAATGCATCATGTTACATGAATTCTTTCATCATGGCAAAATAGCTGCCTTATATGATGGAAAAAGGATTGGCCGACTCCTCGAACAACGCTGGTCTGGACATTTAGCAGTTACAAAAGTTGTAAATGTATACGATAATTATTCATCGATTTTGCAGACTTTGAAAGAAATTAAAAATGGCAGATTCAACGGTGATGACGTCGCCAAGAGTATAGGTATTAAAAAAGTCATGCTTGATCTGGAATTCCGAATAGCCATGGTTGTGGCCAAAAAAATCTTATCCACGCTACAACCTGCAGACGCAGCTTTGCAAGCCCGAAGCGCAGGATTAAAAGATGCCATAACAATCATAAAGTGTGTCAAAGATGAAATTATTAAATTAAGATCAAATCAAATGTATAATCAAATTCTGGAAGAAGCTAAGTCTTTAACAAGCAATGACTGCGGCGAATCTGAAAATAGGACACAGACCTCGAAGAGGCAAGTAAAAAAACCAAATCGGATGGATGACTATTTGACGTACACCCCCTGTTCCTCCGCCAGACAAAATATAGATGAGAACGACGAGCCATTTAAGTCTGAGTATTTCGAAACGTTGGACATTTTAATTGCTGAATTACAAAGAAGGTTTTCGGACAACGATGATTTAATTAATTCGATTGCAAGTCTTGATGAGTTGGATGTAGATAAAATGGTTCCACTGAAAAATTTGGGTAAGTTTAAAAAAAAAAATAATTCAAAAAAATTGTCATGTTCAATTTACAATTTTAACTAATTTTTCAGGTCTGAAAATTCCATCAAGAGAAGAGGCTAGTGTGGTTAAAGCTTACTTGAGTCGTAACGAGGATATAATGGAAAATACATTGCAAGTTTTGTACAGGCAACGAGAGGCGTTCAAAGATACATATGAACTTTTTGCGTCTGTGGCGACCATAGGATGTAGCACTGCAGTGTGTGAATCTACGTTTTCAACTTTAACTGCAATCAATAGGCCTCAAAGGCTGTCAATGGGTCACGAGAGAATGGCTGGTATGGTATTTCTGGCCTTTGAAAAAAAAAGAACAAAATCAGTTGATCTGAACGAAGTTCTTCGCATTTTTAATAACATGGCGAATCGTAGAATTCAGCTGTTTTAAATGTTTTTTATTATTATGTTAGTTAATTATTATAATAAGTACGCAAAAACAATGTGATCTTAATGGTATTTTTGGTCGTTTCTATTTACTCGTATCACCCCACCCAATAATTAATTATTACCTCACTCTCACTCAGACGTGGATCTCTACATCCAAATCTGGAAGTTCAACCATCTTATTCACTTGTTCTTCATCATTGAGGATTTAATAGTTCTTAGATCCATGCTCATGCACTGTCACAGTAATTATTTGTCTACGAATAACTATTCACATGATGGTGATATACATGGTGATTGATTTAGGAGCCCGTGTTTCGACGGCAGATCAATTATGATAATTTTTTTACTTCCGCCCTACCTGTAACTAATGCTGCCCTACCTCAAATTCGACCCTAGCTACGGCCCTGATGTGACCGCAGCCTATAAACGCTGCTGTCATCACAAAGACTTTACCAGAGCTTTGCCAACCGTGTGAACTGAAGACACCGTGTCACTTTATCCAGTAATTTCTCTCACCCTTCAAACCAGAACACAGCATTGCGGACACTGCTGTTTGACGGTAAAAATAAGGTGAGAGTGAGGTACCAATGCATACGACATTTGTAAGAGGTCTATCTCTAGTAAACGGTGTACGGCGGCTTAATTAATTTTAACATTTTAAAATTGTAATGTATATACATCAAACCGAAGTCTTTAGTGGGCTGTTTCATAAGCGTAAATGTGAGAAAATAGTACACATGTCTACAGATCAACATTAGCAAATCTGTCAAAGTATCCAACAGACAGGGAACTCTATAACATAATGCGAGTTTTAATTTGCTCAAGAAAATTAGTCAGATTTGTATAAAGTTACCTGTAGTCATGGAGTCTGACATAATATACTATGTAATGAATTCTTGTTAGAACTTAGGAAATTCAGGATTTGTATACATACATTACATATTACAGTGATAATGAGCCCCTCTACTTATTTCGATCCTTCGTTATTACTACAATGAGATATTTAAGTGACGGTTTTAGTACATTATGAAAATTCAGTATCATCCATAAGCTTTATTTTTACTGACAATACGTGTAACTCTGAACTGTACGTACTAAAGGTAACGTTAACTACTGTAATTAAATGTTAATGTCAAAGCACTTTTGTATAGCTATACCTGAATTGTATATAAACAACATTTAAATATAACAGTGTACCTTTAAAGATACACAGGATTGTTTCTTGCCTTTTTTATCACCTTCTTTCTTATGTGCTGCTTTCGGATTCGTTTAATTATTTGCTATTGGTACACATCTCTGTAGACTTTGTTTATAATATATATTCATTTATTTTCTATATCAATTGCTTGCAACGAGTTGGAAACGTTTCTTAAAGCAACAACAAAAACGAATTAGCCACACCACATATACTTTAGGTTAGGTAAATTATACACATTCGGTTTTGACATGATGACAACAACACCAACTCAATACTAAGAGTCCTAGGTTCTCTCCTAGAAATGGGCGTACGGTAAACCAAGCTTTGGTGCTTTAATGAGTTAGCCAAGCAAATGAAATTATGATATGATTGAACTAATGTTGATGCGAAAAATTTACACTTGTTTTTACACAAGAAATGTTACTTGGAGTTATTTAAATAGAAAATCAAAAACGTTAAGTGCAACTTTAAAACTACGTCATACATCAATAATATCATTAAAACTGATATTACCAGATTATTAGATTAGTGTTCTTTGTAACGTTAATTTTGCAATACACAATAAGTAAAGTGCGAAGACGCCACGCCGAGACCATCCGTATTTAATTTTTTGTTGTTCTCAATTAAAGATGTTACAAGATGTACAAGGTGTACCTGGTACGGAACGAAAAGAACTTTAACTACTTACTCTTTAGTTCAAACCGTCAGCTATATAGAGTGAAGTGTGGTCTATTCACTCAAGCTAAATAGGACTTCGTTTCGCTTCGATCTTTGCGTGAGCGCATTGGGACATTTTAACACCGGTCACGGATCTTTTATTGTTCGTTTCGGTCCAGTCTCGGTCTAGTGCAGTCTAATCGTGCACACGTTTACAATCCAACTTAGTCTTTAGAACTTTAAATAATAAATTACCGTTTAGCGAAGATATAAAGGTAAATGTGAAAAAGAAAAATAAACCGCGTAGCCTCTAGGGGCACAGCCATGACGATTAGGTATATGCTAGAATTCATGTATTATGCCGAGGTATTAATAATTAATTCATCCGAATGTCGCCCGAAAATTGTATAGCGGTTTATTATATACGTAAAAGACATAGTAAGTATCGCCTTAGTGTTATTGTTGTTATAAGTATAACTACGAAAGCAAAAAATAACTGACTTAAAATCATTGCATAATTATTTAAGCGTGATATAATAAGAATCGTACTGGACCAGTATTTTATCTCTAATAATTAGATGAATATACGAGTTTCTGTTAATTTTACTTAATTATTACGAAAAATCGAGTTATAAACAATATGTTTCCGATTTGGATTACATTTTCAATGGCAATCAAATAATTCAAACGCAGCGGAGTAGTTACAGACGAGATTTAAGAATTCAAAATTAAATGCGTAAAGTTGTTAAAATAATGCTGGTTATTGTACTTAGAAACAAAATAGTGGCGGATCTCGGGGGCCATGAAAATAGTATTTATACACCGGAAAAAAGGTTGGAATAACTAAGAGTGTAGTTTTATATACATTGCGTAAAACGTTGCATATCTACTTGGTTTTTCAATAGATACCATTTACCAGACCGTTACGGGACCAAGAACAAACCAAATATGCGTTATATTTATCGATGTTGAAAGTATTAGTAAGCAAATGTAGTTGATGGAGGCAAGCATATGTAGTTATAGCGTTACCTTCGTTAGCAATGAGCCCTCCTTGCCCTGGCCGACGGCGCCGCGACGCCGCAAGGAAGCACAACATTGTGTTAGTGTTAACAGTAAACAATACAAATAAACAGACAAGGAATAATCAACTCAAAAACGTAATAAATAAGGAAGACAATGGAAACAAAATCTTTTAAGTGATGTGTAGAAAATATTTTAAATTTCATGTAGTTAAAATAAGTGTGTAAATAAAACAAAGATAATGCTTTCCGGTGTATATTATAAAGATGTTGATATGTCGGTAGATACACGGTCCAATTGACATCAGTCTGGCAGCACTATGCGGTACAGGATTAAAAAATAATTTATATGAAATTCTGGTTCCTTACGAAGATCGTCTCGATCGATCGATCGATCGACGATCGTCGATCGTCGAAATGGGTGGAGAATATTCTTTGAAGGATCGAGGATGAGAAAATTAAATACGATCTCAGAGCACATAGAACTTTACACAATGACGGCAAAACCTACTAACAGGCTCTTAAGACATTATTTGCAATGCCATATTTTCTTTTATTATCACACTATTCTTTAACCGAGTTCTCAAATTCACAACATACATATTATGAACTGCTATTATGATAATTTTTCAGTTTGATTTATTTCTTTATTGTTATTATGTCTTTATTGTAATTATATACTTATGTATAGTTTTAAAATTAAGTTTTTGCTAGTTACGCTTATCTTGCTGTGCATACAGCATGCCAAGATCCCATAGATATTTAGTTTGTCTGTTTTGTGTGTCCTAATACTAAAAACAAATAAATTGGGATATGTATAGCTGAGAAAGAGAGAGAGAGAGCGAGGGAGGAGTGGAGATGGAGTGATGGAGTAGACCTTAGAGGGAAGTAAGAGAATGAGAAAGGGGATTTACGTACCCGTTGAACCAGACTAATGTCAGACTGACCGTGTTAGACACTTATAAGGAACATATATTCACCTGCAGTGTTTTCCTTGGCGAGGATGTGCTTCGACATGGTTATCTTGGATGAAGAGGAGGCGGTACGGATGCTGGAGTACAGCATGCTGCACGCCCAGATCGCCAGACCGATCATGGACTGCTTATCGAACGAGCTCTGACGGAGAATTGACGTGGTATCACATAAAATATACATATTTTTTCGTTTTTCTTAATTTAATGAACTATGATGTGACGTAGGCAATCTATACATGTATGTTATTTGTTGATAACTGGAAATATACACGAGTAATTTTATTTTTTCTTTTAAAGAAATAGAAAAAATTAGTATTAAAACTTTTATAATATTGGTGAGACAGTTGCTACATTTTCTGTGTCGTCAAAAACCACGGCACCTTGTAACTTCCAAAGTGGTTTTTTTGACGTAACTGATACCGGAGTACTCAGTCATCAATCCAACGTAACCGGTGCTGTCTTCTGATTTTATTAATGTCTTTTTTATTCTGTTTCCATAGTTAGTATATTACTATTGTATATTTATCGATAAAGCCGTTGGTGTAAAGTCCCAACAAAGTGTGAAAATATATTTTGTGTATACATATATTTATTTTTCCATAGAATATTTATTGACTGTTATATTATAATATAATACATTTACTTTTATCATGTTAGTTATACATTGATTTTATTTAAGTTACATTAAATATTGGCTGGAACTTCATACATGTTCTACTGGAAAATCAAAATATTTTATACAATTTTATAGTTTTAGTTTGCGACTGGATATTTTCTACAATAAACGACGTACATATTCACTCACAGGCACCAGCTATTAATGATGACGTAAATTACTAATAAAGTAGATGGACATATGTATAAAAAAAATAGATACATACATAAAAGAATACAGAAAATTATAGCAATTATGACTATGTTGTAAAAAAAGTTTTTGATATACCTACAATAGCAAACTTTCTAATACCTACGGGTGGTGTCAAAACCTCAAGTGCATAGACAATGTAGAGAAAGTTCAAATGAACCCGATACATACCCAATATGTCACTTTCGTATCCTTGAATGGCCGTGTCAAACAAATAAATATGTACATATATTATAATTGTATCATACATAAATACTTCACTAGGATATATAAAAATAAATCATATTTATATACAGAAAAGACAATAACATAATACACAGTCAGGAGAAATATGATATCAACTTTTCATAATTTTTATTTGTGTTAGGTTTAAAAATGATCTTGACTTATTCTTTTCGACCTCAGATATATTTCAGCAATTTATATTAAATAATATTAGACTGACACACACATAGAGAAGTACTCTATTTATAATATTAAAATAAATGGTTTAAATTAGTGATTTCAGCTGTTGTCAGATTTCCGTGATAAAAGTGCTTATGCGGCTTATCTCTGTGTGGATTTTATTATTATTTAATATCTATTGCTGAAATATATCCGAAGTCGAGATGTGTGTGTCAGTCTGTTTGACCGTCTTTCACGGTAAAGCGAAACGACGAATTGCATTTTTAAGTGGAGATAGTTGAAGGGGCTACTGTTTGTCTATTTAATTTTTCTCTCTTTTAACCCCCCACATCGCTAACATGAGGGGTGGTACGGAGCATTCCGCATTTACAAGATAGAAAACTAAAATATAAGAATTGGTATGCGGACTATTTGTGATTAACAAAAAATTTTGAATCATTTGTTTTTCTGAAATCTGCCCCCAACAGCTTAAACATGGGGGTGATCCCCCATGTTTAAGCTGTTGGAGGCAGATAATCTAGCGCACTACAGACAGACGGACGGGCTTATAATTCATGCGAGTGAGAGATGAGTCGAGTATATTCGCCTAAAGCATACGCCACCGCTGTCCACTACACCTGTCGTAGCTAGTTGACTGGTGACCTGGTAAGTGATGACAATGAAGTAAGGCAATTGACTTGAGCGTTGTTGAAGAGCACATGGTAAAAACAAGTACGCAACATGTATCAATTTCGTTTAGCATCTGTGACCGAGTTCTGGTTACAAATGTTTGTTGTTACTACGAATCAGTCGTATCAGGTCCTTATAGAATGTTATAAGTATATACATATGACATTCCCTGTTCTTTGCGTGTACTCTTCAGCTAGTATACTTGATTATTTTCTCCAAGTATAGTGTTACATATGCTCCGGGGCCTGAGACTTGTCTGCCACCCTGGACTGCACCGTACGAAGTGCACGCGCACTAAAAATAGCGTTATAGTGTGTATAGTGTTGACGGACGTCCGGATAAGACCGGACACAGTAAGGCTTGTGCATGTCCGGCCAAATAAACGATGTCCACCATGTCCAATTTTATTTTTATTACTACGTCGACAAACAAGCATACGGTCCCGCGTTATAAGTAAGCGTCACTGCAGCCTAGACACGCTGGTGTCATCACAAAGATATCACTAGTGCGTTGCGAACCTTGTGACTTGAAATCTGCCTTTAAAGACCCTTGAAACCGAAACTCTGCTATTTGGCGGAAGAACTAGGTGAGAGTGAGGTGCCAACACAGATGACCTTCGTATGAGGTCTGCCTCTAGTATTTTCCCGACGTTCTACATTCCGCAAACCATCGAGCGCAGTGCTTCCGATACTATAAGTATCATATCGTCGCTTAAGTTCTTACACAGTTATTATGTTGGGACTTCAATTGTATCATGATCAGCATCATACTAGCCAGTAAAAGTCTACTGCTGGACATATGGTCCTCCCTAGAAAGGGGGAAGTGTGCCTATAGTAGAGTAGTTACATCTATCAAAATTAAATTATAAAAGCTTATTATTTATATACTTTCTATCATAAGAAATAAGAGTATTCCACTAATTTGTTATTTAAATATACGGTTTATTTATAATTTCCAAAATAAAATTGTATCTCGTGAGTGACGTCAAATAAGTAGCAACAAACAGGTAACCTACAGAGAAAGTCTGATCTCTTTTTTGCATTTTTAATACGTTATTATTTACAATGGAGGACGGTTACTAACAGAACTGTTGCCATAAATAAACCCTTTAATACGTAGGTTTTATAGGTAAAATACTCTTTGCATTAATACTTCAGGCATGACAAAGGTTATTTATGTACTTTAAGTCATCCTCACACAGGTGTAGAAGTGATTTCGTAGAAAGATTTTTTATCTGATATTTCTAATTAATAGCTTTTCTGGATTCTTCAATGGTGTCTTACAATTTGGCACGAGCTATACCAACGATACGTTTAATGAAAGCTTATTACTAAGTTTAGAAAAATATAAAGTTCAATGCACGTTATAATAATGGCGGCTGTCGATTTGGCTTTTTTTTGGCGCGAATATTTATTCATTACCTTTAAAACTTTTTTCTTTGTATAATTCGATATTATTTCCAGGAAATAAAAATACCAGTTGAATATCAAATCGACACGAACATTTTAAATTATATTAAAAATAAATGTAGAATGAGGCCTATTGCCGAGGTGGGCAAGCGTGTTGGCAATCAAAGAGCGCGCTTTCGCGACGAGTATGCTGCTATCCACCCCAAATGCACAGGCATTTAAGCCACACAGTTTGGATGGATATACCGCCATCTGTCGATTCTGGTACCTTAGTCGCCTCTTACGACACTTGGTACGGGGGGAGGTACTGTTCTACTCTGTTAATATCTCACGGCTTAATGTATTGTGTTGTATGCGATATATAAAATAATTTTAGGACTTCGTGCTTATGCATATAGCTAATGCTAAATAGATTCAGTCTAAACAATACGTATTAGAAAAAATCTATTGCGGCAGCAGTGATGTAATATCATGCTTTTATTGAGTTTGCTTATAAACTTGACATTAATCTACGTTATAACTTATGCGACGATATGACAAAACAATGTTAAAGTTCACGATAGCAAATATTTTGATCAACCTATGTACACTTGTTAATACTAAGGCACTAAATCTTCAATAATGTAGGGCTTCGGACTTTTTCTAAATATCCAGCCAAACTGCCTGGTTTGACCGGCTATTATGTTTGGCGACCTGGCAACCCCAGGTGTATATGTAGTCATACCTGACTGTTCGCTCCGACCAGGCTGTTGCACTGTGCCGGAGCGTTAGAAAGCGCGGACCAAGTGAGGTAGATGACGTAGAGTGAGACAACGGAAGACTGCAGCAGGCCGGAGCGGGGCTGGTGTTCTTGCACCGCGGGCAGGATGGACACCGCGCTCTGAACTACTACCAGGATCAGGTTAATCGAGATGAAGAACTTGGACAAGTCGCATCCGTCGGCCTAGAAAGAAAGATAGAAATACATAAAAAATCTACTTTCTTAACGTCTATGAAACGTGGTTTTAACGGGATTAAAACGCGGAAGGTAACTAAACTAAAAAAGCTAAGAAAAGTAACGTCTGATAAAAAAACTTAAAATGTTAAATAAACCGCGTTAAAGCCGTTTAAAGTACCTTTATGATAGGAATGATCAGTAAGTTATTTACATCAAACCTGGCTAATTCAATTACAGATTTGAATCATAATATCAAGTTTGTGAGGAAGTATGACCGATGATTACTTACATTCAAAAACTACCGAATTAATTTCACTTAAATTACACAGATTATTATATAATTAACAACTCATATGTATTAATAACAATAGCAGGAAATGGTATAACTATTTTAACAGGAAATATGTAAAATAACTGATAAAATGATCAATATTTACGAATCAAAAAATATCCAACATATATCAGTTACATGTTCCAATAAATAAATATTATTGTTATTGTTAAAAACAAATAAATCCGTCTCACAAATAGATATAGCCCGTAGTGTTTTATAACGTCACAGACCTAACAGTGACGCATCTCTCTGTCTGACAAAAAACTTTAAAGCTTTACAACTTTGTAAGTAATAGAAAAAAATTATCTATATTGGATTCACTGCACTTAAAATCGATAAATTAAAAAAATATATATTACATCCTTAATTACGCAGACGTTTCGGATTGCCTAGGCTTCAATTCAATAAAACTTAGTTCGTCTCGTAGATATTACATTCGAAGCATTTCCTGGCAAAATAAATAAGGGGTCACTGACCTTAGTGTAGAAGACGTATAGGAGCACGATGCCGGCGAGTGTAAGAGCGAAGCACGTGAGCATGGCGAGCAGCAGGGCCGCGTACCAGCCGCGAGACTCTGAATTTTCGTAATTAGCTGCCAGAAAACAATTTTAAACCTTATCCTTACTAATATTATAAATTCGAAAGTAACTATGTCTGCCTGTCTGTTACGCTTTCCCGCTTAAACCTCTTAACCGATTTTGATGAAATTTGGTACAGACAATTTTTAGACCCTGAGAAAGGACAGAGGTTATTTTTTATTTCGAAATAAGGGTTGTAAGGGGTCGAAAAAGGGGATAAAAAGTTGTATAGAAGTATCCCTATTTTAGAGCTAGAAACTTGAAACTTATTTTTTTGCCCATTGATTCGATATAAATTATCATGACATTCAAAGGTTATATAAATTAAGGTTAAGAGGTATGGTACCCAAAAAACTATTCCACGCGGACGAAGTCGCGGGCACAGCTAGTATATACATATATCTATTAAGTCCTGATTGCTAGGAGTGACCCTGTGACTTATTATCATTATCACATCAGCTATAGAGCGTTTACTTTTATTTTTCGAGGTAACCGAATGCAGGATTACTCTGACGTCAATTCCAGTGCCACATTGCACAACCCTATGCCCAGTGGTGGCGGTAAACCGGGTACAGTTTGTGGGATCCATAAGGCACCGACGATCACTCGAGGGCGTCTCTGAGGCGAAATCCTATCAGGCTTTGATGAAGTTTATCTACCTGGTTATTTTTAATTGTTTTCTATTAAATAATTTCAGTGGTTTAAAACTTGGTTGCTACTTCCTATCGACCCAATACAGAACGACCCAGTACAGAGGGAAGTACTTTTGTACTCTACCAATACCACAGAACATTTTGTATTGATCTGGTAGTTATAATAGCTTCATATTTGTCGACGAAATTGTTATGTAGTGACTAAGTCAGAAATTTGAGATATTCTGATATTAACGCCATTGTAGAAATATACGCTGTGATAATTTGTAATGATAAATGATCAGAAAAAAAACTGTTTGGTTTAAAGCAAAGGTTACCTGGTAACTGAATCAAGGCTTAAAAAATGTTTAAAACTATTAAAGTATTTACATTTATAAGAAGCTGGGAGCGACTCCAGGAAAACCTTATTCAGACAGTTTCAGAAAAGTAATTCAAAACTTCAATGAACCATACCTTCAACATGTTATCACAATGTACTATTTTATTTAATATATAATAAATTCACATAAAATATCATACATTAACTTGACTCCGTGTTAAGTAAAGTATGATATTTTATGTGATATAAGTCCTCTGTCGTCTGATCCGTAAGAGAAGTGCTTAAAGTGTTACGGACGCCGGACAACAGGGTAATCACAAATATAATAATTAAATACAAATTTATCACCCAAACACAAATATTTAAAATGTAAATATTTGTCCTTGGTAGGTAGCTAGTGATTACAATAAAAAGTAAGACACTCACAAACCCATTTCTCAGCCCAAGAGTGCGCGAAGTCGATGATGAGAATGAGCTGGATGATGATGAAGCAGAAGCCGCCGATCATGCCGAAGACCATCCACGTAGACGCGAACTGCCCCTCCGGTATGAAGAACGCTCCGATGATTCCACCGATCACTAATAGGTACTTGATACCCCAGAACCTGTATATACAATAGTTATTACTATTTTGCCATAACAATCTCGTTATAATCAAGGCGTTATGAACCTGCTGTAAGTATTTTAAGAGAAGATGTTGATGAGATTTACGTAGGACCGGACCAAGGAGAATGACCGATTTGTTTAAATGATACTTGTAAGGTTATCAGGGACATCGGTCTTTTTTAATAATATTGTAATCAGTAAGATCTATACTTAAATATAAAGATATTGTTTGCTTCGACAATTCAAGCGCTTGATACTTAAAAGAAATCTTGACTTTGACTTCGATAAAAATACGTAGAAATTAGCGGACATATTCAGAGAAATTAATACAAAAAAGCAAGATTTTTTCAAATAAAATCTCTTTTAATTCCCCGTGACATTTATTCGGATACGAAATCCGCATAAGGATGATGGAATTAATTATATTGAGTTAATGAAATTAGTGTATAAATGGTTCTTTGTCCTTTTTTGGGTCCGACCAAAGGACAGGGTGACATAAAAAGCCCAAGGCAAGAATGTTCAATTTTACAATTCACTGTGGTAGTCAATTGTTTCTGTTATTATTAGTATTGTTTTAACATAAAGTAAAAAATTAACTCGAGCGATGTTAATAAACTGATACATATAATTGAGGGATACCAATAGAGTAAAATAGTATTTCCCATGAACAGAACAGGTACAGAACCAGGTACACATGGGCACTCTGCGATTGCCACCACGTTTACCCAACGGGGCATTTAAGGGTAAAATTCCCCCTTTCATAAGGATGCCTATTTCTGACAGTAGATGCTCAGCAGATTATATGATGAGGTGATCCTTACCCATTCTGTATTCCAGCCCGAGGATCTTTAGAAGACCGCGCTCCAATCATTATCAGGGCCATGAGTACGAAGAAGAGACATGCTGCGAAGCAAATTCTGGGAAGAGAGACGGGTAACAATTGTTAGCAATTACAAGAATGGCCGTGGGGTACCGGCAGAGATTAGTACCCGCTAATATCGGGTTTTATAAGACACGACTGAGGTACTGAAACGGACGGTTGGCGGTATACCCGAGAGTGTTGCTCAAATCCAACAAGACAGTGATAAGCAGCAGCTATTTTCATCGCTAAGCTGCGGTTGCCATCACGCCTGTTACTGTTATAGGCAATATAGGGAATATTGCCTTGAAGAGGCCGCGGACGTTCGATAGCGGCTAAGATGATGATGATAATAATAAATTCCCACAACATCTCAAACATTGACCTGACTCCGTGGTTAGTCGCTTAAAGCACTTATGTTCTATTCCTTTGTTGTCTGGCGACCGTAATGCCAGACAACAGAGGAATCACAAATATACTAAGTAAATGCATATATTTAACACCAAGACACAGAACAAACATCATCATATAAATATTTGCCCTGTCAAATGATGATAAACAGTATTTCGTAAACGATATAATTTTTTATGGAATGAACCCTTTATCTGTAAAGTTCATTCAAATCGATCCGGCTTCAGTTGCAGTATAAATAAATAATCTAGATACCGACTGCAGCGCCATCTGCCAGGCTGATTTGTGAATCTAAACTATCCAGAGCGCCACCAAAACGCATACAAAAAAAATCAAATCGGTCCAGCCGTTTTGGAGAAGTTCAGTGACATACGCACGTTTTTACTATTGATCCCGCTTACTTTTGATGTACGCAAATAAGGTCGGTGGCGGCAGGTAATATTGAAAAATAAATTGTCAGCTTCGTAAGTTAGCAAGATAGATGAGGTTTACCTGTATACAGCCAAATAACCAACAGCTTGATCGCAGTCCACTTTGAGGCTTCCTGGCACCAGAGGTATAGCTCCTGTTGCTGTTGAATTCGCACAAAATGGTACCTAAAAACACGAAAGAGATTTAAGAATTTTTCGCATTTATGTTTAAGAATTTCGCACTCAAGCAGTCAAGAACTGTGCCCTAGAAGCACTCGCAAACATTGCGAGCGCTTACGCGCGCGTATCGAAAGCTAAGCAAGAAAAGGGCCGCTCAGTGTTTTGTTTCGCTTTGAAATATTGTGTTATATGCTTAAGTTGACATAATGCTTAGCATTATTACTGTCTTGTCTTCATGAAATATATAGATTGGCTGTTTGAGATCGTTGATTTGGTACTTAAGTAAAACTGAGGTACATGGAAGTAAAACTGCATAGTTTTAAGATAGATCTAATTAAATGACTACTAATTTATTGGGTTTCTCTTATGAAAGCTTGGACCATCAGGGTTGTTTGTATTAACTACAAATATGATTTTCGTTGTTCTATAAACAAAGTGTAAACAAAGGATTTGCACATACTTTCCGTAGCTCCGATTGCAAACCGGGCGCGAGTGTGATGCAGGCGGTGACCATGACCAACAGCAGCATCACGGTATACATGAGACGGGTGGAGGTGGAGTTGGCGCACGACGGGCAGGCTGAGCAGCAAAGCGAGCACGCCGCGCTGCCGCAGCAACATGCCAACTGGAAGACAACGCTATTATTTATACTGTGATATCATCAGTATGTCATGTCACCTGCCCGATTCTTTATTAACCTTTATTAACTTTAAAAAAGGAGGAGGTTTTCAATTTAATAGTTTTTTATTTTATTTTAGTTAACAACATGATTGTTACTTAATATTTGGGTGTGTTCCAATTGAACCCTATCCAGGGCAAATAATAATATATGTGGAATTTTGTGTTTGTTCTGTGTTTGGGTGTTGAATATTACATTTATTTGAGTGACATATTTGTTCAATGCTCTGTTATCGATAAATGCTTTAAGGGACTTATCCCAAAGATAGGACAATGTAGAAGATGTTGTGAAAATTTATTACTATATACATTGCTTGTTTTAATGTCAAACATTCTTGTAGCATATTTTCTGGTAAAAAACCTATTCCTATGCTATGCATCATAATGAAGGTTAACAACAGAATGTGAAGTGTACCCTTCCTCTGCAGCTGGTTATAAGTTTGATCCAAGAATTAGACAATGCTGATATCCCAATACTAAAGATTATTAGAAAAATGGTTGATCAGATTAGCGTTAACTAGCTACTGGTCTACTCCTTGGTTAACAGAAAGACAGGAAACATTACTTTAAATTTTATGTTATTTTAAAATTATAATCTGACACATTAGCTATTTAAGTTCAAATTAATATGAGAGACAGAAAAAATAATCTGGTTTTAGACAGTGGGTTTGACTCATGCAGAGCTATTATTCATCCGAGTCATTTTATTCTCCTAGATCTACTCTTCATTAAGTGTCTTGATCTTGCTTAGAAAATTATGTACAAAATGACAAGAGACATTGTAATTATTATTATAAAAGAAATAATTAAAGTGTGAAATTTGTGAAAATCAGTTCACCTTTTGAAATAAATGTCTATTTAAAGATGTGAAAACTCAAGGTCTTAAAACCAATAAATAACATTTTTTTGGAGATGATTTCATATGCTCACAGTTTGTCAATAGTGTTATACTATAGGGTATATATTTTATAAGGCAATAAATTCTCAAAAATTTACAATACATTTTCCACTAGTCGGTTATTCTGACATATTATTAATAACTGAGTGAATCTAAACCAGCTGATGGTGCAAAAGGATATTTAAATCTTATCTACATTTACCTTTAAAGGTTCTCATGCTTTATAGACCAATTGATTCATTTATTTTTGTTTGTAATTGCAAAATAAACATAATCAGATATTTATCTGACTTAAAAGAAAAAGTATGTAACATGTTGACTTTTTTAATTACTAGATATGATCTGTCTAACATCAATCAAGGTCAATATATTTTTCCTTGTATTTTGCTAACAAATGATTCTTTTGAGGAAACAACTCTTGAGACCTATTACAAAAGCATTTAGTATTTCAAATAGTAATTCAATATAAAGAGCTCCAAGAAGTAAACTAAATCAGATAAAACAATAATCAGTCAGTTCTCTGTTTAAAAAGAGATAACAGTGTTAAGACTTTCTTATCTAATGTAGTTGCTTTTTTGAAAACAACATGAAATTGATATAGTATAATAACAAAGAAACACGACGTTTTTGTGATTGGTGTTTAAAAAAATGGTTAAAATTAGATATATTTATTAGATTAGGAAAAAATTAAATGAGTCATATTAGTAGGTATTGCAATATAAAATTTTTCCATGGCCTCGGGGATTTTAATACCAAGTATACACTGATTAATGTTAAGAGATGATTTTAAAGAAGAGTAATATTTCTTTCTTCCATCTTGAATATTTAATTAAGTCGATGCAAATATGACTTTACAAATAATAACAAATCTTACGTACCTGTGCAGCTGAACAAAGACCCAAGACAGCACCCATGTTGGTTAAAATTTGCAGATATCCCTCTCAAATAGAGATAAGACCCAACGCTTTATTTAAATTCTACCAGCAAATGCTGGAATATATTTGTGGAAGGAAAAATCAATAAGTTTTTCTAGCACAAAACTCAAGTCACTTCACTTGACTTAGTTGATCTGTCGCGTTTGAAATCGAAATAATTTTATTACAATTTGACACTAATGACAGTTGTATGACAGTTTACTTTTACTGGCCTTGAACTATGAGTCTTAAGTCGTACCTTAAGTACCTTTTATGTTCTTGTGGTATGGAAGATTACTTTTTCAATTTATTTTTGACTAGCGGCCCGTCCCGACTTCGCATGGGTAGACATAAATAGGTACATATATTTAAGTAATAAGCATGCTAATTAAAACGACGATGAATCCCAAACTTGAAAAAAAAAAAATGCTTATTTTAAAGCCTCACTGTACACTACGTTGGCTGTGGTATTTGTAGGCAACAAAGCGTATTGATTTTCAGGAGATCCTACTAGAGAAAGTGCTAAATACAATTGCTCTCGTCGAGTTAGTTACTCGATGTGCTGCGTGGTGGACTGTACGCGTGCGCAGGCTGTGTGGTCTCACTTACTCTTACAGAGGAATTTTTTTAATCTTGAGAATCCTGATCATGATAATGAGATAATCTTATCGAAATATTGTATTAGCACCGATTTTTTATATATGTACAAAGTTTCAACTAAATCTATCAATATAAAGTCGGTTAAATTCGACTGCAAATGAGTCGGTTACAAATATACGCATACACATACAACGGGAACGGGAGTAAAAAAAAGTAACTATTTAATTTAAATCCTCTGCTTGAAATCGTTGACCAAATTGATTGCATATGTACTGCTTTTTGAGAGGGATGACCTCATTCAAGAATTTAAAAAAGCGGTCATTGCTTTTTATATAAGTCATATTTTTGGATTCATAGAAATTCCATTCACGGGTTCTGTTGGGTTGAAAATATAGAGGTTTTAATAGTTATTTTTATTTTTAAATTAGTTTTTCTCATTATTCCAACTATGGTGAGACTAGTAAATAATTGTCATCAGTGTAATTTCTGTTATTTCACATATTATGCCAAACTGACACTTACTTTACAACAAATAATTTTGAATTTTTTAAACAATAGGGGGCAAACAAGCCAACGAGATACCTTATGGTAAGTAATAAACGTCACTTATGGATACCTGCATGAGCGAAGGAATAGTGAGGTCAACAATCAGTACAAATATTAAATTTACTTCAGCCGCGCTACCCCACAGTAATATACCATAAGACACAACACTGTGAAAATAGCTGAAATAAACTAGGCGTGCTGTGTCTAGGTCTGTTAATTGACGAATTGTATTTTGCAAAAGCTACAGAACTAAGTAAAAGTTTGTAAAGTAGACCCTAGTGCCACACTTTATCAAACGCCTTCTTCATATCGAGGAGTGCTGAGTCCGTGCATTCCCTCTTGTTAGAGGCCACCGTCTTGTGTTACAGCACTCTCGTTAGTTGTAACGATGTGGTGTGTTCAGTCCGAAACCCAAACTGCTCCTTTCGTGGTGTATGAGAAGTAGTAATTTAGATAGGGCAGGTATAGCTCTCGGGCTTGAGTACATTCTTCCTGTGCTTTGAAATCATAATGAAGCTGCCAGTTTTCCACGATTGCGGAAAGTGTCCCGTCCTGTTTATTCCGTTAAACAGGCGGGTGGCAGCGGTTCTCGGCAGCCTTTCAAGGCGCTAGCCTTTTCAGGACTCTATGAATCGGTCTGGGCGTGAAGACTACGGTATTTTCACCTGCCGCCTTTGGTACGGCGAAGTACTTTCGGAGGTACTGAGCTACCGTCGTTACGTATCCTGCATCGTCCCTTGAGTTTGTCCTGAACTGACGTTCTAAGTGTTTGGTGAAGATCTCAGCGCGGCCATCCGCGCGATATCTCGAGAATCAATCTGGCCCGAGAAGGGGTCTGATTGGAGCTGGTTTTTTAGAGATATGGCGACATAGGCGATAGACGCTGTTTCAGTTTTCACTCGCTTTCTTTAAGAATTCATCCCAGCTTTCATGCGACCTCAACAAGAACTTCATCTTTTCGAACAGAGCGTTATATAGTTGCAAACTCTTTCTTAAGCGGCGTTTACTCGGTATGACTTCCTTGATTTCCTTGGCCTTTGACCTTCGAGCACTGTGTAAGTAGATGAATCGACGGCGCCCTGAATGCAACTAGTTATTGCATTGGTTAGCTGTTCCACATCCTCTTGAGGTAGTGTTCTGTAACGTTGGGGTATTCAAATGCATAGCAGAACTGAACGCCTTCCAATCTGTGATTTGGCGAACAGCTGGTGACTTCGTTGCGGTCGGTCGTTCTGGTATTGTGATTAACACCGAAAGGTGGTCGGATTTGAGACCCTCTATGAGGATCTCATGCGTCGTCTGGCTATACAATCCGTTAAACATCATATCAATGACCCAGGTAGTGAGCAGCAGTGATCTTCGGCGGCTTTAGTAATGTCTGGCCGTCGCGGTTTTTTAACGCGACATTCCGAGTCGTGTGTAGGCGATGGCAGGCACCGAATCTGCCATTCGTGTGGTGACTTCGCTAGCTTGCTCGCTCGCATTCATTTCAACGCCGAGGGCGGTTCTTCCGGTAGATATATTAGGCACCTTTATTTTACTTGCGGACTTAAGATTGGTTCCGGCTATTAGATATATGTCTATGAGCCATTGGACTGCAGCAACTGAGCTACTCCTCCGAGGATAATCACGACAGCATTCTCTCCACTTAATCGCCCCGAGTACGTCCTGCTGGACGCAGATAGCTTTTTCGGTGTCTCGGTGAGACTCCTCTGGGTAGAACCGGCTCATGGCTTCACATTCTGCTCCTGTTGCGGCGCGGGAGCGGCGACTGCCTTCTTAGAAAAGGCTTTGTCTATAGAGGCGCCCTTTTTGAGTATTATAATAATAAAATATATATATAATAAATAAAATATATAATAATTTGAAGAAAAATTGGAGTGGAGTAGAATAGTGCCTTCGGTACAAGGTGTCGTCGGCAATTGGGGCACCGGAACCGACGGATAGCTGATTATGCACCAAAACTTTGCATATGATTGTGAAAAGCAAAGAATTGACAGGGGAAAAGAGCATATGCTATCAGGTGGATTTTGTAAAAAACAATTGGAACAGGGACCTCATAACCTGTCCTATTTGAAATCTAGTAACAAATAAAAGATCATCTTTTGGGGAGGTCCTCAATCCGAAAGTGTACGTTTTATGACTGATATGAGATGATGGCCTTATATAAAATGTTTATATCAATTATTTAACTTTTTTTATATAAAATTAGGCTGTTTGTTTAAAATACTGTAGTAGTTTTCATAAATTATATTCCTATAGGAATTTATATCATCGATTTGATTTGTAGTCTTGTGGTTTATGCAGGCAATAAAACAAAATTTAATAAATTCTAATGTTTATATTTGTAAATATATAATGAATAAAATAACACGTTTTGAAATAAATTAATTTAGGTCTAGAGTTGTTCCATAAAACATTCTTTGTTTCCGTTTATATCTAAAAATTATATAATAATTAAATATTTTCTTAATCGATTTATTTGATAGGCATAACATAACTATTCTTAAAGAAATTGTTATGACCTGCCTATTGTATTTATTTTCTCCGTGGATAGTATTTAATTATCAAGAATACATTTTTAAAAAGCTAAAAATATTATCATACAGGTTATTATGACAACTATGAAAAGGAATGAAAAATAATGCCACTGTGATTCTAAATTGAAATATATTTTTTTAAAGACACACAAAATCCATACTAAACTTATTGAGGTATTATATATCAGGCAATAGTGTACTCGAAATAGTACGTAATAAAATAACTCTTCCTCTCAAAGATTTCTGCGGTACATATAACATTTATGAGTAGGTACTAATTTTCACAGTCAATTTTCGATCGTTTTGAAATGCATGTAACATTATTTATAGAGAGCTCGGAGTGCGAATCCGCTAAGACGCAGTTCAATTTTGTGATGCTCATTTCATTATAGATTGTTTTCATTACTTTTGTATAATACTAACAACTTCATTAATTTATGTTTTACAATTTTCCAACATACTCATTTCAACACATTAACATAAACATTTTAATAGATAATATAATTGTAATATCTATACTTCAATAAAATCAATCATTTGGAACACATTCTGGACCTTTTTAGCATTAGGTACAATATAAAATAACAGTGCCTATTCTAACATGATATCAGTAAAATATTAACACGCTCACATTCAACATTGAAGATATAAATAATATTCTAAAAAAATAATAAATAGAATTATTAATATCACAGTAGAATAACTGCCAGCAAGTTTCTACCATTGCATTCGAGTTCAACAAAAAACTGTATTTTTAAATTGTAATAACAATGTGCGTCGCTGATCAGTAATCTAACAATATAAGGTGCAGGGACAAACGCTGACAGTTTCGGTAAAAACTGCTGTGATATTGACAACTAAATATAGTATTAGAATGAAGGACAACTCGAAACAACATTCTTTGATCATAATGTTGTATAAAACTTTAAAACTACTGGTAACTTATAATCGCATCGACTTCCTGGCTCGAGGACAATCTATGACACTATACATTTAACTAAAAGTTTGTGTAGATCTATCGACACAAGACACAGTACACAAAATAAAGTATTGCTGTCCATCTTAAGGCTACTGGTGAAAAGGCCAAGGACAAATGCTGAATCATGTATGTAAGTATTGCAAATGTAAACAATATTCTACAAGAACTGATCAACACCAGTGTAGATAGATACATACATCACCAATACAAATAAAATTTAGGGTCCGTTTAGTAGAAACCATGGCGGAGAACATAATATGTCGCGGTATACGCAGAATTATGATTGGGAATGTCGAAGATTTCTTTAGTGCGTCCCAAAAGTTCTCCGCCAACACAAAAGCTGGTATAATACGTTCCAAATACTTACGTATCATTCATTGATCTATGTTTTGCACTGAACATTATACAGATAAATTAAATGACATTTGTACCTATGTGACTCTATTTTACAATTTCTTATAGTGTATATAATTCATAATTGAATTAAGCCGTTAATGCTGAGTTTTAACAGTGATTTGTAAAGGAAGAGCGTCAGTTGAGCACAATACATAAGATCAAGGTGTAAGTCGTAGTTTTGCACTAGCACTAAGTTATACAAGATCGACAGATGTTGAAGTGCTCCGTCACATTGTATCGGGATCAGAGGTATACTTATCTAAAGCGGGAGACATATTTTCATTAGTTACGATTGCCCACATAGGTTCAGTATGTAACAGGATAATAAACTATATTTTATTTACAAATTTAAAATACAAAATCATATAAATCAAATTATAATTATTAAACGATTAATTATAAATTTAATATTCTCAAATATATAGATATGGTATAGGAAGAAAACAAAGTGCCATAAATCTATATAGAGAAAATACTTGCTAGTTTATTTAGGTTCTAACGATAACTTCGAAATTATTATTTAACGTATATTACTAAACATACTGAAAGATTGAAACGGTTCTAAATTCACGTTTTTAGGATTACATTTACCATACATATTTTATATTGAAAATATGCTAACTTACGACGTTATTAATTTTATGTTTGTTTCTGTGGCTGGAGGTGCCTACTGACCCCCGGCTTTTAGTAGGTACGTCCAAGCCGCTGGGCTGTCTGTTAGACACTTAATTACTGTGAATTTACATATTTACATGAACGTTTCATTACACGGAAACTAATAACTATATCGAAAGAGGCACAATTTACATACATACATACACAATTAATTGTTATGAAGGAAAGTACAAGCAAGCGAGTGAAATTGACAATTTATAATTTGCTTCGTTCCTTTTGGGCTTTGTATAAAATTATGCCTTTTGTCAACGATCCTGAAGAAGTATGAAGTCAATAGTATACAATTAAAACTCTATATTAAAATAATATTTTATATATCTAAGTACGCAAATGAGGCTTTTGTGGCCTTAGTTTTAATGTCTAATAATGACGCGGGTGTTGAACCGGGCTTACAAATAAATTATGAACTGTGCCTTAAAGTAACAATGTTTAACGCTATTCTGTATAAAATCAATCAACACGTAGCGCAGTAAATGTAACGAATGAACAAACTACGAATAAGACTTAGAGCTCGACTAGCGGCCAGGGTCGGTCTAGCGCTCCGCTGCCGGCAGACCCCTGAGAGTCGCTCTCAAACTGAGTCAGGGCGCGTGTTCAAGTTACGTCGCTATTGTAATGGCTTTTGACTGATAAATCAAACTCGAAGGTCGGCGGCTAATTTGATCAAACATTCATGTGTCTCATTATGCTCGTTTGTACTGATATGTTTACACTTTTGTTTAATATTATGACTTTGGTGTTGAGTGCATATAAAATTGAGCAAAATTTTGGCTAAATAAATTAACATGTAAATATTTACAAGTGGCTTAGTAAAAATAAAGTGTCTTTATTCAAAATAATAAAAATTCAACTAAGACTAAGTTATAAGTTACACAAAATAAGAAAAATCTATGATTTATGTATACGTAACTCTAATAGCTTCGAATATAAATTGAGATCGGTGTATTTATTACGTTTATCGAAGTACCTACGGCGCGCCCTCTCGCGGTAGGGCTCGCTACACGGTGGATTTACTAAATCTGGAACTAAAATTTGGTGAATTATCAATGTTCGCTCAGGCGTTTGTACCGAGAAAGCTCCTGAGTCGCGGATGCTGTATCTCTAACACTAAACGGAAATTAATTAAAAAACTGAAAGCGATAATAACGTACAGCGACACGCGTTTGTAAATACCATAGTTATATATAGCTGCAAAACAATCCTAAGCTATTAAAGGCTAGTTGTGAGATTTCTTTAAAAAAACGTGACAACAGTAAAATGGTAATAAGAGAAGCTTTTAGAATACAACATAGCGGCCATGGTGACCATAGGCAATAACTGTAATGTAGCTACGAACATAACACATTTAATTATTATTGTATTGTATCCAATATTACCTATTAAATACTATTATTATGACTTCAACTTAAAATATTCCTATTTCTAATTATACCTAAGCCGCTGTTACATCTAGATTCTTACAATATGGCAGTTGTCAAATCGCTAGCTGAGTTGATTAACCCTACACTTTAGTGATCAAAATTTGGTTATTGGAACGCGGTGTTTCGTTGCTTCAAACAAAAATAGTTACACGTAGCTATCACGACAACTTTCATGATGTTTTATCACAACCATTATTGCAATGAAAACGTATTTGGTAATATTCGCAGGTACGTCACGTAAATTAATACATATTTTGTAAACACGTACAGTTTTGGTTTCCAAATATTTTTGATATTACAAAAGCAAGCACCCTGTAACTAAGTTTAGATAATGAGTTTGGCAAGAAAATATGATTTTGATTATATTTTTTTCAAAGTATCCATTTGATACGAAATTCGTTTCCAAAAATATCGTTTTATTCGAAGCATAAATATACTGTCTCTACATTTGTCACCGTACATCACTATAATACCTAAAATATTTTTATTTAAGAACAAAATAATTAAATTTCTGGTCACAGTTATTAATTGCACTTGCAAGTTTACACTTCAACGTAGAATGCGCAGTTTGAAGCATGTATCATTGGCTCTATAATGAGACAAACTTGATTTGTCAGATCTGTTTACATATTTTTACATTTTTGAGATCTGATGAACAACGTATACGAAATGAGGGTTTGTACTCATTAGTAAAAAATAATTTATGTAGATTGATCACTTTATCACAAAACACAAGATTATTATTATCACTAGTAAGTGAACACGGTTTTTATACAAAGATCTTAAATGTTAAGAAGTTTTAGTTACGTATTTTAGTCGACGTTATCTTATACAGTTAGTCTGTAAATATTTTATTAAAATCAATAGTTTTAAGCTAGTACACGTTTTATGTGTAGTTTATTGTTTTTTTTAATGAATGTACAAGAATGAAGGCATCGCTGATATACAGTTTATAGCTACGAGTGACGTCACTAGTGGGTATATCCTTTGAGAAGATATATTGGACACGTCACGTACAATTATATGTTTACATTACAGAGTAGTTGTGCGTTCCACAATTTAAGTCCGAGCAACTAATGTGATGGACTTGGTGACGCGTTACGTTACGTTAATGAACTATGACTCTACGAGCCCTTTTCGGGGATAGAAGATTACCTTAGCCTTCATAACTCATAATAAATAAATAGTAAAAAGAAATAATATGGAAACGTTTGAGTAAGTTACCCGAAATTGGCACATGTTTTTATTAAAGTATAATTGCAATTTTGTAGAGTTTCATTTGTTAAACAAATACATATTAATAACATCCACTTATAAACGTACGACATTAATATAAAACAATCCTTGGTAACTGCTGGTGATTGAAATACCGCGCCGTGATGACTATCAACGTGAACAAATAGGCTTTAACGTTTATTGCGAACACGTTAGCACTTAAATATAACCTAATTGAAAACACGTCATGTCATCGTACAAAATTTTCGATCACATTAATTAAGTAACAATACTATTTTTATAATAATAATAATAAGTATAATATATTATGTACACATCCCAAACATTGCTTTTATTTTTTTGAATAAGATAAAGTATATATTTTTAATTTAATAATTATATTTACAAATTTAATCTTCTCTTTATAATACTTAATAATAATATTGCAGCTCGCATCGCCTTCACTTGTTTTCCTCGTATTAATTTCGAACTCCTATCACATTTATTAACATTCCCATATATTGAAGGAGGTTATATATTTGAAGCGTATGTACATTAGGCGGCAGTGGACATAAAACTCGAAGTCCGAACAACTTCATAGAAGAAAAGTCCATTTTGTACATAGAACACTCCCGATCACAGCGGTTACCGCGTGTCAGTTTCCTTTGTCATTCCGTGATGTTTCCTTTAATCCTTCTGTTTTTATCCGCGCTCATCTTAGTCATTACTTTAAGATGTAAACGTCTGCGCCATTATGCATATCGTAGATGGCGTAATGATCTTATATGCGGTTAGCGATGCGCTATGGTTTTATTAATATAGCTCCGATTGAGTCTCGCAGGCAATATAACACACGGGGTATCTCTCACCTCGTCGCGAGTAGAGTATATTATTATATATAATATAATAATATAGCGCGATAACTGCTGGTACATACCTACTATATACTCACTTAGTCGTTTGTCTGGTCGTGTGTTGCTTTATTGTCATATAGAGTCAACTTGGGTAATATTTTCTAGTGCTTAACACTACATTTTCAAAGATTTAAATTCATTTAGAATCTTGTAAGCCTGCGTGTTTGTTCTCTACAATTGACTCATGTTGGCGACAAATGTCGCAGACGTCACAATCCTTGTCCGTTCCTCTCTCTAAGCGAAATGCTGCGCGAGCGACTTTGAGTATTGTCTCATTACATCAAGACCACCATTGTATACCACACAGATATGTTCATAAAAATTTAATTCTAAAACTTGATTTGTAGTCTTTTTGTCGAATCTGAGATAGCTTATATGACTAATTCATATATAGTTTTGTTTTATTATCTAATAATTCAGTCAATATACATTCATATAAGTGATTAATATCACTGAAGTGTCGACTGGAATATTATACCGAGTCGAGTATAATGACAGCCGAGCGAGTATCCAGCGCACGGTGGCTCGTGTTGTGTACTCGTTCGACTGCGGGCGGCGCGAAAACGTTGACATGCGCGAAGTACGCAGGTACTTTCTAAAGCACATTCGAAAATGTGGACGGAATTTACTGACTTCATAATGATTGTAACGTTTATTCAACTACAAGCGTGAAGTCAAGGACAGTACAAAAATATACTTACATTTTTCATCTAACAGTAGAAAGCTATTTTGGAAATATTTGACACTAAAGGCATTCATTATACAAAAATAAGGAGTACATCGACAGCCAGCCTGCATATGCATAGTATGTGCATACATCATATATATATGATCCAAATACGTAGGTAACGTTACGTATACAGTAAATAACAATACATATAATTTAAAAGGCGTGCTAAATAAATATCATATACTACATGCATACAAAATACATTATCAGTTTATTGCGGTTAGTATTCAGATATCGTGGGAGTTCTAGCGGCAATAATTTTTTCATATTTGTAGGCAGCCTGCGTTGTTGTGGCACGGCAACGTTTCCACACCGCTCCGAGTCAGTCTAACCTTATAAATATCCTTACAGCTAATATTCACAGTCTGCAGCCGAGAGCGTCATGCGACCTGCATGCACGTCACAGTAAAGGCGAATCTACTGCGCTACAAAAATACGTGGGCAATGTCCATATTATGCAGTCAAAATACGAGCCACATTTGAAGAGCAAAAAATATGTCTCCTTCGCGATTCATATCCGTTGAAGTTTTATATTAATATTTCTTTTTAATTAAATAAAAACATTTCGTAATATATCTATTATGCTAGTCACGACACTTAGCACTCGCGAATGTTCAAATAGTGTTAGTTTGTTTTGAGATGGAGGGTGATGCGCGTGGCCGTAAGCGCGCGCTTCGTGCGCTAGTCGCCGAAGCGCGTGCACGCCTTCTTCCATTTGCACTGAGTACACCATAGGTCGCGTTGGTCCATGCCGTACACCTTGCGGCATTTCTTGTTGTCGGAACGCGGTCGTCTGCCCGGGCTGCCCGGCGACCCACTCGCGCCCGTTAGCCTCATGTGCTTCTGCAGATATAAACATCATTGATCACTGACGATTGAAAAAAAAACTGAAGATCAGTTCGGCCCAGTGGTATTATATGATATTATCTCATTTTATATATAAAAGTAAGTAAATATAGCTACTCACCGGTGAGTGTGAGCTAGACCAGGAATGCGTTATGGGAATGGTTATAGGCCTCGCTGACCCATTCTGCATAGTGGAGAGAAGTCCTTGCCTGAAAATATAGGTTAAAGTTTGAGTACCTAGATTTCACTCGCATGACTCATACATGACCACGTTACATATTTTAGAAGCGTTGACAGTGTAAAAGCAATAATCTTACCTATACGAGCCAACGAGTTGCCTCTGATATTCCGGGTCCTCGTGCGGCGGCCGGCACATGTCGCGGTGGGAGAGCGTCGGTGGTGGCGCTGGTGTTGCCACCTCACGCTCTGTGTAATAGAACTCCTCCTCGTGGTCACTTTCTCCTTCTTTCTTTGGCCTGAAAATAGTAATTATTTATAAAACAAGGTTTTGAACGTTATTTCTCAAGAATATTGCCAATATATATCCATAGGTCCATTTTGTTATCTTCAGGTTAGAAATTGGTTAGTTGGATTTATTTACTAGTGGCGAAATGTATTATTTGTCAATTACCCGCTTGTCAACCCGCGAATCGCAATAATTCATGAAGTATCAAGACCAGGCTCGTATACGAAGATATATTGTCATCATTAGTACAGGGCAGGGTTACGTAAGCGACCGGCGACGGGCGGCTGTGACCTTGCGCGGCGCGCGGGCGCGGGTACCTACTATGCAACCTTGTCGCTAGCCAGCGCTTCCGGGTCACCAAGGGCCGGCCTTTCGGTCTCTAGGTACTGCCTAACGTATCACGCCGAACTACCTAACAACAGAGAATCATCATCATTCCATTCCCAAATCAAATAGGTAGTAAGTACCGGTATTACGTAACTTTTTCCACGATGTCTTATCAAACATTTTCTCGTATGGAAAATACGGTTTGCAAAAGTACAACCATTTGGCTCGTTGCGCAATTACTATAGCACTACACGTGCTGCGATCGCGCACGTGACCTTCCCTTGCACGTGCAAGTTAAATACGCTATTTGTCGCATCCAATCCAACTTCACGTTATGCCGATTGCATAACGAACAGTTAAAACCTTGAGTTTCAGCCTCGTAAGGCTGTCGAACGGATAACAATGCAATGTCTTGTTAAATTCAAAAGCTATTCCGTTCGAAAGTTGTTACTCTCCAGTTTTAACTTTCGCATGAACTGGTTTACTCTATTTAAGATACCTTAACGTGAGTTATGCATCACTTACCCCAAATGTGATTGCCTGATATGAGCTTCAATGGCGTGGCACGTGTTTGTGTTGTACCCACATCCTCGCCACACACACTCGTACACTACACTGTTGATCTGAAACAAATAGATAACATATGATTAGTTTTCTACGACTTCAAATTACCATAAGTACCTAATGCAGACGGTTTTAATTTGCCGAGAACCGATTTGTTTTCCATAGAGAAGACTCAATAGCATCCGAGAATCCTTCAAAGTTAGAGGCCATCCTTTATTTTCGTAATTTTCTAAGCGGCTTTTTAACAAAGACGCGGTTACTGTTAAAGATAATAACAACTTATGAGTGATTTTTGACAATAGTGAAGTTTCCGTATAGCGAAGGTCAGTGTAAATAAATGTCTTTCTACGAACAATAGTGTACATTGAAGATCGCCAGGGAGTTAGTAACAAGACGGAAGCGGTCTAGGTCGATTATATGGCCTTGCTGTCGCCGCTACCCGCCCGCCGTTTAGTGCATCTGCTATGCACTAATAAAAACAATAGACTACAAAAGGTATCCCAATCATGAGAACTCAACGGATAGAGACCATAGTTAACTTAGCATATCGTCTGTTAGTGTTGAAAAGAAAATAGCAAGTAGATCTTTTTGATTAACAGAAATAGGGCAGTTTTACCTATATATACTGAAAAAAAATAATTTAATAGTAGAAAAACATTTTTTGGTATTTTTCTATAACTTTTACTTTTTTAATGAGGAATGTCTTAATTGAATGAGGATATTTAATCAAATGCAATTGTATAGAAGGCGGGATCGAAACGGCTCGGGGCCGCGGCAGGCGAGGCTTGCCAAAGATTCTGCATCGACCTTCTGGCCAATGCCACATTATTTTGGCCACCCGAACTCAGCTGCGACTGACAACCGTCCTGTTTCCATGCCTCTTGCCACTATATTTAGATCGCACACACGTATCGATTTACCGTTCATTACTCACAGTGAACTCTACGACATTGGATTTCGCGTAATGCATATCGCATTGAGAATCTTTGATTAAATGAAGATTCAAAAGGATGGCTGCCCCGCTGGGAATGTCCATAAATAGTTGGAACCTTGGCTATATGCTGGAGCTGTGTCAGGGACTATTAGTGAATTAGGTTGCGCGAGCGAGCGGCTGCTAGCTCGCAGCCTGGTAGCGGAGGCTATATCAAGTGCATTTGGAAGTAGGTCAGGTCAGGCAGTCGGCTGCGGGGAGGGAGCGCGCGGGGGCCGAGCGGGGGATTGTATCTAGGTCGCAGCACCACGGCCAAGGGTGGTCTGCGAAGGTTGCACTCGTTTGTCATATTTGAGGGCTGCGCTAACTGCAGTCCCGCCTACCTTAATTGAGGAAAATTTTAATATGCTTTCTATACAACTAGTTCTCTTTTCTTAAAATTAACCAATTTAATGTTGGATTTGCGGAAAGCTAAAATGGATCGATTCCCTGTAACAACTGGCAGGCGTGCGCTAGATCACCGCTAATGTGAATCATCAGGATGACGCATATATTCAGGATAATAATACCAAAAGGATTCCCAAAGAACACAATATCCAGGTCAATTGTTATAATTTCATAAATAACCCATACTTAAGGATTAACTTTTGTAAACGACGCGATAGCAATTCTTAATGCCTTTTTTTTAGTAGCAAGATAATGAAGGTTAAATATTGATAGATTCAGTGGTCCTTATGCACTAGCTTATCCTTCGAAGTTACGGCAGAATTTGATCGATAACGCGCGCACTCAAGGTTCGCACCCGTAAAAGCCATGGGACTTAAAAGCCATGGATTATTCTCGTTCGGTTTTGTTTTGGAATCAACATAGAACCGAGAGAGAATTAGTCACTTTTAACAATTCCAATGAAAACATATCGTTAGGTAACTAACATAGAACGTATAACATCTACTAAAAAAACTTCGTAATTAAAATTGAACTTTTACGTTTGCTACGAGTACAGAGTATCATTTCAAAGAAAACTAGATAACGTTTTTGACCGGCTAGCTATTTTAATATCGGCCACGTTCCCTTGCAGGGGCGCTGGGCGCGGGCGCGGACGCGGGGCGGGAGCTGGGAGCCTCCCATTACTGCACCAGTGACCTATTTACGGCATTCGATAAATTCGTGACATATCTACGGGAATAGCTCAGCGAATAAGCAAGACTTATTTACATTGTTAATACAACACTGAGATAGCAATTTCGGCGATAAACTTTGTTGCGAGTTTAATTATACAATTTCGATAACGAACCCGTACAACTAATTTTATTACTGTAATTTTCTTACGTAATTAGCTACTTGCCTTTTATAAGATAAAATAATATTGCATTGTTTTTAAAGATTGGTTAAATAATTGTAAATAAATAAATTTATACGTATAAATTTAGACTCTGGCAAACTATGTAACGCGTAATCATTGATAAACCTATTTTGGAACAATGGAATGTAATGCGATTTTAAACATATTATTTATCAGTAGTGTGATATTTATACGTTGAACTAAATCCAGGGTGACGTCAACATGTCCCATCTCGTTTCATCGCACGGCGTTGGGTACGGACGGACTCGGTGCGGCGCCGCTTGGGATACCTTAGTATGGCTTATGCAGCTGTATCAAAACTACTCTACGTGGTAGATAGATCTTTAGTTTATACAAATGCAACAAAAGTCAAAGTAGCACATTAAGTGAGATACAGATATATCAAAACATTTCAAGTAGCATTTGCATACCTACTCGAGAAGTTTACAATGACTCTATTTTGGCTGTAACGTTGCATTATATCGCTTTGCCGGATTGTTTGGATGCTAGTCATGGTGCATTGACTTTCAGCTTCGTGCCACGTGTAACTATTCAAAACTTTGGACTCATAAGTCTATGTATAATGTGATACTTCAACAATATACATATGTACCGGCAATCATTCTCACATGTGATTGTAGAATAAAACGTTTTGGCACTAAGTGCCAACAATTAATAAATGATGTTATACAAACGAACAGTTGTAATCTTATAAAATTGAAGTTCTGTCATCTAATATGATTGAAATTGATTGACAGCTATTAAATTGGATTTGATTCCTATTATGCTTATTGCTCCATTTTAGGCTTATTTTTGCTGCTACTACTTAATTATTCCTTAAGATTTTGAACATTGGGTACGATATTACATCGTTAAAGACTATCATTTTTGTCCTCGTTTATTTTCTAGACTATAAAAAGGTTAATATTACCTAAGCAGTATTTTTTGCAAGTCTCAAGTATGTCAACCTGACATATTTTGATATTATGTCAACTCAGATCGTCATGAGACTAAAACCCAGAAGTGCATGAATTCTATCCGTTTGTAATTTCTTATTATCGAGGCAATTTATTAGCGTAATAATATTATATGATTACGATCGAAGTGTTGGAAATTGGCGTGCAACTACATAACTACTGATACGTTCCACGAGCATCTATACATAGATACATGGTAGTTTGTCCTGAATAGCTGCATCGTGCGCCTGTGTGCATACAGAAGCGAGTCAGTGTGCGGACACGCTTGAGAGTGCGAGTGTGTGAGTGAGTGCATGTGTGCATGCTGTACGGACGCGTTGCACGTGCCGAAGAGTGGCAGTGTGTGCGGTGTAGGCGTGGGCGGTGCAGCGATGGGCGATTTTTGTATTAAAGAGTTCTCAATCGAGTGGTCCAGCGAGAGAAGACTATATTAATTGTACATATTCGGACATAATGGAATTGAAAAAATCCTTTATCGTATCATCAAAAACGTATTTGTTTCATTTTTTGTTAAGATAAAAAAGGAAACATAATATAAATAAGTATATATTATGCGCCGTAAAGTTTAATTATTTTAAACATTATACATTTTTTTAATATACCTAGTAAGCCATACTCTTTAATTCGGTATCGTGTATAGCCTTTTCTAGAGATATTTTAGACAAATTTTATATAAAAAAGATAGTGAAATACCTAAGGAGTAGGCGTATTGTATAGTACTGAGATAAAGTTGTGAAGGACACCGTTGCACGTGTTGCCACTGCATAGGGGGGAGTGGTGCGGGCAGGGGCGGTCGGCGAAGGAGGGAGAGGATAAGCCTTTGGTTGGATTTGTCCCAGTTTGTAGTTGGGATGAAAACTTTATTTTCCTAAAGTTTTCAGCTGATTTTGAAGATAAATCTGTAAATCTTAAAGTTGCTCTTGCCTTTTTTACATAACAATAATAATTATATATATATATATCGTTATTCGTAGCAATTATTTCACTATGCCTATTTCCATTCATTAGCAAAATATTTATTTACAATGGAATACAAGCAAAAATTTGTTTGCGACAGCGAAAAACATTCGTGTAATAAACCCATAAAATTTCACAACGGGACTATCAAGAAAATAATTAAGTTCTTGTTTCTAAGACCGTAAACAATGGAGGTTTAATTGAGACTACACTTAAGCACCAAGTATTAAGGAACATATTCCAACAGCTGGCCGCGCTTTATGAATAACGAACCGGCATAAAATGCCGGTTTGTTGTTGCGCTGTCTCTTTCTACTGCGAAACGCCGAGATGATATTGATTTGTTTTCATTGCGTCTCTTTCTCGCGGCCGGATAGGCGTAGCTCTGTCGCGGTGACGTGACCTTCCTTATTTATACTTCAAGTACGCGGTCAGATAAGTTGTTTTCGTGTCATCTCGCTCTAGCGTTAGAAACGAATGAGGAAGACGCCATTTAAAGGCCGATGTGTTGCTTTGCCGCGCTCTGCGCCGGCCGGTACTTTTTGCATGTGTGCGTGAGGCGATTACGAGAATGTAGCTGAGAACAGCGTAGACGGGCGGTGATGACGCAGCTTTTTTCGTCAAGCCTATAAGAAATTCAGAACTATGGGATATACTCCATTCTATAAAAAGAAAATTTTATAGATTTTTAGCAAAAGATTACAGCGGACTTAAACGAAGCCAAATATGATTCTTTTAAAATTAAAACAAATCAAAAAGTAATAAATATTATGAATAGTGATAGATATTTTAAATTCTAATAGAAAATTAGGTAAGCATTGATAATAGAATCAAGAGCTGTATAAATTTATGTGTAAAATGCTAAAAAAATTATATTCATTCATATAGTGTGCCATGGGGTTTAACATTTGTTTACATTATAGTAAAAAATCCGGTTCCCTTTAAACATAGAGAGAAAGTCGCGCTCGTCTACATCGAGAGTTAGTTCTATGAAGCAATAGAGGTATCTGTTACTACCTACAACCGTTACAAAGGGAATATTCTACATCATTTTCTAACCATTGCTAAGGCGTAGTTCCACAGAGGACCAACTAGTTTTGATACTGAATTCTTAGACATTTAATTAAATAATGTAAGGGAGTACCTACTCTAAAGACGTAAAAACAATGATTCGCAGTATTTCGTACAACGTACTGATAAGCAGCTGCACAGTTGGACTTTAAGATGTATGTTCAATCTTTATAGTTCTATAATTTACGTTATTAGAGATTTACAGGCTGTTTATTATAGACACGTTAATTCGACCACAAAATGCTATCACGTGGCTATTCCCAGTGGATTCGGTTTCAAAACATTCTTTGTCTCACTCTTGTGTTTACTAACCAACGGCCTTTGTGTTTACAAATGAACCATTCAATTTCCGTAAAAATATGTACAGATTATAGAGTTAATAAGTGTGGGTGTACGCTGTCGATACAGAATGAGTTGTCACACAAAGGAATTAGACGAGATAGCGTTACAACCGAGCGAGAGGGAGCAAAATGTGTCATGCAGTGGCACCCCATGAAGCTAAGGGACTAAAAGCATTGCAGGTCAGTGAACCCACAATTACTTACCCCTACTACTACCGCGTTGCCATTCTTGCCTTGACTCCCCATGGGGCTAAAGATAACTTTAACTCAACAAAAAGTTTGGACATCAAGTAAGGTGTTGTTATTCATTACAAAGATTAAGTAGACAATTTTATTAGAAATTTGTGTTTTTTTCTATTTGAATAGAATAGAAAGTTCCGATGGTGAAAATTAAATTAGATAGTTTCACATTATGAAATATTGTATGTAGTGTCACGTAGTAACTAGCAATTATTCAGTGATTGAACATAAAAGCAAAGTTGAGTGGGGCTACACAAAGAAAAAATCTACAGGTGGCGTCGCGGATGCATTGAACTCGGATCCAAAACATTCCCCTCGGCCGGCGCCCCCCGCTTCCCTGCCCCGCCGGCTCACCCTCGTCACTTCATGTTTTTCACTCAGTCTGTGCCTATGTCGGCACACAAACATACAATATCAACACATACAAATAAACTATTTGCTCTTACTGTTTATCCTACAGCAATTTATAAATACCTCGTGATATAATCACTGTTAATATGACTATCGCAGAATATTTCGATAGGAATCTAGAATCAGTTATAGATTTTTAAGTGTTTTTTGTTAGATGTAACGCAAAAGCTAAATCCGGATCGAGCGTGTAGGGTGTCAAGTCAAAGGTGAAATACGTCAATCAACGCGCGTGCGTGTGTGTGTGCGTTTGTATTTGCGTCATGAGTACACGTCAAGCTATACAACACTTGCGAGTGGCGGCTGCCCTCCAATCAAACTAGGAATCACTCCAAATCCATGCAATAAGTGCACATGATTCACCCGCGAGGTGGTAAGCTGTGCAGGAGTGATGAATCAGCGAGTGGGGCAGTCGCCAATCGGTGTGGAGAACCGCCTCCCTGGTCACCGACCTCGGCAGGTTCTGACTTGTTACAATTTCACTTTTTCCTCTTTAACTCGCGGCCTCGTGCCTCTACCAGTTTAATGACTTTTGCTAAGAACTAATCATCGGATGTGAGATCGGCAGATAACAGGGGTTTGCAAAAATTAAAACGATCCAGTGATATAATGCTTTGGCAACCACTCAACTGACTTATTATTTTGATTGCCCCCCGAAAATGTGTGTTACGTATTGGGCGGCGCAATAAACATTATTTTACATGTAAAATGGGAAGTTTGTTGAACCCGCGGGACTACTCATTATCGCGTCTGATGAACTCGTTGCCATTGTTCCAGCCGACGATACTCGCTGCCGCATATAGCTATGTCATTTTGTCATTACGAACCCTCTTAGAGACAATACTTTACTTTTTAAAGCTCTGACACATTAAAAATTGATACGGCGGTACACTTCTTTACACTATATTAGGAGAAACCAATACATTATTATGGCGCAGTGATGTCATAGTTACGTCATCTTACAGCTATTTCTATAATTGCATAGTAATAGACACCAAACGATTGTTAATTCAGATTAAAATCCTTGGAGATGTAAAGTGTAAACATTTGAACTGTCAAGAACGGACAGTGGCCCGGCTTCGGTGTCATTGCCCTGCCGATGCGGGTTAAAAAAACGCATTGCTCCCCATCTATCCACTGACGCAACTCGCGCTTTGCGTCGGGGAATTCTTGCTCTTCTGCAAACATTTTTAAATATTCTCTTCTATAAATAATAGAAATAATTAATACACATACATACATAAAATTGGAGTGTCTGTATATATGCGTTTTGAGGAAAATATTTGCTGCCCAAAGTCACTATTCCACGCGGACGAAGTCGCGGGCACTGCGAGTGTATTTATAAAAATACTTCAAAAGATAACTCAATATTCTACATTGAAATTCGATATTACCCAGTTGTCCCGAAACATAAAATACAGTCACAAGATAATTATCACAAATGTTGCAAAGCGAGTTAAGATATTAATGATTATCGAATAGCAATAAATTTATGGTTGCCACCCGCAAAGTGTCGTGTGGCACGCAAACAGTAACCGTAGCACTTCCTTTGTTCACATTAATTGTGCAAGGCAGCAGAAGTAATTGCCCAATGTGGTTACACACCCATAATGACCGTAACCGCAGCTGGTGCCCATGCCCACCGATGCTGGTCAATGTCTTCGCCGGCGAGGTTTACGACCGCACCAAGGTCGTCAGGATAGGGTACGTGAACCTTATGTCGCTCGGTCGCAACCTGCGTTCGCACTTCGATTTCAATAGGCAATTAAACGGCAAATATACCGTGTACTTTCCGCAAAATGATAATTTGAGCGAAGATATGGGCAGGGTTATTAGAACGAGGGAACGGTGGGGCGATGACCCCCAGACAGAGACGGAGTGACAACACAGTTGAAGTTCGCGCGGTCCTGCCTCGGTGACGCTACAGCTATCCGTTCATAAAACACCGTTTCATTCCGTTTTAAAAAGTGTGAAAACATGACGACACGCCTCGAACAAATTTAAAACTCCTTCATGCTTTTTACTCAAGTTACTACTGTCCCAGCAACTGCTATGCATACAAAACTCTACCACACACAAAATCGCTTGCTACGATACTTTGTATACTCTTAATTTAAATACATTATGACATTTTAATAAGTTAGTCATTGCTTGTTATTAGAATGCAAAGTGAGCTAATAATTTGAGGGTAAAGTACTCCGTGCCTAGTTCAAATTACGTTAGTCATTGGTCTAGTCGCATTGTAAGCACTATAATGCATATTAGCGTTTTTAATATTCATAATTACCTGTTTTCCTTTTTCAAACGTGCATATACAACGATAATATAATGAACGACACGAAACATTTTATAATTATATTCCGAATTGTTCTACAAACAAACAGTTATGATTCAATGCCGTCGAATCCACAATTTTGTCTGCAAACAATGCAGCGATGGGCTAATATAAACTATACGATTTATTTGGAGCACTTAGACATTGGTTCGGTACACAAAGGATTTGATACCTATCGCGATGGCCGTAAGTGGGCCACTCGTGGCTAGTAACCTATATTCGCTGTTGCACAAGCCGATCTCACAGTACTCGAATAAGCCATTAGCTGCCGTCCCAGTTCGCTCGATCGATATTTATTGAACATGGAGCATTAGACTGATGTTATGGAGCAAGTTTAATGATGCCTTTAATTAGAACCTTTTACAATTAGACTGGTGCTCTGAGATTTGATTGCGGATGCACGGATGTACAAACATATATTATAAATGTCTGATATATGGTGTTGAAAACTATGTTTAGTTTATGATTGTAAATTAAAAATAATTGTCACTCTGATTAGGTAGTATCTAATGGTGAGTGTCAAAGTGTACGTATATTTGGGGCAGTGGTGTGCAAGTGAGCGCTCGGCCCAGATTCGCGACCTACTTTGATAGAGTATCGCTACATCGCACGCGCCCCGCTTGTGCTCAATTCATTGTCAAATCGCTGAAGTAGGACTTTACATGCTGCGACATTGTCACGTTACATCAAAATTTAAACTTTATCATATTTGATCAGAAGATATTTATTCGAATGACATTTAATTGTAAGTTTTACTAGTCATGAAAAATATACTGAGAAATTACTATTAGATGAAGGGACACCCCCTTTATATTATGCAAATAACTTAATACCAAATCATCAAGTAGTTAAATTAGGTAGGTAGTTATAATTAGATAATAAACATCGCGACGAAAACAAAATGATTGACCACTAAATAGAGAACTATACTTTGAACGATTTTAAAACGCAGTTTATTTAACTCCTCAATCTCAACAAATGAAATACATTATCACATTACGTTACACAAAGGAACAGGATGTATAATTTCCATTACGAGGAATTAAATTTATATTAATTGCGCTTGACTTCCACTCGGGAGTAGCGTGTCGGGGTCCACTCAAACATGACAAGTTTAATAAATATTTGTAGCCTAATTATTTCGACATAGTGCTACAGAACTACCAAAAGTATATAGCAACCCAATAGCAACTAAGTTTATAAGGATTTTGAACATTGACTGCCATTTGTTTGTAACAATGGTTTTATTAATCCGGTATGCCGGCGATCATAGCGGTATTACAATAACGTGTGGAGCACGATCCTTATCGGATATTATCGGTTGGATTATGTAATGCGTTCTAAATTGGCTGGTAATTGGTTGACAAAGCCGCAGTCGACCGGCTGCGATGTGTACCTTTAAAGTATCGTAGAGACGGTAGAATGTGACGTATTTATCTTAGTCGTATAATAGAGTTCTTTGGTGTGTAGTACGTCCTAACAAAGATAGGTATGAATTGTGAGATGTGATGTGAGTCTTGACGGAATTGACATACTGTCTAGATTTTTACTATGGCGGTGAATTGCGTGTGCGCAGGGCTAGGGTCACCCGACGCACCGCCGGATGCCCTATACCATACATTAGCACATTAAAACATTCACTGGGGAGTGCGGTACACGTAAAGTCTTTAATTTTATGCTAATTATGTACGCTATTGTTAGAAAATCATGCATAAAATGGCGGTAACTAAGGGCTGACGTGGTCCGTTTACAGTAAATACTTTACTGGACACTGACATTAGAGTTAATCGTGTTATGGTGTTCCGTTCCAGATTGAAACACTTATAAGTGTTTCCAAGTGATCCGGTTTTCAGGAACCTTTTTAAGTAGAGTTTAAAACTTTGTTGTTGCGACATAAATCAACGTCAATTATTTATATTAGCGAGAGGCGGAATTATTTGTCCACGGCCTATATAAATTAATGTGGAGGTCAGAGCACATGTGGTGAGTCGCGCGCGAGGCGGCCACCAGTTCCACTTGTGTATAACTGTGCTAGAACGTCAGCTCACCAGCATTTGCAGTCCTAATATAACTGTTTGCCGAGCGGGAGCGATCTGCGCGCTTCTAGTGCCGCAATATCTTCCGCGTTTTATATATAGCCCGCGAAGGCCGCGCCACCATTCGGCCGGCGAACACAATGTGAGCAAACCTTGAAACTTACGTCAACTTGCGCCTGATGTTTACTGTTAGCGCTGATAATTAAAAATAATCGGCGATATCAAGTATTTATGAGCGATACGCTTTTGTTTTATTGTTGTCGATTTCGTGACTTACTAACATGGCGTTTAGTAAGCCTCTTATATCTAATGCGAAATAGATGTTCGCTATGATAAGCGGTTGTGATGTAAAAAGAGCGCGCGTTTCCTCTTCGTGAGAGCATGCATGTTTAAGGTATCTAGCCTATGGTAAACACTGGCACCCAAGGTCTAGTAAAGGCTAAACAAACAAATTGTCGTGTTCGCGGTTAGCGGTCACGTTGCGCACGCGCAGCGTTCGGACGCTCACGTGATTGCAGCCCCCGCCCCCGCGCCGCAATCTCGTCTTTATCGATACTTTTATCGCGCGATACTTCACACTAGATACGCCACGGCACCACGAAATTCATACGTCATGTACGTTGGAAAAGTATCATAACGAAAGTGGTGTTTGGACTCGACGCGGCACAGTTTTGGAAGATCGATTGCTCACGTCACTTCTCTTTGAATTCACATTGGTCCGGTCAAGTCCGGTTGACACCAGATTGTCTTTAAAGTTAAACACAGCAGCCGGGCCTAGAATAAAAAAGGCTGGTAATTATTTGGAAATTCCTGGATTACCTGTCACATTGTTACTGTAAGTTTATCGCTTCAATTGTTGTTATTACGATATCGATTCATAAATAAAATAATCAATGTGTACGATACATAAACGAAAAAACCAAAAGGACATTATGATAACATCGCTACTGAAAAGATAATTTTGTTTACCTTGAAAATTCACTTTCTTAGGACTGAATTTCGTTTACTGATCAAATATAATACTAAATTTGACGCAAGTTTAAAGCCACGCTCATTTACAATCGTCAGATTTCTCTGGGTGGTTAATAATCAAATGAACTTAGAATGTCTGTCAAATAATGCTGATAATAAATGAAAAACGTGCAATGTCGGCGCCGCATCGGGCAGTTGTAAATACTTACATTGGAGGGGATAATTCAAAGCGGTGTCCCTAAGGCGCGTGGAAAGAGGAAGAGAGCAGTAACAAAAGACTCTTTCTCGAGTGAAGCGACGACTGACGATTGTAATTAAGCAAGCAATTAGAATCACCGTGGCCGTGAGAAGCACACGGAAGTCACCTCGGATTCATAGATAACAATTGGCGTATTTTATCAGTGGAGGCGATAATACGGCCTTCATACCGCTTGTTCAAACTAGTGTGCCGCCGTTTTGAGGACCTTGGCGTTTATCCAATATCTTTGGTATTTAGACTTTGAAAATTTAAATATCAAATTGATTGGAAATCGCGACCGTTTACGCACGAGATCTATCATTCATTGAAAGATGACGTGGTCCGAATATTCCGTTATAGATTGTCGTCTAGAGTTATGTAAGTATTATGAAAACGCAGGGATTTTCCAAAGTAAGTAATATAAATCGATTGATACTGTGAAAAAGTAATATTAATTGATTATGTTATTTATTTTTACTTAAACTTTTTTGGAAATAAGAATGTGTGAATGTGATCTATTTAAAAATTGTGGAGTATAATATCAATTTTCGTTTTAATCTATTTACTTCATATATTTTTTCTTTTGCAAAAGATACATATCAAAGGTTTTCTTCCAATTACTGTCAATATTCAATGTACCATTTACATTGAATTTATAAAAAAAACTTACCGAGCTTTATCTGTAACCAACTATTTTTTATATCAATCGAATCTTTCCGCCTAAAAGATACAACAGTCGGGGAACGACACGAATCCCATCTGGTTAGCGGCGTGTTTATTCGCATTATGGTCACGTTGATCGGATAGGCCTCTAGTGTTTATGAAGACATAAACGTCCTCTCTCCGCTGGAATAGGCCTTCCATAAAGATGCTAGCGTCCATTTGGATGGTTTGCCTTTACTTTAATGTATGAATATATTCAAGAGAAAACTTTAGATGCGATGTCTAGGTCTCTGTCGTAAAAAACATTATTACAGTTGTGCTCATTTGAATAGCACGTGAAGGCGGTTAACCTAGCTATTTATCTCTGGGTTAATTCAGATGTACTTGGTGATGAGCGAGGGTTACACGTGAAATAAGTTTACAAGGTTTCTTGCCGGTCGTTAAGTCTGAAACTCGACTTGCACGTGATGTTTTACTTCGCGAATTCACCTTACCAGCTAGCAAGCTTGTCACGAGTGTATATACCGGACACGACAAAAAAGTAATAGAATTCAATATTCGCTTCATAGAAACGACAAATGATATCGTGATTCTTTGCGTAAATCAATTGTAGGATGTCTAGGGCTGTCAGATGCCGACTTATCAATTGCTAGACATATCTCGGAGTAGGAGTTATAGATCCAATTTCTTACAACTGTATGATAAGTAATCAGAAATTTGTTTGCTTGAAGTGTCGTGAAGTTATTTTTCCTTTTCCATACGCTGAGGTTTATTTATTCAAAAATCTAAGTAGACCAACAAGCATACGGTCCGCGTGATATCTAGTAAATGTCGCCACCACTAGCGCGTTGCCAAACTTGTGACTTAATGATATTATGTCACATTACCTAGTAATTTTACTTCCGGAACACAGCAATGTTTTGCTGTAGAAATAGTCTCGGACTTTCCTTTACAAACTAGTGAACATCTGGTAGGACATCATCGTTTATCCTTATCATCGAGAACGGAGTAGAAGGCAAAACTTAGGAAATGTTAACATTGACCCACTTCTTACTTTCTGACCTGACGAATTCGGGTCGAGGTTTGCAAATGTAATGCAATCTTGATGTCGTAAAATCTGTATAGGAAACTGGCGCAGTATTGTTAATCTAGGTAAACTTGTTTGTACTTCTAACAGCGCTATTACTGTCTTCATGTTCACTGATTACGTTGCGTGCTGATAAGCGGACGTTATCAGTTGACGCACGTGTCGTGCTCAATGTCGACGTCAAGTGACGCCCCATTATTACACCTATTCCAAGCTTTAAGTACAACTATATATGCATCAAATTCGCATATCTAATACCTATAAAGGTTCCAATGCTGTAATGGTAAATAAAATACAAAAGCGGGCATATATCCGTTGGCATGAATTTTACAAACAAGCGCCGTTCCGAAGTACCGGTGTTAAATACAGAACAAACGAATTGCCCTTTTTTCTTTAGCTGTCTCAACCTACCGTAGGTACATCTTTGACGCTTTATAAGAAATAATACGAGCAATTATTCAGGTTGTGCAAGTCATATGAGGGTAATAACAGTTGAGCTGCAATAGTTTCGCAGCAATACATTCTCAGAACGAATAATGAAGCTAGGAGCTGGTAGGCGGTTCGCATCACGACAACACTACACATTAGTGCTCGACAAAGAACAAAGCGACCCAAGGGAAATACTATGCAACTCTATATTATAATTTATATATTTACATATATATACAATATAAGTTTTAAAAAATCTTATGCAAGATGTTTAAGATAAGGTCTCAATGATGAGGCGTCACGTCGTTTCGGCAATGCATTTGTGAGTACACGGTGTTCGTGTTGCATGCAGAAAGCTGGCAAGACCTTGCCACGCTCTAATAGCTGTGTCCTTGCCCAAGGTCTGCGCGGTGACGTCAGATCCACAGCAATACAGTCGGTAACAAGAGATTTTGCATCTATGCGCATGGTTGCTACCTTGCGTGACTGTACGTCATATACTCGTGCGTACGAAGTAACTAAAAGAAGCGGACATTGCACGTATAAATTACCTATGTCAACCGCATTACACTCACGTCACAAACATTCGAATGAACAATATTGATTCATTACAGAGTAAGCTCTTGAAGGTTGCTCGTTCAAAACAGCTGTGTAATAAGGAAAGTGGAACGAGGTGTCTGTTTGAGGATAACCAAAAGTTTAACACGCTAATCTGGAATGATGATTCGTGGAAAACAAGGCCTGGGCGATGCGTGGATAGTTTTTTTCTGAATAGAGCGCACATCGCACGGTGGGCAGTGGCCGAAGTGCGCAGGAACAGGTTCCGCGGATCACATGTGGGGTCGCCGACCCCGGGGCCGATAATCCCGACCGGCTTGTTGACACCGAAACGGAGATATTGTTAACGCGAAACACAATCAACTACCTATTGGAAAGCTATCGCAGCAAGTCTTCTTATAACTTTATATAGTCGTGAAGGACATCCTCGAAAATAGAGGAGTGCTGAAAGAGAAACAACTCTGTATCGTGAAGAGTAATGAACCGGCAATTACGGACGAAACAGTTGCCAGCGTTGGCGAATGTGATAATTCAGCTTGGCGACACCGCGTCTGGGGCACGCCATTGTGTCGAGCTGCATCGATAATAGCGCGCTAGTCACAAACCACGATTACGTAGCGCACGATCAGAGGCTGGTCGAGTTCTATCTACAACATCAAGATAATCACACCCAGTAGTTGACGTCAAACGATCAAAATCTTTACCAAATTAATCACGAAGCCTCGATCAACCATGACCCTTTAGAACCGGTAACATTTCCTTATAAAGGGATCTCACACGGTAAACACTCTCACGTCATCGCGACTCGAACAATACAGGTTAAATTCACTTGTTTATATAAACGCGACCATTAATGAACAATTATTGGCAAGCTGTCCAGTAATGTCGGGAATATTATCGCTCAAGGAGTGTAAATAGGTGTTGTATAAGCAGAGTGTGTAATAGAAACACGAGCGTCTCCGGTCCGCCCACGGAGGGACATTTGGCCGCCAACAGCACGACCAAGGTTGCACACAGCGTGGGTCTGAAAATATTGCACGCCAGTACAACGCGTAATGTAACACCCATTGTTGCAGCGCGAAGTAAGTCATCACGAATGGAAATCACCAATATTACGCAGTGTGTCTCGGGACCGCGCAATTATCTGTCAGCAACGCAACTGCAGTGAATGCATAAAGCACTCGTCACCTTGATCCGTTCCAGTAGGTGCTGGCATTTACGCTTATGTATTAGCTGTTGCCAACACAACTTATGTAATAACTGCGCGTGCAACTTATCCGTCATTACTGATTAAGCCGTAGCAACGACGTGCGAGATTTTCCATTGGTAATTAAAATATTTATACAAGTGGTGGTTTGGTGAGATTGGACTTGACCCATTTTCCCGCCAGCGAATGACTATGACAAATGGCTATTAAGCGGATCTTATCACACACAGCCCAATGTTATGTTGATCGTGAGCATTCAATTGTTTTCAACGCTTTACACGCAGCGCGGAGCATGGTGGCACGCAACAACTTGGGTCCGGCCTTTTCCACTACGCATAATAGAAACTGCGCGTCAAAAGTGTATCTTGTAAGATAACATACTACGTTCAGTTTAGCCTTGGTGGTAGTATTAAGTATTTAAAAAGGAATATGATTATCGGTAGAGTAATATAAGGAAATTGATTATCGTTCCGTTAACGGGATATAAGAATGTATGGTTTATCACGTAGTGAAACCGTCGCTGGACAATGCTATCGCACCTATGTAACACGAGAGTCACACAATCGCATAACCGCGTACGGACTCATAAAAGTATTTATGACAATTTTACAATGCGTTGCATAACAGCCACATACATACGCCTTGACATTGCGCTAGTGCGACATTGCACTACACGTGGAACGTTAATCATGAACATAAGCGTGTTTCTGTGTCCGACAGTAAATTTAACTGACTGATTTAGGTTGATGACTTTGGAGATGTCATTAGACTCGTTACACCACAAAGCTGTAAACACACTTTAATCGGATAGCAAAATAGAGAATTCAGTTTGTACCAATAAATTTAAGAGCCAATAATAGGAAATCTTAATCTTATGGGTAATTCCCTACTAATTTAAATATTATAGCTATCGTGGCTCATAGATACCCGATAAGTAGGCAACTAGAAGGTATCACCTTAGAAGGTCGCCCGGCTAGAAGTTGTCTTTAATGATTTTCTTAAGCGACATAAGATTGGTTTATTAAAATGCACTTTGTGGTCGTAGATTTGCACCCAACCACAAAATAGATTTTGCATTAAATACAATATTAGTACACATCATAATATCTGGAACACATAAATCATCTTTTATATGCTCGTATTGTCTGTGTGTAATACAGCAATGTCCGTAATTAGCATGTAAAATAAAAAAAAAAACTCTTTGTGCAAGATCCGGATGAAAATTGAGTCGTAGATTTATTTCTCACACGTGTTAAACCATACGACATAATAAATACGAAAATGCATACATCTTCTGTGTCATTGACTTCTTATCTACACCACAACTTAGTATACTGATAGGTAATTACATTTTATAGGTCATTACTACGACACAATAGGGTTTTCTGTTCGGACGATACAAAGTAATTAGCAATATACTTTACGAGGCAAGTGATATATTTGCAGATAATAATACACTGCTATTTATTATGGCAGTATCTAGCTTTTCGTCTTAAATGATTCGTTTTTATTGTCTGTGCACCTGGCTTTCAATACTGTATACATATTTCACTAAACACCTTTAAACGCAACCGCGCCATTTGCAAAATATGGCCAGAGTCTGCAGGGTTTGCGAAACCAGGAACAGAAATTACAGATACCTACCAACGTGATATAATGGCATTTACTGACGGCAAGCAGGTGTCTTGTTAGGTGAAAGTGGAGGTCTATGCAATGGGGCGTAATATACAAAACAGTTAAGGCCAATAAAGGAAATTAGATAACAAAGAAAACATTGTTGACGTACAATTATGGAGAGCGCGTCGCCGTGTGTTACTGAGTCATTTTGTGAATCATACAATTTCCAATAGCATGTGGGGTTTGATGGTAGCGGATAATTACTAATGGAGGTGGCTATGGGACGTAAAACGTGGGACCAAATCTCTAAGGAGTCGTCATCCTTAATGCGAACAAAGCGAGCCCACACCGTACTGCTAGACTTTATGAAAGCGAGCACGAAGTGTGTCACGGTCTAATTGATGTCCGTGCTAGTGGCTGGTGGCTGGGCGTTCCACACGACATATCTGTGTAATTTAAAGTTTAGACTCCACAACGGACCGTTACGCTTCTCTGTGGTGCGCAACTTTGAAATGGGATCGTATGTAATTGCAACAATGCTGATTTTCCATGTTCTAAGTATACTTCGAGGCTATTATACATTATTCGAAACTCATTACCAGATACTGACTTTAATTGGACATTGAAACTGTGTCTTGATGAGACTTAAGTTGGTTTTACGAATAGTATGTTATTTATCATCTTATGAGGCAAATTCTAAAATATTCTGAATTAGATGACTCTTCTAAGATTAACGAGGCAAGTTTAGCTAATTGTAAAAAATAGCAATAGCCTAATTAGGACACTACAAGAATATGCAAGTGCAAACTATATACGATGAGTTTGCAAATATGTAAAGACTTAAAATGCTCTGCTTACCCTCTTCTTGCGTGGGTGTAGATCTTCGTAGTCCATCGCAATACCCTCGTCGCTGAAGGAGGATGAGGCGGGGGGAGGCGAGGGGGTTCCTGAGCGCCACGAGGAGCCCGAGCTGCTGCTGGCTCCTGGTGACACTGATGACCGGCCGCCCCATGCGCCTGCGCACAAACAGTTTGTGAACTGATTGCCGATCAATTATTATAGGTGAACGTATTAAGTCTGTATGCAGATAGAAAATATGAGACAAAAGATTTTACAAGTGATACATGAAATATTGATAGATTCGCCACCGATGTGCTCTCGCCGCTATCTTTGTTATTCCTAAACATTTTGTAGTGAAATTTCAGTACGTCGACTAAACCTTCAAAAATCAAAAAATCTTCTGAAGGAGACTGTGCCAAGTGATGTTCTGAATATATAATTTCGAAAATTTAAATGAATTTTGCACAACACTGCCGGGGCAAGGATTTTAAACGGATTGTGTTTGTGTGATTGTTTCATTATTCGTAATGCAAATGTTATTTGTATTTACAAATAACATTTGCATTACGTGAAACAAACTTCTTGATATCTGTAAGTTTTATATTACATCCTAGCCATATTTCTCAAGTGAAAGCGTTGTTATACATCAATTATTTGATCATCAAGTCGTAAATACTATGAATGCTCATCCAAATAAAACAAAACTCAAATGGTGTTATCAAGTAACGGTATAATAAATTAAATGCGATAAATTACGAAACGGAACTACGGCCAGTCACTTTCACTGACGACTGCTATACCCCGCACACATGCGCTTGCGCATTGCTTGAAGATGTATCGTAAAGTTTTATGAGTAGTGTGAATCGAGCCTGCTATTGCGCAACTTCAGGCATGCAGTTCCTTGTTCGACCGACGGTTGTTTCTAGATTAGTATATGCCTTAGCTACACCATTAATAACATGCGTTAGAGTTATCGCTTTAAAATCTTAGCTTACGTAAATGAAACTTAACCAATAAATCCAACTACACTGATAATATAATCATCATGAAAACTTAAGTAATAGCCTTTATTAATGTAATTCTGTTGCTTAATTAAAAAAAAACTTTTGAAATGAATTTTTATTTTTAAATAGGTCTATAACATGCCAGTCAATTTAATCAAAAAGCTTGTTTATATAACGTATACTATATGATGTAATATGACTTGATTTCGAGAAATAATAACTAATGAATAAATCAATTATTAATGATTTATTTTTTATTTAAAGGTATCCTTAAATTTTACAATGGCGAGATTTATTTAGACTAATGCTATTAAATAAAATGCAAACCGTCGTGTATAATAAACTCTGCATAATTATGGAACAACCACAGACGCGAGCAAACTAATTTCAACGCGGGGCGACGTTTATTTTTAGTAATAAGGTATCAGCGCAATATACTTGACTAGGGTAAGTAAGAGCCATTTGGTCGAGCTCATCACGACAGAGACGAACACCGAATACCTGTCTAGACACCGTCTAGACTAAGTCTAGACATTTCCCACGTTTCATACATTTTGCACTTAACACAACCTGGACCTAAGCAGAGGTACAACAAGTATTATTTCACCCCGCTTTTAAGCTCAGTTTAATGCAAATAGCAGACCGTTTATTCACGTCGGACGAGATTAATATTTCAAATGCAGAAAACGCACGGTGCATTATGAAATGTAAAGATAACTTCTAAACGATTTCTCTATAGCGGCGTGGTTCCACCTTTCTGATGACGTAACTCGTCGCAGAAGTGTGGTGATATCACCATTCGGGACGTGGTGTCCAGGGTGATTGCACTTACTGGGTCGCGGCGAGTTAGGTGAACAGCTCAACGACATCAGAACTAGTGCGGCGTTGCATTCGTTCATCTGCTCGTCTCTCTCACCGTAGCCCAAATCGCAGGAACTGCTGGGACCTCGTTTGCGCGACCTGAAAAAATAAAGAACATTATCGATCCAGTCGATTCACGCCAACCGATCGTAAGAGTGACCGCAATAGACTTTTCTATTAGCAATAATGTTTTGACCAGTCATGCCGCCGACAATTTGTTGATATCGGATTGCTATTTGCTAGGTGGTGGTATCGCAAATTACCCTACTGTCGCTACGTGCGGTGTGTCGTTGTCTAAGCGAAATCGATATTTCTACGAACAACTGCGTTTCCTAGAAAAATCAATATGACAAATAGGTAACATAACTATTAAAGAACGTGGGATGTCTGTCTTCGTATAATGTCAAACTTTTCCAATCCATTTGGAATTTAAATGATACAATTTTGCGGAGGGACGCCGGCTCGGGTTACAATCAAATCAACAAGTCTAGACTGGTTTGATGACCCCCGCTAAGTTCACGAGATGGCATTGGTAGTTAGGTTGGGGGCGCGCGCGACGGAGGGTTGTTGCGTAATAGTCGGCGACCCACAAACGCGTGCCGTCAAGGCATTGATCTCGACCACTTATCACCCTGTATCACCTTCGCAAGGAGAGGCGTTCACCTCTGCGGCAATTTAGTGTGCCTCTCTGGCCTGCGGTGCACAACACGTGCGCGCTTTCATGAATATAAAATACTGAAGGTAATTCTCTCGTACGCTTAATGAAACACTGTTTAAAATCTTGTTTAAATTATAATTATACAGGTGCGTTTACAACTATGCCATGTATTAATCACGTTTTTATGACTGTTCGTAAATGCGAAAATACCCCATTTTAAATGATTCAATAGGATCTTCATGATACGCAAAGCTTTGTTGTGTTAATGGCTTGATCACGAAAACAACACAGTATATAGTTGCAAAAACATAACGAGAAGCAATCAAAATAACGCAGTGCGGGGTGAACCGCCTATGATGGAAACAAGAGGCAAGGTCGTTGCTGAAGTTCGGCCAGATGTCGACATGTCATTCACGGTTTGTGTGTCATAGCGTGTCGATTATTTTACTATAGTAAAACTATCGAGTTTTACGTAGTTCGATATTCGGCGAGCTGAGAGCTCAATGTCACTGAATGAGCGCCGTGACAATATGTTGCCAATGTAGCGTATGACGCAGATCTATTCAGAAATAAACAGTTCTGCGCGGCCGTGTTTGCACCGTTTTACGTAATGATTTCGTGTTTATATTGTGTCATTACGATGTTTTGGTGTTAAATAAATGTCTTACGCATTCCAAATTGCCACAATTTACGTACTTGCAATAAGTTGATGTTTTTAACGTCTACGAATTTTATTGGACCATATAATTTCGAACTATTTCGCATGTTGCTTGAGCCCTAAAGAGAGATATGGATTACATTTGCTATCGAGAAAATTGCACGGATGCGATATAAATTGAGTTATAGCGGACAGAGTCGCGTGTAATCTGTAGTCCTTTAAATTTATCTTAATCAGAATGATAGCTGTCAAACACGTGCTTTTTTAATATTAAAACTGTTTGGGCTTAAATCAAGGTTGATTTTATACGTTAAACCATTACGATGTAAGCAATATGAATGGCATAATCTCAAATATCATGCCAAAATAAATAACTCGTGCAACGCTTCTTCATTGACATCTGTCATTCTAATCAAGCTATATTTAAAGTTGTATAGTACAGTATGAACCGTTTAAGATCCGTGTGCCTATACAACAAAATAAAGTTGAGCTCTTGTTTGCCCTTCATTTACGAGTTTTCAAGGACTTCCGACTTGTTTCATATACACATTTGTATGTAGATATCGCCACTGATTAATCCAATTATAATTCGCTACAATAAAAAACGCGTTGTTTTTTAAACAGTAATGCAGTTTACCTTATTGGATGTTTAGACATAGATCTGATTTAAAATTAAACATAACATATTGGCTTAAGATTGTCTTCTTAATTACATAAGAGATTCCCGTCATAAAATTGAATTAATTCTAAGAAGTCTTAAGGGTCTAATATTCAGTAGGTTGAACGGACTACCTAGTTTAACATTAGGCCGCTAACTCCTGGCGAGGTGAAGGGTCTGACTGAGGCTACGACCGGCGGGGTCGCCACGCCCGCCCGTCCGTTGACTTGGGCGGAGCACCCTGCCGAGCGATAGCCCGATGAATGCGCGGATATACCACGCTTTCTATCTAGGCCTCGATTCAAATATGTACATATAAATTTATGTGTCTGTTTGTAAATTCGATTTTTTTTTCAATAATTGCATAAGACCAACATACGAAGAAACACTTTTTTCTGCCTGTCTGTTTGTTCTGAATAATCTCAATCTATCATTTAACGAAACTCTCACTGGGAGACATGATTTTTTTATCATTTTTGTTTTGACTAAAGCCTATTAAGATACTATTTCTTATACAAATGTCATTATGCTCGGGTAATCTATTGTAGTACTGAATCGAGTTTATAACTGTAAAATAACAAATTCAGCAAGAATGCTGATTGTGAAGTTGGAATGCTGATATTACCAGACGATAAATTACGTAATTTATTACTAATATACTAAATTACTTATATATTAGTGCTCTCTTACCATATCATAATAAAGATCAAGATTAAATTCATATATATTTTTAATCAAGAGTTAAATTATGATCTTCTCTATATAAAACATCAAGATTTCTATTAAACTTGTAAGAGTTAAATGAATACATAAAACGGTGGTTTATGAATAATATTTAATTGGTTTTACTCGTGTTTTATTATTTAATAATGTAATCACGATTGTCGTAATGTAATCATTTTATGGTCGTTAAGCTATAATTGATGTAAGCAATACGTTCATTAGTATATATAAAAGAAGATAACAATGAGGAGACATCCAGTCTACATCAACATTGTAAAAAAATTTCGGTAGGAGAGTAAATGTTTCCGGTCGTCCCGCCCTGCCAAATGAGCAGTATCCAAGATTATCTATGACTGAAGTCTTGCAAAATAGAATAGTGTGTCTCCTGTGACCCGCCCGCACCCGCCGCAAGGTGCGTTCACCCGCGCCGTCGATGCGACCTTCCAATGTATGCGGCATCCTACTCGAAAATAGACTGTTTCAATCTCTATTTGACTTCAGCGTTTGTGTAGGACGCTTTGCTTTTCAAGTTCATATAATAAAATATAAATATATAAATTCACACTACATCTCGTACGTTGACCTCACACAGAGAGCTTAAAGCACTTGCGTAACGGATATCAGACATATTAGATACATATAAATAACGCTTAGACACAGAACAAATCCAAAGATTTATCAAAAAAATATTTGCTCTGAGTGGGGATCAAACCCCCAACTTTCGGTGCACAAGACTACCATTAGCTGCATCGGGCCCGTCAAAAATGAATTGCCTGTTATTGTACTGCATAAATTCTTGCTCATAAGTAAAAACTACACAATTAATAAAATAATGTTAATCGGCAATCGATCGACAGCTTCGTTATTAATTCGACAGTCTGTTGTTGACTAAATATAAATGCCAGCTAAATTAATGACACGTTAAATCATGTAAACTTTTTAAGAGCAATTAAGATCCAAAAAAGGTTAAGAAAACTCGAAGCCAGTGTTGTCTCTTGAAGCTATCGATTCATTCACCTCTGGTGAAGGCTGTCTAGGCGAGGTGATGGGTACAAGAGGTCGTTATCGGTTAACGGCTCCGGCTGCGAGGTGACATTGCCTATTCGCCCGCAATATAATACTCTCACCAAGTACGCAAAAATAGCAGAATGACGTTATTTCTCATAATCTTTTTAGGACAAATTATGATGCGAGAACGTTTCGGTCGAGTGGTTTCTGGATGTCTGAAAGGAAGTCGGCTTCAGTGTGACTACACTGACTCATAAGTATACATTGACGTCAGTACTCACGCGTGATTTCGTTAACTGAATTTGCACATTTGGGGTAGGGTAAAATGGCGATAGATAGGACATATGACGGGAGAAAGTAAAACAAAATGGATACAGATTTTAACAGAAAGGTAACCATGAGAAGGGAAAAGAAACGGAGGTAAGAAGATGGTCAGGTGCCATTAAAAAGTTTGGAGGAGCAACATGGACTTGAGCTTGTCTACAAGCGAAGGATAGATGTGAATGGAAGCAGCTGGAAGGATCTATATGTCACAAGACACGCTAAGCACTAAACCGGGGAACCCGATGTGTAATTTATATAGATAAGACGTACTATCTTTAGTATTCAACAATAAAGGTTTATTATTATTATTATATATAGTGCAAGAAAATTAGACAGAGAGAAAAGTTTTGATGAGATGAAAGTCGTTTAACGTCGAATAAAAACAAATCTGTAAGATTGTTCGCTTGTCGGATGATCTCATTCGTGATAAAAGTGCAGTTAAGTTTCAACTTTGTTCTAGAATGCACACGCTTTAAAATCAAAGGAACACGTAACGGTATCAAGTAACAGGATCACGTAATCCGAGTGCACGTAATGCGAGCTCGGTTTCGATGCGTTTCTGCTGGCTCGCCGGCCGGCATCGGCAGCTGATCGCGGCCGGCCAGATACACGTTACATAGCAGCCGACCTTGCGTCCGCACGAATTGATACCCACGTTGAGGCTATTAATACGCTAAGTACCTACGCCAATAACAAATGTGACATGTCACACATCATTATCACTACTTACAGTCAAAATTTTGTCAAAGGAATGATTTGCTATATACCTCTGCGACAACCGGCTGCAATTTATAACGATTTCTCTGCCCCACTACGCGTAACGTTACTATAAAATCACGCACGCATGTCTTGCAGTTGCAACGCATTTCTAATTGGACTTGTGTGTCCAATCGTGAATACCAGAGAATAATCCGACATCTAACCACACATTTTTTGGTTGTCGTGCGACATTGTGACGTCTTTATCAGATTGCTTGCATAACGCTCACTTCCTGCATTTCAGGTCTCAAACGAGTCAATGCCGTATGATAATGACTATGATTTGTAAAGTAAATCGTCGGTGCGTCAGTTTCCGTTTGGATGTGAATGTCGTGAACAAATTGTTTTAGCCGAACACGAGAGTGCCGGTGTTTTTGCAAGCGTTGATGTAGGTCGGGGCGCAATTTTTTTCGTGCGATAAAAAAGAGGTCTGATGCGATTGGACTGACGCGTTCCATTCCCCCGTCACCCGCTCGCCCGGCGACCGAGGTGAGGTCATCGACGAACTTGGCATACTGGCTCCATCAGGAGAACGATAGGCGATCTTAACACGCCACCATGTAAGGACCAGCAACAATGACAATTAACACCTCATTATTCAATTCAGGTGATCACAGGAGCGTTGACCCCGAAAGGAAGTGTGATAAGATTATAATAAATTAAAACTTTATATTCACAATTAATTCGGCACAACAGCCCACCTAGTTAATTATATCCACCTAATTAGTTATATCTATTGAACTTGAAGCATTTATTTAAAAACAGTAATGCGTGGTTATGCGGCTGTCGTCCGGTCACAGCGAGGTGACCTTCGACAGCAGCATTAGTACTTGTCACGCTGCTGTGCCGATCTGTACTGCTACAATCAACCACCAATTAGTACAAACCACAATCTCTTTATGCTATTAATTTCCAAGAACCTTTTTTGTTCCCCGAGCGGTGGAATAACCTGTCGGGACGGTTGAAGGAAAGTCAAATATGAGGTGAACAATTTTGGATGAGTAATCGTTCCGTTTCCAACATCATCAAGTAATACATAACGCTCTTGCAGTTTTTCTTTGTCCGACAGATGTAAAATTCTGATATACCAAGGCCATACAGAGTCGATAACTTATCAGGTCAACTGTGTCAACGAGGACGTAGTCTTACGTAGTTGACACTGGAGTGCATTAATTTTAGGCACCAGATTAGTGGTTTGCATAATATTGAATACAATTACTGTTGTAACACTTTCTCTTGACGAAGGCGGCATACCAGCACCTGCCAAATGAGATAACGGTGGGCACCAACGAAAGCAAACGTATCCGACGAGAAAGTGTGGCCCCACCATCACAACGCGCCTTCTCTTTGCATGTTACGCAAACGCTCGCGGAATGTAAACCAATGTACAACTTCCAGGTCTAACGAAAAGCGAAACGGTGTCTTTATGTTAATTGAAAACAGCTCTTTTATACGAACAAGAACCTTCCGCTCGTCTTGAAAGGCGAACTACATTTTTTTTCCTAAGTAAATGATAGGATAAATAAACAAAAAGTTTGATTTTGTAGCTGATATTGTAGCAAGATTTTGAAGTACAGAATGTTTAGTAAGCATCGAAAGAAATGACATTGAGCCAGTGTGCAAGGCGTGGCAAATCAAGGCGTCGGTGACAGCGAAGGCTCCGTCTTGCAACATCAGAATGCGGACCAAGCAGCCGCCCCCCTGGCCGACTACGGATGCTGCTACACACACGTAAAATTAAAACTAGACGCCTGTCCTAATACGTCCAAGGTGAATTCGTTTATTCGCGCGTCCTTACTGACACGTCAAGAGTTCTACGATAGAAACGAAAGTCAAAGCCATTAGCAAGTATAAATTCATTACATTGATTATTTTGGTCTCGCTCCGTGGCGTCAGCACATTGTTCGATATCACTTTAGCTAGTGTGTGTGGCATTCCATTTTGAAACTAGGTCACTGTGTCAGGTGGTGCCCGCGCCAAGTATCAGTCGTAAGCAAAGCATTTTGTATAACGTTGATTTATTCTTTGCGTCGATTAAAATTCTTATTTTCAGAAATGATAAATCGTGCTGTTCGCTCACAAAATGCATGTCTTGCAATATGAAGATTTTACGATCCAACTTCAACAATATAGTACGTCTACATTTCTAAAGATGCTCTTTAAAATGAGAACCATTATGCCTCGACTTCGAAGTCTGTCGAATCAAAAGAAAACGAATCTTGGCTAACTTTCACTCCGCCGTGGTCCGGACCCAAGATTGCGAAATTTGTTCCAATCACGAATAGAATTTCAATCTTATCTATGATACACCAAATGAGAACGTGCAATCATTTATATCGACAACACTAAGTTCTGGATCAATCAAATCTGTTTATTGTTGTCGGTATTTGTAACGTCGAATATCAAATAGGCCGCATCTCCTCCGAGCTTTTCTGTATGAACAGGTTTTCTGCAATCACAGTCGCCGATTTAAATATCAACCACTGGCTTTTAAGATTAACATTAATAACTTAAAAACTATTTTCTTGTTTTTCCGGATCCGCCTTTTAATTAAGGCCAGCTTTCATAAGGGCTTTATCGAAGGCTAAAATCATTTCTATATCACTCGACTCCATAAAGAGACCTATATTATTGTTCTTGCAAAAATTTTATTTATTGCATTTTGTAATAAAATACAGGAGTCATTACATAGCTTACACAGTACCGTGACAGTCAAGTGTTAATTCTGAGAGTAATAGTGCGTTGCAAAGTTGAGTCGTTTCTAGTTTCGACTTGGTCTCGGGCGGTGTTGTGAAATTTGGACCGCGCTGAGGTCTCGCCTCTCACCGCGATCATGATGAAAAGTGAAACTGCTCGTCGACAAGCGTCACGTCGTGCAGCCATTTGATGCCGTTTGTTCCGGTTCTATTGCAATGCATTATAAAGTTCTGACCATGGCGACAATGGCGTCTTAGGAAAGCGCCGTTTTGCTTTGCATAAGAATTTTGAGCTTAAACAACATCTAGCCTACGAACTGTCAGTTATCTGCGATTGTTTTTTTTATCTTTCGTGATTTATAGTCATAATAGGTTATGTAATTTTTACTGGAATTTTTTAATAGTTCTCACAACGTTGCATTGTCTGTCCCTGCGAGAGGAGGGGCGCGCGGGCGGGAGGGGCCCGGCCGCAGAATGTAGGCAAGTGTGACAAGGACACACCCGTACTCCGCGCTAACTTCCATCCAGTTTCTAACTCGGCGCGCATTTCGCAACGCGCCCGGCCCCACTTCGGTGCACGAGCGGCCGATTATACTCGTACCTACCTGCAAGGTAACCCGCCACAATGCATGCTACGCACTCTACTCCATTCTACCAAGCTCGCTTACAAAAGAAATCGTAACGGTAATGTTACTTGCTGTATTCCTACATGCCGCGAGTGTGATACGTCCATTGTCATTTGTATTGGATTCGTATAATGAGACTTTCCGGAGTATCATGACATTCGAATTGCGACCTATTCGATGACCCTTAAAAAGGTTTCTTGTAATCCGATTACGTGAAGGGCAACGATAAAAAATACATATTCTGTGATAAAACTACTTTTAACATCGTAAAATGGAAAGTAAAGTAGAATCATTTACATTTTCCTAGTAAAGTTTACTATGTGTTTTCGCAAAAATCTGAAATTTGCAAGAACGTTAGTTTGTGTTAGAAATGCAATGGCCTTCCTCGTCGCCGGCGGCGAGGCGAGCCGCTGCCTCAAGGCGAAACAACGATATTTGTTCATTACAAACTTGTACAGATACTTCAATATGCCGTTCAGGCGTGACTCTTTTGCCCCTCATTCTTCTGATAGAAATCTGTTACTATTGCAAATTAACTAATCGATGTGGAACCGTGCCTCTTGAATCGACAAGTTCACTATATAGATGTAATACGTTCCTTAAGATTAGTTTTGAGACATATTGAACTTTACTTATTTCACTGTAAAGTCTGTTATTGGTTGCCAAGTTATATACTTATGTCTTACCCCTGCATGTGATGTGCCGGCACCTCAATGGTGGCGGAGGCGCGGCGGCGATCGCCAGCCATGTCCGCTAGCCGAGCGAAGTCTGTGTCCACATCCGCCAGACGTGCGGACTTCCGCGACTCCAACAGTCTTATTTCGTCCAACTTCTTCTTTAGCTCTATTGGCGCCTGCAGACAAAAGAAACTGTCATAAGTAAGCTAATTACGATGATATGATATTATTAGAAACCAGTAAGGATAATCTTTGTGATTATGCAAAAACAAAGTATCACATCTACTAGGAAGTAAACATCCACTTAATTGCAGCATCTTAATTGGCCACACGATCAGAACTGAGGAATAAAATGTAAGTCGTGTCTAAATCTAGATCGGTATTAATTAGACCATATAATTGTTACTGTGTACGTAACAGGTATAACATTGCATGTATGCACCGGTAAGTGGGTGTGAGCACGAGATCAATATGGCGACCTTCGCACCGACTCGCCGTGACGTCACTCCGCAACCGGGCTACTAGAGGCTGTGTCACCCGGCCGCTCGGATTCGACCCGATGGACTGACGACATACGACCATTTTAAACCTTCAAGGGAAATACTGAACTTAAGGATTATTGGTAAACCCAATTATGACGCCACTCTCGGGTATTCACTCGGAGCGAAAAACAAAAGATAGCATTAACGAGTCATCGGTCATTCGTTTTTAGTGCTAGTTCAATAAGGATATTAAATGCCAGGGAGCTGACAAATCTGGGGACACGTATGATTTATGGCATAATCCAAGCACAATAAATTCTAAAATGCACACCTAATAACATTTAGCACGTGATTCAGACGAGGAAATATGTGCCTAGAGGTGATCAAGTCCGTATATCCAAGTGTGGATGTAATAGGCTAGGTATCTAGCTAGCCGGGTGTATGTTTATTACATTTGCACGTGTGTGACACTGCCTTTCCGCATTACACCACTTCGTAAAGGTCAGCCTTGACGTACCTAAGCCTAATGCATTGAAAAGTGCAATGAGAAAATTATACGCAACGCACACGAATAATTTGTTTTTAAACTCTGTAGTTAAGAATTTTAATGTAAATTGTCAGACGGTTTAACAAGGTAAGTGAAGACATAGGTTTGACATCCAAATAGAATTCACGAGGTTAAAAGGAAACGACATCATATACATTGTCGTTGTCGAACTCAAGGTAATATATAGTAATAAATATTCATATTTACATACGTTGCTCAGGTACAGTAGGTACTCTCACTTTCAATTTGCCGACATATTTCTTTATATTTAACTGAAGCGTTTACATTTGCAAACATGTTATTTCCGAAGTTGAGCAATTAAATTATTTATTGTGCCAATCTATTGGTCATTAAAAGTAACTTATTAAGATTAATTAATATATCTTGTTGACAATCCTTAAATATTGAGTGGTGCTTAGTTGATGAGAAACGTATTTAGCCTTGTTGGTTAATCGTTTCCGTTGACCTATTCTACAAATATTGACGTGATTGTGCTAATACAAGATTAATGTGTACGTTTTTTACCAAGGCAATATTTGAATAAAACCTAAACCTTTTCAGATCAAAGTAGACAATGACTCTATATAATAAAAGTATGAAGAAAAAAAATAATGATGTGTGTTCCAGTCATTGTAAATTAATTTCAAAAATGAGCAACTATGCTTTATTATTTTTTATCGCAGTTCCTACTAGGATCCTTATATGGTCAAGCCTTGTTTGCTTATCATTATATTTGGACGATCATTTAAATTAATGATGGTGAGTGGTACAGTACAAGGTATGCAACTGGCAGGTGAAATCTGTTACGCTACATTTGAAAAAAAAACTGTACGTTTAAAGTTAGACGTATTAGGACTATGAGATACCGTTGAATTTATTTAAACTTTTACATTTATTAGTAATACTAAATATTAAGTGATGGATTGGACCCATATTTCCAACGTGGCTTAAAACGATCCCTAGAGAGGATTGCTGAAACTGATGCTGTTTCCAAAAAATATTATTATTTTTTAAAGATTTGTAAATCATATGTTTGGGGCTTGGAGGTCTAAATAAAAGCAATTTAGGAACCTGCAATTAGGAACGGAACTGGCAGGTTCTATTACATAACATTGAGGAACGTTTCCTGTTACGTAACAAATGCAAGGGCCTGTTATCTAGTGGATATTGTTGGCGGTATTTATTGCGTGTAACGATAAATGGCTGAGCCGGGTGCGCCCGCGCCGGCAGCGTTGATCACATCATACTTTCACTTTTAAGCGATTTCGTGCGAGTGTAGACGTGCCTCTACACTAGTGCGTGGCCCCGAACAATGAAAGTTGTTTTAATGAGCATCTTACAATGGCTACTTTGACACACATTACTTTAACTGTTAAAGGAAATAGTAAGTGCCGTCTAGCGGATAAATTTTCCACAAACGTTCGCTTCAAATATGTTTTAGCGTAAAAAAATAAAAAAGAACAGCAACACAAAAACAAGATTTTAATTTATTGCGTAACAAACTTTATCAATTAACTAATTGCACGATTTGCTGGCCAATGTCAGTGAATAATGTTGATAGGCAAGCTGTGTGTCTTACAAACTAATAACGATTCATATGACCAATATTTATTCAAATTATATAGATATGCCTTAGTAAAAGGTAAAAACAATCTTAGCAAAAGGATTCCCGCAAATTCTCAACCATTTCCGCGAAATCCATCGCCGCCGAAGACAGTGTAATAAAAAAGTCAAACTGGGTCATAGATTAAAAAAACAAACTCGACAGATCTCGCGGTGCAGTTCCGTTAGCAATTGCTGTTGGGGCACCACAAGCGGCGTTATGTAAAAAGTGACAACTATTGCACAATTGCTTTATTGAATGAGGAAACTCGCTTGATACCGGTGAAAGCCACAGAGTGACTTTGACATGGTAACACTGGGTAATTATTATGTATTAGACGCAGATTGCCTTCCAAAACAACCTGCAACAAGCTACAGTATTTATTTTTGATTCTTTAACTTACTTAAGATTTTTCAGTAAATCTTTGTTTATTAATGTAGTATGTCCGCAAAATTAAGTTCAGAAAAAAAATCCAAATAGCGAAGTGGCTAGACTACATTCAAACGATGATAATACATTCACTTAATTTTCTCACTACAGCATTGGGTCGGTTTCTTTTTGGCATCGCTTAGATACTTTCACTTGCGAAAATTGAGAGACTTATGAAGGAGAGCGGCCCGTTTCTTGCGTTTAAAAAAGAAATCGAATCTTTTATAGAGCAAAATGCGAAAGTTTCCTTTCTTTTTTCATACATTTGCAATAGTTGTTTCGTAGTTTAAAATGTAGCTATAATAGATCTATTATAAAGTTGGAGGATGGAAGCAGTTTCCCAAGAAGACGTATAAATGGCACTAAGCCGTTAAAATATTTTTAAATAAGGCGAGAGTCCTCCATCCTGTCAATCTGTCTTCTCTAAAAGCTATGCATTTGTTTTGATTACTCAAGGTCAATTTTTTAAAGAGTTATGAATGAAATTTAAACCTGCCAATTGTATATATGGCGAATATCTAAGGCCTTAATTAAGGCCAGCAAATATCTTGAAGTCAGTATTATGTTAATTATTAAAGCTGTTGTTTGCAGTCAAGGCCTAGGTGTTGGCACCCAGGTTGCGAAAGGCGGACCGCTCTAGTGAGCATCGATGTTGCTGCACAGCGCAAAACGGATTATCTACGGCCGTAACATTATTTCGAAATAGACTCCTCTGGGTGTCTTGAAACAAGCAAATCAAGTTATTCTAAGTCGATTAACTTTTTTGATACGATTTTACACTATTGTGTTACAATATTGATGATTTTTTAAAATTATTTTTGATACTATCCTTCGACGTGTAGGCATTTCTATACGTAGCGAAAGCGTAGTTATAACTCGAGTGGCATTGAATGCGTAGTGGTGTCAATGGCTGAACGCCGGCCGGCGAGGGAGTGCGTGCCGGTACCGGTAGCAGCTAGTTTCTATCAGACTTCAACGATCGACATTAACCTCGCACATTTTAAATCCGCGATACACATTAAATGATATTTTAAGACATAAAAGGTTGAATTATGCAAGACATTCTAACTAAATGACCTGTGGTTGTATACATTAAAATACGATTATATAATGCGGCAAAACGCTGAGAAAGAGATAGGCATTGTGTCGAAAGAAAATGGAAGTCTAGGAAAACTTAAATATGTAATTTTTTTATTGTCAGCTAATGAATTAATTTTGTGCATCCAAATGGGAGTACATGCATTCATGTTTTTTTTTGTTTGTGAGTTTTTGCATGCTACCGACCTAACGGAGGATTGACAAGCCGATAAATACTTAATCAGGCCGGAGCGGGATTTGTTGTTTATACCTGATGGGACAACGCTCGGTTATCGGGTGGATGGTGCGATTCTTTAGTACATTGCACTCTCAATTCATTGCCTTGATGTTGGTAAAACAATAGATTACCGAGGTTGCGCCGACCGATAAAACAGTAGCTTTGAATGCATATGTCGTGATTCACGAGCGAACGATTTTTGTCATCACGTCATTCGTATGGAACTGTTTTAAAGAATGAGGACGCTAACCAAAGCGTACACGTTTTAAAATTATAACAAAGTTATGCCTAATTGATGTCCAGTTTGATTTTCTCTTACTTATCGTCCCTCGTTTATGTATTCTATCGAGTTGCATTTGTAACTTTATATCAGGCCAATTATTAACCGAATTGTCCAAATATTAAGTAATGAATGGTAATAATTCATGCTTGCTTATATAACTAATTTCCGTTTCAGTTAATTTAATTCAAATCAGATACGGCCCTTGATTTTAAAGGACCGTCGAGTCTCGTTATCGCACAATCTCCTGATTCTACAACTCCACCGGTTGGCTTGTGGACAAATACTTATATCGAACGGAAATCGTCAGTGATCGATGTACTCCTATTATTCTTTTATTAAATATTCAGTGAAGCTGCACTGGAGTCACGTAGACACGCATGCATAAGCAATTCGGTTGTCGCAGTCGTGCTACGTAAATAGGTCAATAGCTACGGTTACTGCAGCCTACAAGACCGGCATATCCTGAGCTCGACTTCGTATTGACACATTTACAGCCTGCAGACCTTCGAAGCTTTGTAACCGTTGATGTGTGATGTATTGTTCAACTTTAGGGTCAAATACATTGTTAATTGTTTTATAATGATGTTCTTAATTGATAGCTTTAGCCTTAATAAGGTTGAGATATTATCTCGAAACTGGTAGTTGTAAGCATTTTTGATAACTTCATTGGCACTATATATAAATCATATATTGACACAACAGATTACCACGTTAGTTTCAAGAAAATATGAAATGATAACATAAATCGGAGTATAATACTCATTTGCATTTGGATATCTGCAATATATTTTTTATGATCAGTCTAGGTAAAGGCTGAAACGATAGAAATGTCATAAATAGTCGCGTGGGCAGACCCAAAGCTGCGGCACTTGGCGACAAGGGACGAATACGACGCGTCCCCGGTTTACGCCTAACTACTTGACATTTAAATGTCTCACTCAATCTAAAAATAATTCGTACATATTAGACGATATTTTCCATAGATATTTATATTAAAATAGTACTCCTACGATAATGTATGTCACGCGAATAATTTCTCAGGTGCATGTTTCATCATGCATCATGATGTGAGAATGGCGCTATAAATTAAGTATTGGCAACGCCAACAAAGCAACAGTTACGTGGGCGGCTGGGCGGCTGGGTGGCTGGGTTACAATCGAATAGACAGAGTAACCTTTAAACTTTTATAAACACAATCAACCAACTAAAATAACAGCTACGACAATAAAACCTACATCAAACTCTCAGCGATCTAAATTTAAATAAATAATTTTCTAAGAGCGGTAGTTACAGTGAGTGCTAGACGTAATCACCAATCAAGGTAGATCAGAGTCGACTACGCAAAAAGGTGTTTTAATTGCATATAATTGAGAAGTCACGTCCGGCAACGGTTTGATTGTTATTAAATTTGCCATTCCGATTGGATATGTACGGTTAGACCGCCCAATCAAACGGCAGGATGGCCTTGTACGATTCGTGAATATGGAGTGCTGGCTGCAGGCGGATGCGGTGGAAGCAGGGCACGCACGACGCTGTACGGCACCGGCTCAGGCCGCTGCTGCAACCAACCTTGCCCCAAAACTCCCTGACCTACATTTCAAACGTCAGAATGCAGCCAGCGTTTTTATTACGGCCATTCTCCTTGATATAACCATTTCATTTGACTAAATTGCCACCAAAAAACAATCGCTTACAAACAGGTATTTCTAAATGTTTGTTTCGCTGTTGCTCTAATATGGATCCCTCTAGTAGAAGGTAGTAGTGCGCATGTAGTTACTGGAAAACTAAAATTGGTCCATTAGGTCAGCGGCATCGATTGCACAGGACGAACGCCGGCCTAGTTGGCTGAGAGGCCGCGGGTCGCGATCCTGGCATCTAGGCGCCCCGCATCCGAGCCCAGCTAACCTCGATGCTCTATTTCTGGGTACCTATATGTTCTGTACTCGTCGCTCTATTTATGTCGCATTGTCTCTATGGAAATGAGTAATCCCTGACGGTGCGTTCTGTTAATACCACGTCTGTTACTTCATATACAGTACGTTTGGCGACGCAAATGACTATTGCGATAAACAGTAAATAGATAAAAATCTAAGTGCGCAAGTCGCCGATTTGTTAGTTACATTCCTTATGATAATAACCCGTTAGATGTTGCAACGTGGAATTTAAAAGTACAATAAATCCAATAGACGATGTAGGTCAACGTCAGTCGCCGTCAGGAAACAGATATTGCGTAGCGCTGACAATGATGCAAGAAGCGTACGCTACGTTTATTATCTATCGCTCGTTTCAGATAGTGGGTGTTCGGAGGTTTAATCGTAGCGGTGACGTCACATCGCTAAGCGAAATTATTCTCCAAACGACGTCATAGTGCGTCGGCGAGAGCTATTCGTGTAGGCGCGACGCGGCGATGACGTCACGGGTAGAATGCTACCGCTTCCCCCGCACGGCGGGCGTGTGGGCGACGCGTCGACAGTCCCGAGCATAGTCGACTTGCACGTAAATAAAATCTGAAGCCGGCGCCCGCCTTACGTAATTGAACGTGAAATCTGCACAAGGACGCGTGATCAACGTTTCGACACTACAGACGCTGCGCTGCCATAATAGCATCGTTTATGTTTGACGCTTAGAAAAGTGAGCGTTTCACCTTGAGATGGCTGCAAGCGGAGTCGCCTCTCTATTCTTAGATATCGAAATAGCAGCGAATATATTGTAGGGGGCGAGTGGCGAGCACGCAGGCGTCGTGACCTAGCCTGACCCAAAAACAGAGAGCGACCCACCGCGCCCCGAGCTACCAGTTGATAACGGATGCGGGAACCTGTTCACCTCATAGAGCCAGATACGCACTGCCAATAGCACCGTTATTTGCTGACCTGAAGACGCGCCCAGGCTGCCCATAAATAAGCCAACTATAATGAATGTCTACTCCATCATTATTAAGGCGCGATTTACTATCGTTGACAATCTGACATCAATAAAATATTGCAAGATTCCATACAAATGAAAATACTCGATGACTATAGCTGGCAGCTTAATTTGCATTATAAAAATGTTTAGCAAATAATGATACAAGGAAAACGCAAGTGGAGGTCGCGTTTCGAATACGGGCTGTGCGTCGCTGGTTCAATATCAGCGATTCTAGGTCAGTGGGTCACCAGGCCGGAGTGGCCCGCGCCCCGCACGCTGCAATTAACTCTTCACTTACATAAAAACATCTCGAGACATTCACGCCGCATGCCACACAACTGAATGGGCTTAAAGTCTAAGCTGATACACGACAACGTCAAATAGATAGTGATCTGCATGTATGTCATAGGCTAAACTAACCTTCAAAGTTGCACGTAATGAGCATTGTATGTGCGTCAGTTTCCATAGGTAGGTATGTATAGGAAGGATGGTTGCCGTAACCGTTGTAATTTGTGACAGCCGCCCACGTGTTAACGGTTGTGGTGTGTTACTGTTAGCTTTGGACCGAAAACGAATAATTTTGCTTGCTGAGTCAGGCGGCGACGCTGTGCGTGACGCCTGCACTCCGAACCAGTTCTATACAGTTACAAACACGACAGATTAGGAAGCGAACCATTTCATTCTGCTGAGGAATTCGTACGGTTGATTTTGGAACTGCAAAACAAAAGACGATCAAAATCTAAACATGCAACCTTTTTTATTGAAAGGATTGTTAGGATTCACACTTTGTTCTGCCAGTGGCTCAGATAAGAGAGTACGTATAAATCGTGTAACTATTCCAAGGCGAGAGCAATGAGGTCACCCACAAAGGGCCGACCTTGCCTTCGCTGCTGCTGGTGGGAGGACCACTACTATGTATTCTACGAAAATACATCAAGGTCTTTAGAAATATTCACACTTTAATAATGCAGTAATTTAAAAATGAGCTTGTAAGTTCATTGTCTTTACTGAACAATTTATAAGAAGTTACGAAAAAAAAGGAATGGGTGGGGGAAATGAGATAACAACTAATTAATAAAATAATATTTTTTATTCATTTAATTTTTAATATGTGTTTTTTAATTAAATCAATTAGTTAAGTAAGTAGTCAAACAAATATGAGGAACACAATCAAAATTCTCTCCGAGAATGTTTTGGTTTAATTCTTGTTGCTTATGAAGAATGCGTTACTAGCTGCGAGACGCCGCGTCGCAAAATAATTTCACAACGGTTTTTTGACATCATTAAATGGTCAATCATCCCGCTAGGCAAATTAGGTCGAATACGTACAGACGTATTAACAAATTACATAGATGATATAATTAGAGATCATTATCAATTTTAAAATGGATAAGCATTTACTAAACCAAAGCCCAAAATAGAACGGGCTTCAAGAAAAAAGTTTCAAATCGTACTGTGTGGAAAAAATCGTTCACCAACCAGCCACCGTAACAAAAAATGGACTGGAATTTTCCGCGACCTAGCCTAACCTGAATAAATTCAATTCGACTTGTACAAGAATTACATAAATTTTATTTGCCTTATCTTTTAGCAAACAGGTCGAGTCCGGCCCTTAGATTGTGACTCGGAGACTGTAGAATATAGTTTATCAATTATGTATCTGGACGCCCACTACCGTTAATATTTATGAATGATTTGTGACAATATTGTATTTAGTGTGAACAACTAAGTATTATAAAATATATAACCGCATCTGATCTGTGGATTCATTTAATTTCAAATACAATACCAACCTCTTTGTTATTTTTGACAGTAAAGATTTACTAGGTTCCGGTAGCAAGGGTGGCTATCAGAAGACTGATGGTAACGATGCCCATATCGGTATTAAGTCTTAGTTAACTTGTTGTTATTAGTAAATCATTAACACGGAATCACATGAAAATCATAATACAGTTCTTATTAGGCAATAAGTTTTTATTCAGTCCATTTTAGGTTTAAGCATTTAAAGGAGTCTTTCACTACTCTGTAACTTGAGTTAAGCGACGAAAGGTGTGCTCTGGGATCGGACAAAGGTTGTCCATTTTTGGCAATGGATTAAGAGCAGGATGTAAATCTGTTGAAGTGCTATTCCATCCGACAAAGGCCGAGGTAGGAGCGAGCGAGCATGCGCGGCTCCATCACGTTTTCTTTTCCCATGCATTTCTTCACCAATGGCCGACACACGCCGGTTCCGTCAGCGCGTTCACACAACAAGCAAAAACCAACATGTAGGTGAAAATTATCAAAGGAGAAACTTGTAAATTGTATTTGATCCGCCGATAGATCGCAGCTGCAAAAACTATGTTGCCGTAATGTTTTATACCAGAGCTATATTTGTCGTTGTCTTAGAATTGATAATTGTAGCACTCGAGCTACACGTTACATAGTTGTAAACAAGAGATTTATTCAAACTGCTTTGCAATTTAACTTAACATTGGCCTATTTTGCACCGATCGCGGCGGTAATGTCATTAACTGTAATGCTTTTATGAGATTTTGACTGTCACGATTTGATGTGGTGACTATTATCAAACCAATTTATCGCTCTAGGTAGTAACATGATCTCAGCACAGTACAGCAAGTGAAATTTTCCGTGGACACGCAACACTCCACGCTACGCTAGTTGCCATGAGCGTAAGTGTCTTTCGTTCTATCGAAAAAATCTCAACTGGACTGGAAAATCTGGAAAACGCATCTATAATTTAGTTTTAAGTCATAACTGCTTTCGCCCGCTGTTTAAGTGTTGTGATATTAATTACAGCTCGCCAACTGGAGCCTACGATACGCGTGTAAAAGAAAACCGATAAATAAATCATTTCTGTCATTATGTTTTCCCCTTAACGAACAGTTGTTTATTAACGTATGATATGCAGCGGCTTGTTTACAATTATGTTATATTTGTTTTCTCGTTTTCAAAAACTAGACAATCACTTTCATTGTTCAGTGGGACATTGTTCAGGTGTTACATTGTTGTATTGTTTTAAAATAAGTGAATCTGAAACTGGCTGACACAGGTGCGATGACGGCACTTTCGCGTCCACGCTGCGCTGCGGTGCGCTTCTCCGGTGTCGTTTGACGCCCTTAGCGATACCGCGCCCCTTACAAGGAGATCACGAGATCACTGTGAACTCGCTTTGAGCAAGATATCCTTTGCAGTCAACTTATACCGCGACCTCTGACAACAATATTAAGATGTTGTTTTGTTTACGTCGCGACGTACGTGGTCGTCGTGTGTGTTAGCGGCTTCTCGTTCCACTTACGTTCGGGCTCGGCTGGGTTAGCTGATGTTAGCCATCGCGGATAACGGTCCGTCGGCCCGGCGCCGCACGTGAAAATAATTCTTGACGCGATTTTGTAACGTACACCGTTACTCGGTTCCGGGCCTGCGGGCGACCTTATTTCTCGGCCGCGCACTCTTTATTTTTATATCTTATTGCTCGACACATTATAGCCGCTCGCTAACCGGTTGTTATTTCGAGTGCTATTTAAAAATGTGCGAGCGTATCCTTTTGAAAAACTGGCACGCGGGCTAATTGATATCAATCGACACTGTTAATTAGGATTTCTATGCGTGTGGACTGCACGCCGAGTGTTATACAATGGATGGCGATAAGTTTTCGCCCTGGAAGCGGTAAATATAGTGTTGTTTACGAAGATCGCCGGCCGGCGCGGGCGCAGGCGTGAGTCAGTGTCAGTTTGATTGAGCGGATTCCGCGTAGCGTGTGGAGCGGACTCGCGTACTAGGGTTGTCTACTGCATTCATGAAATATTTTTGATAACACCGATGCATGGGTAATTATATTTTTGTCTAGTCATATCATAGACAAAAATAATTTGATCCAAGTCCTAACCCGTGGCGAAGCGCTTTTCAAAGGGATCATGTGAAATACTACCAACCTTAGTGCAACTCGTGTGAAAAGTATGACGCTCTGCTGCGCAAGAAACGCGTCGATATTTTGCGTCGCATCTTTATTTAATTTACTGAAAGTGTGCGAGACCAAAATATTTGACGCATACCACCGCTGGGGAATACCGCGTCACCATGATAAACGTTATGTGATTTCCATCCAGCTATATTACAAGGGTCTATCCTCAATGGCTAATGACGACAATGCACTTCTCGGATAGATTTGCTGAGGAAATTACACGCTTATTGTTTTGCAAGGTGTACGTTTATTTTTCTCGATATCGTTGAACTTGTTTTGATGTTCGCCACGGTCTATCTAAACGTGACGCAAACATATCTGCCTTCATAATGGCTTACCACTACGGCGGTGTAAACAAGTGTGCCGTTTGCTTTTCGCTTTGTATTAATTGAAGACTAGTTTTACAGAGTTTTCATCAGTTACCGTTGTGAAAAAGTAATTGATTTTGCATAAATTACAACGAAAGTCGTTTGCATTGTACGGCATCGATGTGTTCACGGTTGAATAAAATTAAGAGTGTTGGAGAAATGTTATTTTGTTATGCGTATTTGAAAGCATATTGGTAAATGATTATGTTTTATGAGTGAAGAGGCACGCGGAGCGTCATGCTGAGATCGCGTGCGACGTCACTATTTACGCAGCGGTGCGCGGGCGCCGCTGCTTCCTCATTGTGTCATAGTAAAACTACTGCGCCATTCGCGTATCTCTATGTCAATAGCAGCGGTACGAATATTTATTACAAATTTCTATTGAGTAAGAGATCTGGTGTTTTAAATGAGTTGTCTGATTAATAATCCGGTGCGCAATTTTTTTTGGTGTTCTTTTGTTTCACATTGAAGCGCTGCATCGCCCTGTAAATTTCGAATGCTTCCTATGTTTATTGATGGCGGCCGAGCGCTCTGCCTTAACTGTATTTCACCGGATGTCTTTGTGTCCAAGCAATAAAATCGGAGTCGAACCTTGTACGGACCTTGGCGAGAGCGTAGCGTAGGTCAAAATTAATAATAAGCGCGATATTCACGAATGTGTACAAATAGTTGTATTAATTGTCGACCAATACGATAATGGATGACGCACGCCGGCACGCCGCGTCGCGAGCGTTTATTTGATATAACAAATTATGGCCAACCACAGAGTGCCAGACACAATTACTCTTAGTAATAAAATTGTTATTTGCAAATATTCGTGATTCATTACATTAAAGTATATTCAAATATCCAGTTTAGTTGGTAGACTAAAATTTGTTCTTATTCCCACTTTCCCGGGTCATTTTTTGCCAATGTAGCTTATTACAGTTATCGGTCTGGTACTCGTTCAAAAATAGAATAAGGTTGGTCAGTGCCGATTAACGTAATCCAACCGGCTACCTGTGCTGGAGGCGGCGTAACGGTGCGACCGAATTCACAGATTTGGCGCATAATAGCTGTTGAAACTGACGAAACACACTCTTAATTCAATAGACATAGAGTACATTATATAGCCGATTTATACACAGTGATAATGACAAGAGGCATTCAGTGTTAGTTGTTTTAAGAAACGTTTCTTATCTTTCACGGTTTCGACAATGATTATGTGAACCAGTGTTTTAGACTGTAGTGAATAGGGCCATGGGTAACAATGAATAGTAATATAAAATCAGAATTGCAAGAAATTATAAAAAAAATTACTCGCTTATCTCTTGGAACAAATTTATCATCACAATTACTTAGCGGAAGCTAATTCGCTGTATCTTATCTTATAAAGGTGCATATAAATTTAATTGATAGGTATCGTGTAGGCGTGTTAGCAATACCTACAAGAACAATCCGATAAAATATCTAATACATACTCTTAAGGACTAGCGCCCCGGTTCTTCATTAATTTAGAAGTTGGTTATGTACTTAATAAGCACAGCGAGATTTGAAGGCTTTTTTTAGGAATTATGTAATGTTACTTTACAGTCTTGTGACATTTACAACATGTGCCCTAGGTGGAATTCTGCCCATAATAATAATACTCTGCTAGAGCGCAGGTATACTGGTGCACATTCCCACCTCGTGCAATTGAACTACTCTGTTTCGTAAGGAGCCGCCATCCGCCGCCCGCCAACCGCCATCTGTCGGTTCTGGTACCACAGCCGCCTCTTACAACACAGTAGATGGGGAGGTACTATTCTACTCTACCTTACGGCACTTGTGACATGTTACCCAGAATCATATATCTGTTATGGTGAGTAATACACCCCCAAATTATATATTTTGCATACTTTTTGAAGAATATATCAATCGGGTGACTTTTATTTGTTTATGTGATGTTATCGCAAAACTCATATAAATTGATCAAAACATTTCATGTGCGTTTTATTTTGTGTTTTTATTATGCTGTCTTCATTTTAATATTGATAAAGTTATCTATTGAAATTACCTAAACCGCATTGTGGTAGACATATTGTTCACCTGTCATACGAAGGACGTTCTTATAATTTTCTTTGAATTATGTTTTTAAAATAATTATTAAATTAGTGAGAGCCTCTGCTGAGCGTAGCGCGAGTTATTTTGTAATGACTATTTGATCTGTGATAACACGCCGGCCGGCTTCTGTGAGATCACTATTTACATAATTCTATTATCCAACTGGTACATTTTCTTGGAATATAGGACAATGATGAAGAAGTTTCAATGTTTATCTCAGTGTAATTTTGTAATGGTCAATCATGTCGTGCCGTAATCGGATAAAAGTTTTTAATGTCGTTCAAATCTTAACCTCGGGATTCGCTAGCTGACAAAGTTCTAAACAATCAGGTGCAGGTTGTACTTGACTGGTGGGTGCGGGGGTGAGGCATGGTGAGGGCGCGACGAGATCTCTGCACGTGTAGTGGGGTCAATAGCAGCGCATTGTCCACGCTCCTGCGCGCGCCTTTGTCTGCGCCTGAGTCGCCGGTGGATGCCGGTTTATAAGACCAGGATAAATATAAAGAAAACAGATTGCTCCGGAACAGGTTTATTCCATTTAAACATGATTAGCCCTTAACAGTCGGAACAGTATAAGACAATGTTAATTGGCACGTCTAATTTTTTTAGGTTATCTATGCATTTCTAATTATTATTCGTTAATTTTTATCTCAAACAAGCATATACAATCACAGAAAAAATATGTCCAAATATTCTAGACTTTAAATACGGATAGTTCGTTGATGTCTTTTCTAGGCGCGAAACACCAAAATGTGTCGAGTCCTGACTGTTGCAACTTTTTGTTGCTTGTCGGAATTTTTACAGTTATTTATCCTGAATCAGTTGATTACATCATTATACACAATATAATTACGAAATTATCCTCAATGAATCAGAGCTCTTCAAAAACACAATGTTTCGAACTTTCACAGTTTTACCGTAAAAGCAACAGTTAGCAACTTTTCATATGTTGCGGTAGAGAAACGATCGTAGCTGGAGCTATCGTAGCCGCTACGCGAGGTCAATAAACAGGGTAAAGGGTGCGTACTAACCTCAGCACCGGGCGCGTGCACAAACACGCGCAGCTCGTCAGAGTGGTGGTCGTGTGCCAGCACGTCGGCGCGAACCTCGCGCCCGTTGTGCGTGAGGTAAACGCGCTGCCCTCGCTGCAGGCGCACTCCCGTCAGCCCGCGGAACCCAGGCCCGATCAGCTCCGCGTCCCGGTACTCGCGAGTTCCTTTCCCTCCGTCGAATCGCACCGTGTATCGAGTGTTCGGCGTCAGGTTTATGCAATTGTTGTTCTCCGGAAACGGCGCCGGCGTCTTCACCGCCTGGATCATCCCCGAGTAGTACAGTCCATCCTCCCCCAACGCCGCCACGCGGGTCCCTATTATGGACCGCTTCGCCAACCTTTTTCCTGTCGACATCGTTCCTGTCCAGTCCACTTCAACCACTGTTCGACCACTAACACGATCACTACGCTCAAATTGCCCGGCGAACGCGCTTCGCGGGGTAACCGTCGCAAAACTTCAGCGGGCTATTTCGACGCGACTCGCGCTGCACGTCCGGCTCTTCGGTGGGCCGGTGCTCGTCGCGGGTCTCGCGCGGAAACATAATACGAGGGCGGGTCCTCGATCGGGACAAAGGAGAATCCTTTCGCGATAGTAAACTTCGCACGAGAGCTCACAGCGAACGACTTCAGCAGACGCGGTTCGAATGAGAACTGGCGTGCGTGCGGCGCGACTCGCGGCCGCCGACACCGGCCGGCCGGCGCACAGAGCGGGAGCGGTGACCGCTTGTCTCGCTCATTTGTTTTGATACTCAACTCAGCTGTTTGCGGGAAGGAGAGCGCGCGCGCGTGTAGTCATTCGTATGAACGAGAAGGGTGCAGCCGTGCGCCTTCGGGACCGGTCGGCCGGCGAGCGATGCTGCGGGGCGGGCGGGCCGCCCACGGGCGACATTGAGGCGCGCCTCGTTCGCACGTGGAGCGCTAACGGGATTGCACAACGCACCTCGCGCCGCCACCGGTGCCGCTCGCTGTTAATTCGTGACACAGTTTCTATTCGGATTCGGGGTCGATTCAAATGTCAAGCAGATGCACCCGCTTATGCAACTTGCGTGACCCCGCCGATACGACTACGCACCAACCGCATAATTAGCATTACAGGAACACCTTACTAGCTCTGCACGTAACTGTAGCCAAACTACTAGCAAACTAAAACAACAAGAACTTTATAAGCGATACTCGCTATTGTAAACTAAGTTTTCCAGTAAACAAAATTTTGTATTCGGCTTAATGGCTGTTTACGACAGACATTGTTATACCATTTACATAAAATACATATATTATTATAATAAACGGACTCGTGTTAGACTTTCTTAAATATAAAAGTTATGATTATGTCACTGATTTATGCAATAATCATAATTTTTACATATGGGGTTTTAAACGTAAAGCATAACTTACCAATTATCTTTAAATTAATATGAAATGGTGTATTTTTCCTGAATTCTTTTATAAAAAACCTATGAATGGCTGTGTTATGAAGGCGACTAAGTAGGTCAGTCAAGATTTCAAATGTTTATGTATTCTCAAGTTTACGGTCACATATTTGCGCGGTAACCACTATGTCTTCGCGTGACACAAGCAGAGTTGTCTGATAGCTTTAGTTTTCACGGAACAGATAGGTCAAGTAGTTTAGCATGTCTGCAACTATTGAAAAACTACACGCTAGTGAAAATTGACAATTATATATATTGTGAGCACTTATTTTAATATATTAACATGTCAGCTTAAAAATTATGACAGTTTACGTTCGTTCGACTAGTCTAGTACATAATGTACGAATTATATGTTCATACAAACCATACACCATTTTCGCTGACCAACACAAATAACATAAAAACTGTATAGAGACATCATTAGAAACCGCATTTTATCTGATTGTCACTTTCCAACGTATACAATAAATTGTTCGTATGCGATTGAGGACAAGAGCGTCGCAATAATAGAAAATTGATCAAAATACTAATGTAATAAAAATATTCTTTACAGAAATTTTAGGTAAGAATGGTTTTCTTGTTAATATTGGAAACATTCGACGGGCCAGACGGCGCAGATCCGCGCGGCCTATCTTGTGCGCCAAAGATCGTGGGTTCGATCCCCACCAAGGGTAAATATTTATATGATGATTTCTGTGTTTTGGTGTTATTTTCGTGTATTTAATCAAATTAAGTATAATATTTGTGCTACATCTGTGCGTCTGTGTCTGATATTCGTAACACAAGCTACTTATCTCGGAGACAGATCAAAGTATTAGATATTGTGTCGGTTTTTTTATTGATATATTATTATTGTACAACAGAAATGTTCGTACTTAACATATTAAGTTGATATCTTAAATTTATAAATAATTAATTTTGATGCATCGGTAACAAAGAGTTCAAAAATAGATAGAATATATAAATACCATACTAATACTGGTGGGCTTCTAAATTTTTTCTAATTCATTGACCGAGCTATAAGGGGCCTTCAGATTTAATTCTGGCCATACAACATATAGCGAATCTATTCGAACATCGGTAGCCACGTGATATTGAAAAGAATACTGGCCGATACTGGTCGAGTCTTCTATTATAAACACGAAGATTTGAATAAAAAAATAGTTTCCTTAGCCATATACAGTATATGTTGCGTCTTCCACATTAATCTGTATCCACGTCACTGTCCAAGTTTACGACATGTTGAAACTCGAGCGGCAAATGTTTTTTTTTAAGTTAAAAACAAATGAATGCGCATTTTGGAATCCCCATGCGGCCTCCGTTTCAGAGCACGCGAACTTACGGTATAAGCGAAACTGGTCTCTATTTGAGTTTATTGCGAAAATTCTTCAACGTTTGCGGCAAAGATAAGCAAGTGGATTCATTAAAACATTAAGCCGAGTGAAAGTGTGACAGTTTCGCCAGCAACCTTCGCGATCGCTGAGAAATGTCAAGGATTGTGATATGTGCGTGCGTTACGCGTAAGGCCAAAGAGGTTCGAATTACACGGTTGAAATTGACAGCTTGTAAGATTCACTATGATCCGTTTCACCAACTCTATATTAAATATAAATATTAATAAGAAAATCACACAACGTATACATTGACCTTACACCAAAATAAGTCGCTTAAATATTTGTTACGAGATATTATGAAATTGCACCATTAAGTTCAGTCCTGTTAGAAGTGTTTGTAAGCTGGTGACAACTTAGAGTCTGATATGATGTCTTTAACTTATTTAATTGAAACGTCAAACGCGAATAGTTTATGACGTGAATACTACCGACTTAACTTTAATTATCTTTCTTAATTAGACATAATTATATCGTTATAAATACAATATTGCAAATATAACTTTTGTTTTGCAATAAATTGCAAATGTTGTGTATGTCCGTGAGTAAATAAAAAACCAGTAATAGGGAGAGAAGTAAATCAGAATCAGACATGATAACACATAAAATGTTGACAGTAAAATTTTTCTTGAGATTTTTTTCAGGATGAAGTGTCTTATGCTCATCCCTACATACTAAATTTTAACCACGACGGACGGACATGCAAACATTCATCCAATGTGCAAGCTGAGAAATAATTACAGGGGAATTCGTAAATTATATATATATAAGGATAAGTTGACTAACTGAAATATCAACGCAGGGCCTTACAGTTGAATCGTCCACGTCCTACATCGTAGACCGCGTCACGTCTTAGACGACCCTTCCGATAGGATAACCGCGAAAATCGCAGCCCTTCCCCGCCCTCTTACTGGCACAACACTCCACATGCATTCATACAACAGAGCAGTACACAGCGTTCGCCGGCGAACGCGTCCAGTCCCTGCCCCCACAAGCGATAACCGACAGCCCTAGAGCTAACGGGCTCAATCTGTCCGTCCTCTTTTGCTGAAATTTCATAGTTAAATTCAACCCCAACGACGGCGGCCCGAGCCTAGGTCAAGCCTCTAGAGGTGCCCTCGGGCGCACCGTCGGTCCCGCTCCGATCTCACGAGCTTTGCGGGAGCAACCGCGGGGTACGCAGGATGAATACGGGCATCGGACCTCTCATCTATGAGAGGTCCTGCCCTCTTTTTTTTTGGTGGTGCTGGAATTGACGTCTGAGTAGTCCAGCAAAAGGTTCGTCCGTAAAAAAGCACATGTTATTTCAATAAAACTCAGTAAGAAGGTTCTTCGTTGAAAGTCATGAAACAAGTGTAAAATAATACCTTAAGGGGGTAAAAGGGGGGTGCAAAATTAGTAAAAAAATCCTCTGATTTATTAAGAAGTTATTTCAATAAAATGTTACATCTACATCATCATCATCATACCAGCCATTAAAAGTCCACTGCTGGCCTATCCGAGAAAGCTTGCCCATAATTGCCTCGCTGGGCTAGCTTGTTGACAATAGCAGAGTGCAGCTTTCGCGACAGGGATGCTGCTGCCCATCCCTGCCATGTGCATTTAAGCTGTCCTCACATCTATCTATATGTGTACCTCACATCTATATATATAATTTATTATTGTTCTACAACTTAACGCAGATGAAACCATTGGGCAATAATAAGTAAGCTCGGGGAAAACGAACTTTACAAATTGTCAAATATCCCATGATAACACTGGATTGAGGAAAATCCTATGGCTTCTTAGGTTTTACCGCCTCGATGTAATTGCGAACAGCAATCTGTGCTGTAGCCGTACACACGGAAAACTTAATGAATTCCGACATGATATTCCCTTGAAATTAATAAATGTACAGTTAAAGATTGCATGATAAATAGGATTCTTTGTATAGCCTTATTTTTTGTCGGTAGTGATTTATATTAGCTAGATTGAGTTTTTCCTTCGGATTATTACCCAGTATGATTATAATTGTTTGATAGCCTCTCGTCATGGAATACATTAAAGATCACTCAGTAACCATTTATACCGACCGATTCTTATGATTTTTTTTATACATATTCAGGTTACTAACAATATTTTAAACCTCTAAGTGATAAGGGATGTTCACCCTAAGAAATTTTCTTTTATTTTTTAGCATTAAAATACATACATTCCAAATTTTTCACTCTTCTACCGCCAACCCCTATTTTTTTTAGTCATTTTAGTAATCTTATATAATTTATTTGGCAGAACAACGTATAAAATTCTAGTGTTACAATGTTAGTTACCATACTCCTTCGAAACGGCTTGACCGATTCTTATGAAATTGTATATGCTTATTCGATAGGCCTGAGAATCAGCTTATATATCTATATTCCATCCCCCTAAGTGATCAGGATTATCAAACCCTAATATTTTTTTAAAACAAACATATTTTGTTTCTTTTTATTAAATGACATTAAAAAATATGTATAACCCTAAATATTGACCCTTCTATCAGCAACCCCTATTTTTTAATAGTTGTTTTAGTAATTCAATAAACTCATATCATTTATATGGCAGTACAATGTTTTCCGGGAGCTAGTATTAGAATAGATTAGCCAGAGAGAAACTTTATCTGGAATAAATGTAACCTATCAAATTAATTTAGACAACATCTTATACATTGACCTCATCACATCAGCCATAGAGAGTCCACTGTTGGACATAGGCCTCCCCAAGACGAGGATTATTGCCCATAATCGAAGAGCACAACTTCATGACGAATATGCTGCTGCCCCTCCCCACCCTCTAGTCGGTTTCGGTACCTCAGTTCTTACAGTACCTTTGGCGTTCAGGATAGGACCACCACCGAACGCGCGTAAACCAATAACTACCCAAGAACGAACTAAGTCCGAGAGACCTGGTTCGTTCTCTTTACACATGACACATACTTGGCCACTCTCTGGTGCTAGTCAACGTTATATAATTAGTTGTTAGGTACCGGTTGAGTAGAATAGAAACTCTCTATGTACCAGCAGTCGTTAGAGGCGGTACCAGAACCGTCACATGGCGACCGACACATCCCTGAAACAGCGTAGCTCAAACGCACAGGGCGAGAATGGGCGTATGCTGCGCTCTGCGCTTGCCAACACGCTTGCCCAGCGTGGCAATTCCGCCTACCACAGGGAGGCCTAGGCCTATGTGTATATGCAAGTGTCAACCAACCCCACCTTAATCACTCCATCAGCTATTCAACAAACTTATTTATCGCGCACCAAGAATAATACTGCAACAAAACTGTAATTTTATCTAGACCTATAGAAATTAAAAAGTGTATGATTGCATTAGGGTTTATGATTCGTATACTTATTCGAAACTTTTTAGTACATATCGCATTCAGATCGTGTGACCCCTGAGAGGGCGTCTCAGGTCAGTCGAGAGGTCTGCAGGCATAGGGTCGCTCATAATGACGATCTTCGCCGACGTTTAATACTTGAGTATTCAATTTGTCTTAACAAAAAAGAAACTGCCAACATTTAGCTCGCTCCAGTTCGAAGACTGAGCCGTCGCGATTGTTGAACAGTTTTATATATGAACTATCATCGCTCTGCGGTTTCACCCGCGTAGTTGCCTTTCCCGTTATAATATAGGAATAAAATAAGCCTTATGGTATTCGCTGATAATGTAACTTTCCATAAGTAGAAGAGTTTTTAAAACCAGTCGATTGATTTTTGGGTTTTATTTGTTACAAATGTGCAAAAATACACATTGTGTCCTGTTTGTATATCATCCTTTTTGCTAGCGGTCTTTAATTTTTTGAAAATATGGTATAGCCTCACTCCAGAAGAATGTGAATCCATTAATGAAACAATTACCAAAATCGGTTACGTAGTTTTTGAGCCTATTCGTTACAAACATATATACATATATTTTCTCTAATATTTGTAGTATATGTAATATAAAATCTATTAAATAGTACCTACTGATAGATTTATGAGTTAGTTACAGCTACTAAACAATTACGATGCATTATTTATAATTTATTTTATAACAACCTCAGACGGGAGTTGGTTTAAGCATTCTTAGATTACTATCGAACGCTTTGATTACTTATTAACAAATAATTAATTTGTTATTTTAAGGCACAGTTCGTGCAGTAGGTGTTGTTGCAAGGTTGGTATATAAAACTATTATTCGGTAACGTTAGATACAAAATATAAATCCAAGCCATCATAGTCTTTGTGGACATTTTAAACAACTGCTCACGTTTACAAATGACTAGTGAAATAAATAAAATTAATTATAAGACTGGTATTTATTCTACGAAATTATAAATTTTATTATTTTTTAATTATATTAATATTATTTTTTAATTATAATAATTTTAATTTACGAAAATATTAATTGTATTAAGATATTATATATAGGATACGTGTATGTTATATTATATCTTCTGTAAATATTTGTATACCCTTCGAGTTTCATGACAATCAGTTATATGTTTACGTTATTGCAAAAGGCTACAATAGCTTCTATGGTTTTCACTATGTATGCATGAATGTAAACATTTGCTTAATAAATAAATACACAGCAACAATATGAAATGATAAGAACTATTCATACGAAGCCTAGCAACGATGTTATAGGTAACGAGAAAACGTTAACGAGAAAATATTGATATATTTTATAACTTATTTGATAATATTTAAAATTTTACCATTATATACGTTATCGAGTAACGGTGCCAACTTGTAAGAGGCGACTGAACCAAAATGGCGGTATATCCATCTGTAAACAAAGACGATGATATATTACGAACATGTTCTTGCATATCATGAGAGCAAGTGAAATAATTAGAGATAGAATCTGGTACACAGATAGTCTAAATCCTGGAAATGGATACAAGCTACTTTTTAATTCGAAATAAGGTTGTAAGAGGTCGATAAAAGGGATGAAAATTTGTAAGAATGTATCGCTGTTTTTATAGCTAGAAGCTTGAAACTTTTACTTAGGCTAATGATTCGATATAAATAAATTAGACATTATTAACTAACTACTAATAAAGTATATAAGTAAAAGTAAAAAGGTATGGTTCTCAATGAAACTATTCCAAGCGAACGAAGTTTGCAGGCATAGCTAGTAGTTTATGATTTCGTGTGTGCATGTTGGGTCTGTGCGGGCTAGCTGACCAATTATTGTTGTCACTCGTTTGATCTGGTGTTCACCAACGTTGGGAATAGATCGACTGAGCCCCTTTACCTATATCTACTAACTGATATCTGTACCATCAGCTATACAAAGTCCGCTGTTGGACATAGGACTCTCCAAGATTTTAGCCCATAATTGCCGCGCTGGCCAAGTGTGGTGACAATCGCAGAGGATGTGGTGGGAACGAGGATATTGTTGGCCATCCCCACCCTGTAGTATTCAAACTGTGCTTCGGATGTATAAACCGCCATTTGTCGGGTACCTTAGTCGCTTCCTACGTTACTTGGTACAGAGGGAGGTACTATTCTACTTCGGCGGTACCCAACGGCATTCGTGATCATACCAAACATTGGAAATCTTTTGCTGGACATAGGACTCTCTAAGAAAGGAGGTTTTCGTTCATAATTGCCGTGCAGAGCTAGCGTGCTGACGGCATTATCTGTATTTATTCAATACAACTTGAATTGCTGCTGACTATCTACCACCTAGTTTGGCAAATTATAGAAAAAGTAGAAAAAAAGTACTCTGTTAAAAATAATGAGGTTTTTTTTTTTAGCCAGTTGTGCCCAACGAGGCAATTGTGTGGAATTATCAGCGACACTGGGCAGGCAGGCTGGTCGCTCGTTAATAACCACTCGACACTAGCCTCGCGAGTAACCACGGCAAGCGTACTATCGTGTTATGTTCCATCAATACATATAAATAAAATTAATGCGTCTTTTGGTAATTCCAAAATTACAGCTCTTTACTAAATGCATTTAATGAATTATGGGAAAAATTATAAATTCACACAAGCTATGTAACTCGAAGTCAAGACAATGTATGATATTAGCCTGACTTTTTTTTGTCGATGTTATTAAGTCACATACGGTCCGCTTGGTGACAAACGTGACCGCAGCCTATAGACACTCGTGTCATCACAAAGATATCACTAGTAGGTCGCCAACCTTGTGAACTAAAGATACAATGTCACATTTACCCATTAATTTCACTGCCTCTTTCAGGGTGAAACCGAAAAATAGCAATGCGAACACTGCTATTTGACAGTAGAAATAGGTGAGAGTTAGCAAAGCAAACGAAGTTTGTAAAAGGTCTACTTCTTGTAGAACTATACTACGAATTAAATAGCTTATAGAACTCGTATTACGAACGTTAGACAACAAAAGAATAACAAATATAATACATAGTTGAATACATATAGGTAAGACCCAGATAGAACAAACACAAATATCATCATATAAATATTTGTCCTGGGCGGGGGTGTAACCCACGACCTTTGGAGCACAAGATAGGATCACAACCATATGCATCCAAAGTATATAGGTACAGTACTTACATAAACAAAATCATTTGTCTCAGGTTATGTCTACCTGTCTGTTTGTTAAGGTTACCCTTTGAAATGACTGAACCAATTTTAACGGGACTTTCACTGTTAAAGAGCTGGTGTTATAAGGAGTACATTAGGCTACTTTCAACATTTATTATTCTCACGGGAACAAGAACTGCACAGGTGAAACCGCAGGGCAACAAGCTAGTTTTCATAAATATTTATTGTACATTTATTACAAGACTGTATTTATTTGCGTACTTTATCCATCATAATGTCAGCTGTGTGACATTGATCTTATCTCGCTCCTAGTAACAGAGCGATAGGTAATATCTATACACATTACACACATGTGAGAACCTTATCACAACTTTCAATAAATTATCACTAGAAATCCCTACGTAAATGGCACAAGCTGCAGACAATGAAACAAGTTAAAAATAACACTCACATAATATTGTTTAATGGTTGAATTGAAATGTTTTTATCTTCGACCATTAAACAAATAAATTTATATTTTTATCCTACACCTTTTTTCACACGCAAATACTTTCCCGAACGTGGTTTATTTTTACTTCACATTGTAAATTGACGGTTTCTTTACATTGTAATAGTTTAAGCTACAATGTTACGGCCATCAAACAATAGACATTAATCATAAAATGCTATTATATATATGTATATATATAAATATCATGTATAAACTCACTATATATATACATATATATACACTATATATATACACACATATATATATATATATATATAGTGAATTCATACATCCATATAATTGTAAATTCAAACCATCCATGTTTAAACAGTATGCGTTGTTTAACTCTCGTTGTCATTTCTAATTTACTCGTTAAAAGATGTTTAGAGTTCCCTCTAGATAAAACTATCCAAGGTCTAGACCTCGCCTCGACTGCAAGGACAAGGGTGTGTGGAATAGTTAGGGCTGCTAGACAACTTTCGGAATATATTTTTTTCTTAAATATGTGTTTCTTTGTTCGTAGGGTACTGGTTTGACATAATTTTATTTTTACGGTAGGCTAGACGTATTTATTATTATAATAATTTACATATCAAACTGGTTTTTGTTTCGTTGTCTGTTTAGAGCAACTGTATATAAAAAAAAAACATTTTTATTTAATCTTTTTTATTTTCCTCTGCCTCTGTTAAGCTCCGGAGTTAGACTTTTGGAAGGTTAATTGATAATTTTAACATTTGATATGCTTTCGTATTACAGTGCCAAAAAAAATGACAATCCGCGATTCATCATGCCAGCATTTGGAAGTCCACTGCTGGACAATGAGCCTCTCCAAGAAAGGAGGTTTTATGCCCAAATATTGTATGCAAAACAATGTGTAAATGGGTGCGTCGTTGCCTACTATTGTGTTTTTGGAAATAGCGTGTACATATCCACGGTCATAAATTCAATTGTCATATGGGGCAATGTGCGGGTTTTCAGGAAGAACAAAAAGAAAATAAAAACAATTAATTTGTTTTGTCTTTTTATTTGATAACATTTTTTAATTATGTTTAAGTTGTTTACAACAAATAATATTGAAATCGAATCCTCTTTACTTGAAACTTTTAACTAAAGTCAGAAATAAATAAATACAAAATATTTTGCATAAACGATACACCAATTGATTTTCTGACTCTTAGTGTTCTTATTGAGGAATTAATTAAAGCCTTAGCTATTCGAAAAGCGATAAGAATAGCGATGGAGGATTAAAGCCTACCTAGATTAAGGAGCAGGTACAAGTAGTTACTTTTTAACTTATTAATTGTCTAGAACAGTCGAAATCATGGTCTTTGCATTAAAAAAAATAATATTATAAATACTAAAAATGGACAGTGTGTTTGTTATGCTTTCACGGCTTGACTGCTGAACAAATTTTAAAGAAATTAACATCCTCAGGTAAAAATATTCTTGCGGAATGTATCGAGTGAAGTCTATGCGGTCGGAGTCGGAAAATCTAGCATTATATAAATGCGAAAGTTTAGGTGCTTTCTATTTAATACGCATAGAGAACCAATAGAATACTAATGTTGATCAGAGAGACCTCCTTCGTTGCAATTCATTACAAAAAGGTAAAGAATGTTAGAAAACTTAGTGTATTTTTCTTAATATGTGCCACGAGTTGACCACAGACATTTAACCTATATTGGCGAGTATTTCTGTTTTAAAAATAATAAAAGATGATAGTAATCTATTGATATTCTTTTTAAACGTATTGTTAACTGTATTGTTTGAACTGGTCATGATATTAGCTGATTCACGTCCACTGTAACACATGCGCCTCTCAAAGAAAGGAGGAATTTGTTGGGATGCTGCACATTCCCGCCCTGTGCCTTTGAGCTACACTGTTTTGGGTGAATATACCACCATCTGTCGGTTTTTACCTATCGTAATTAAGCCGCCTTTTATGACACCTGTTACTAAGGTAGGTAATTTTGCTCTGCCGGTGCCTTACAGTATCTCTCGAACTAGTATCGACAATTATGTTACTACATGAGGTAGACCTCTTACAAAAGTCGTCTGAATTGGTACCTCACTCTCATCTATTTCTACCACCTAATAACAGTGTTCGCATTACTTTGTTCCTTTTTGAAGGGTGAGAGAGAGTAGTGAAATAGCTGGGTAAATTTAACATTGTATTTTCAGTTCACAGGGTGGGCGACACGCTAGTGATATCCTTGTAATGACATGGACGTCTATAGGCTGCGGTCACGTTTATCATCTAGCGGACCACATGTTGTTTGTTAACTGCATAATATAAAAATAATATTAATAATAATTCAGTTCCAGTTACCGTTGATAGTCATTTAAAATATCGTGGTAGTCAAAACGTGACATGTAACAGAGTATTAAAATTGCAAGTGGTTCCAAGCAATTGAAAACGGCAATGATTTCGTATTTACTTTATAATACTGAAAATGTTATTATCGTCTAATAGTTATTCACAATCGTTTAATCATGCTGTAAAATGTTTTATTAATGCTCATACAAATGTTTTTCGCGTTGACTAAAGGGTCGATTGTAGTTCGAAAGATTGGACATCAGCAGAATATAAATGTAGGTATCGTTATTCATTTGTTAGATTATCCAAGGAGTACCGTCAGAGATGTTTACGTCCCTCTGTATCAGGTGTCATAAGAGCCGAAAGCCAAAAGCGAAACCACTTAATTACGCCTTCACGTTAGTGTTGATCTGTCTGAGATGCAAAAGTAAACCAAAAATAAAAACAAATATTAAAAAAAATATTGCAGAAGATTATGAAATTTAACGATCCGTTTATGGAAAATGTCTATGTGGCTGAATCATTATCATCGTAACAACCATTAGAAGTATATGTTTGTTTATGGCTCTAACTGTAGTATTAGGGTATACTGAGAGTCTGAGTATGTCTTACTGCAGGTATACATTTAAAGGGCAGTTTTACTCATACCATATTATCAATGTGAGGGTAGAAGTTTACGTTTTCAAAAACAACCTGTGTCGTCGTGTTTACTTACTAGTATTCAATTTTACTATTGTGTGCCCAGCTCTGTGCGAAACCAACTATTGACACCCTTTTACTAAATCGCTCTTAGTTCCCATTCAATACATTCTTATTATTTACAACAAAGAACTCAGTAAGTTAATGTTCAAAAGGATTGTTGATTCCCAGTAAGCTCTTTTTTTTTCTTTTTTTTTTCGGACGAACCTATTGCTGGACTACTCAGACGTCCATTCCAACGCCACCGAAAAAGAAGGCGGGGCCTCTCATAAATGAGAGGTCCGATGCCCGTACTCATCCTGGGTGCCCCGCGGCCGCGACCACGCGTTTAAGCTCGCGAGATCGGAGCGGGACCGACGGCGCTCCCGAGGGCACCTCTAGAGGCTCGACCTAGGCTCGGGCCGCCGTCGTTGGGGTTGAATTTACTATAAAATTGTTAACAAAAGAGGACGGACAGATTGAGCCCGAAAGCTCTAGGGCTGTCGGTTATCGCTCGTGGGGGCAGGGACAGGACAGGGAGTTCGCTGGCGAACGCGGTGTACTGCTCTGTTGTACGAGTGCATATGGAGTGATAATGAACGTGTTGTGCCAGTACGAGGGCAAGGAAGGGCTGCGATTTTAGCAGTTATACTGTCGGGAGGGTCGTCTAAGACGTGACGCGGTCTACGATGTCGGGCGTGGACGTTTTTCCTAGCGACGTATTTCGCGGAATTTGATATTAACGGATTAGGGTGATTTGAGGCCCCGTCGAAAAAACGGTCGACGCTTCTTTCACGTACTCGCGGATCGTAGGAAGATCGAGATCGCGATATTGGCTTAGGTTACGGATGTACCACGGGGCGTCGGTCGCCCTACGCATGAACTTGTTCTGAACCACTTGAAGGGATTTGATATTATATATTGAGACGGAGCCGCGTGAGCGAATACGGGGCTCGTGTAAGTCATCACCGAACGGATGCAGGCCTTGTAGATAGTCCTCTTGTGGCGGAGGGACATCTTACTTGTACTGCCGATGTAGCAATTGAGTCTACCTAAAATATAGGAGGCCCTATTTTTTATGTGAGGACTATTTTGATGTGAGGTCCGAACGTCATACGTCGATCCAGTGTGACGCCTAGATATTTTACTATGTTGACCCTGGGGATGGGTCGATCCAATAGTTTATACGCCCCCACTACGCGGCCCATACTGTTCGCACCGTGCCGATCGGACCTCGAGAAATGCACGACGGCACTTTTCTCGGGGTTTGTTTCGATACGCCACTTGCGAAACCAGTCGTCAAGTACATTGACCGCGCGTTGGAGGCGATTGTAACTGAGGGAGGGATCGCGGTAACGGCCCGAATCGTACAGGGCCGTGTCGTCCGTGAACAGGGCAAGCTCTACGCCAGGGGACCTAGGCATATCGTTCGCGTAGAGCGCGAATAGCAGTGTAGAGAGCACGGATCCTTGGGGGACGCCGGCTGATATGGGGTGTCTGCTGGAGTAGGAACCCTCGACGCGATACCTGAATGATCGGTTCGAGAGGAAATCTTTGACAATGAGACAGAGTCTGTCAGGCACTCCCTGAAAGTGGAGCTTGAACACTAGGCCGTTATGCCAGACTTTGACGTCAAAGCTTTCGCGACGTTAAAGAACAACGCCGTCGTCCCTTGCGGTCGGCGTCCTTCGTTGAGGCGCGAATGGACATGTTCCATGAGGTGGTACAGTTGATGTACGCACGAGTGTCGGTTGCGAAAGCCGAACAGTGCGTCTGCCATAAGGCCGTTATCGTAGACAAACCCGCGCAATCGTGAAAAAATAAGGCGCTCATATAACTTGGCCAAAGAATTAAGCAAGCTAATGGGCCTGTACGAGGTGGGATTTCTAGGGTCTTTGCCGGGCTTCATGCCAATGACGACGGCGTCCTTCCACGCGTCGGGAACATGCAGTCATCGCCGCATTGAAAATTGCCACAAGCAGACAAATAATATGGGCGGGGAGAATACGCAGGACGCGATTTGTTATTCCGTCCGAACCGGGGACTTTGTTTCCAGTAAGCTCAAACTAATACCCCATAATATAGTAATATTAGGCTAAGTCATCATTTATTAACCAGCCAATAAAGATGACGTGATAATATTAAATAATTAAAATGATAAAACACAGTAACATTCTTTAGTAATTTATATTATATCGTTAGCCTTGGAATGTCAAAAGCTTTATTGTAATACATACCTGTCAAAATGACAAAGGGATATCTCGTTGGAGTTCGAAGCCTCATTTGTTTCTAATTAAATTTATTAAAATTAAGCTTTCTGGCGGCTTCCCCCGCGTTAACCTGTGCAGGAAATTAGCCTAAGTTACTCCTTTTAATTTTACTTCCCTTTTTTTCGTAAGAGGTGATTAAGGTACCAGAACCGTCAGATGACGGTATATCCATCCAAAATAGTGTAGCTCAAATGCACAGGGTGGGAATGGGCAGCAGCATGCCCTTCTGCACTCTACCAATACGCTTGCCCAGCGCGGTAATTATGGGCAAAATTCCCCCTTTCTCAGGGAGGCCTATGTCCAGTAGTGCTGTTATTATGGTCAATCAACGAGCCCATCTTGTGTGTCGAGGGTTCGGTTCCAACCCAGATCAAACATATATATGATGAATATTTCAGTTTGTTCTATTTAGGCAAAGGACTAACCGCTAAGTTAACTTGTAACTAGTGCACGATCGAAGTAAATCTAGAATGGATGTTCGGAGCGGGAGTCAACGCGCCACCTTCCGTGTCCAAAACAAAAATAAATGCCCACTAATGAGCAACGCTCAGTAATAAATTGACGTGTGTAATTTAGGTCGAGCGGCAGTTAGTGACAGAGAAGCGGGCAGCTGCGCCGGCGGTAAACAGAATACCCGTGCTAAACTAACAAAGAATACAATTCACACAACATCTCAAACATTGACTCACTCCATGATTTGACCCTTAAAGCCCTTGTGGTACAGACATCGGATAACAGAGGAATCACGAATATAGGATCACTAACATACACACAACAATAAAGATAGGATCACTAACATCATTCGAACCTAGACGGGCCCGATGGGACAGGTGTTAGTAATCTTATCTTTTGCGCCAACGGTTGTTGGGGTTTGATCCCCGCCTACCACAAAAAAATTAATTATGAATATTTGTGTTTGATCTGTGTCTGAATGTTAAATATAGCGGTTATATAGCGCGTCGTTACGAATAAGCGAATAAATAATGTTAAGCACTTTTAGCTGTGAGGTACCAGCAGAGTAGAATAGAACAGGTGTACCAGGTGTCGTAAGAGGCGACTAAGGTACCAGAACCGATAGATGGCGGTATATCCATCCGATACAGTGCACCACAAATGCACAGGGCGGGGAGGGGCAGCAACATCCCCGTCGAGAAAGCTGCGCTCTGCGATTGCCGACACGCTTGCCCAGCGCGGTAATTACGGTTAAAATTTCTCCTTCTGGGGAGGCCTATGTCCAGCAGTGGACTTTTGATAGCTGGAATGATGTAGCACTTCAAATTGATTGGTTCATGTTGTCGTGTTATATTGAATTGACACCGTTCATGCCCGTTCCAAATAAAGACGTCCGCAATAAAGATTGTTTATTATATAACAGAATACATGTAGACGACATCGCGTATATTAAAAATCGTCATCGTGTGGATGTTTTTCGGTTGCTATAATGGTGAGCAGTGGTGCTAGATGTACACCGTAAGAAAGGGGAAAGTTGCCCATCGCAAGAAAGGGGGCTTTCGTGGCGCCTGTCCCCGCCCTGCATTTGAAGTACACTGTTTTGGGTGGACAATCATCATAATTCACACACCATCTCATACAGTGATCTGACTCCGAGATAAGTCGCTTAAAAATTGTATTACGGACATCAGACAACAGAGGAATCCCAAATATACTACTTAAAAACATATTTAACACCTTGGCTAGGTGTTAAATATGTACAGAACAATCGTAAATATTCATCATATTTGTCCTTGGTGGGGATCGAGACTACGGACCTTTGGCGCACAAGATAGGGTCACCATTTGCGCCATCGGGTCCATCCATTGGTGAAAATCGTACGAAAATACTTTGTGTATGAGAAACTTTTGTATGTATCGCGTTCCAACATACGGATGCGGCGAGAGAACAAAATAATTTGGAGAGTTAGTTTAGAGATATGCCATTATGTCTTTAGCATGTTTGTCATTTGGAGTTTCTGATTGCGTAACTACGAGCAATCATATCTCACGGCTGACGTTAAAATAAAAATTGTTAATTAACAAAAGTCTTGTAATAATCTTTATAATGAAACTCCAAGTGATAGGTAATTGAGTAAATGATATTTCCCAAGCGCATGTTTCAAGGAAAGATCACGTTCGATCTTACAACGCAATCTCGGCACGTGAAACGTTTGCAATATTCAAATTGGTTATCTCATGCAACACGCACGGATATTATACATATTTCTTGTAAGCATTTTAATCTTTTTAGAGATCCGTCATGAATAAGGGTACTAGCGTAGTTTGATAGTATCCCGCTGTATATCTTAATTATTACCAGTACGGTAATTATGTCCAACAGTACTTGTCCAATGGCTGATATGATAAATAATGTATAAAATAATTCACACTACCTCATTTATTGACCTGACTTCAAAATAACTCGCTTAAAACACTTGTATAACGATGTCAGAAAACAGGAATCACAAATATAATACTTAAACATATATTTTGAATACCCAGACACAGGACAAATACATATTATCATTTTTTTATCCTAGGTGGGGATCGAACCCACGACCTTTGGTGCACAAGATAGGATCACTACCATCTGCGCCATTGGGTATATAATTTGGTACTGATTTAGTTAAAAAACCGGCGGCCCATAGGGTCATAAAGTTCTGAAATTGAAACCTACTAGCGTACCGGACATATGTCCTTAAGATTGACAGACTATGACTAAATCCTAGGATCACGTAGGATGCTTCCAAATGGTCGTATAGGTAACTTTTTGACGAGATTTTTGTCCACCAGCGGGTATCCTGCGTTGTTATAATTATTTTTATTGGATGGAAGGAACCTTGTGACTTAAAGATAGATATTATGTCAAATTACCAAGTAATATCACTGCCTCTCTCTCTCCTTTCAAACAGGAATACAGCAATGCGAACACGGCTGTTGACGGTAGAAATAAGTGAGAGTGAAGCACCGATGCACACGACCTTTGTGAGGTCTACCTTATGTTAATCACATGATGACGGAGTGGTTAGAAAACATCTTTAAAAAATATTTTCTGCGTGTGAATGTGTTTTTTTCTCGTCAATTTAAACATAAGGTGTTCTTGGATAGATGTTTCAGAATGTTACCGGTTTAGTAACAACATTTTTTCGTTCAAGGGAATCGTTTATGAAGTATTAGGCTTCAAAAAGTGCTAAGTTTCAAACTCCCGTCCTGAGTCGCCATGTGCAAAATTCACAGAAATACTACCTACACATCCAACGAACTTCCAATTAAAAGTATGCCAACCTTATTAAAACTTAGAGAATTATATTTCGTACAGATTTCATTAAGAATAACATGTTACAATACTTGTCCGGGATGAACTTCCAAACTATTGAACCGAGTTAAATATTTTTTGCTTACTCGGTATAGTGAGATCCAACTTGAACGGTAGGATAGGATAGTCTATTTCTCAACAATATACAGTATACAGCTAAGACCGGATGACAGTTGAGTCGGCTAGTTTATTATAACGACGTTTTTTTTATCTAAAGAGCATGTAAAAGCTATTTTCCTAGTCTTTATTACGTGCGGTAC
>JACJUM010000875.1:11719416-11729442 GCA_020976665.1 Heortia vitessoides | reverse complement strand
TCTATTTCTACCGCCAAATGGAGTGTTAGCCTTGCTGTGATTCAGTTAAAAGCAATGAATAACTGGGTAATTTGACATAATATCTTTAAGTCACAATTAGGTTAGCAATACGCTAGTCCTTGTAATATTACGAGCGTTTATAGGCTGCAGTGACGCGTACTATCACGCGGACTATAGGCATGACAACCAGGTCTAATAAAAATAAAAATAAAAATTAATTCCAGTAATTTTATGAACTATGGAACCCAACGTTGTGCCGGGCGATACATGCATTTGGCCGGTATTTTATTAAGTATCTTCTGATTCGAACAATTAATTATGAACTAAACTCGCGTTTTTTGTTTTCATTCACCCGTTATTAACCTGACGTAAGCTACATAAAAAGGTCGCTTGGTATCTTTTTTAGTTTAAATTGTGATCATTGCGTACTCGCGAATGGCAATGCTGGCAGCAAAACCATCTCTTATTTGCAACTAGCAGTACCCGCGATTTTACCCGCCATTTCCCTTTCGTAAGAATATGTGGACCAAATATATCTTACACACAGCAACAGATCAACCTACCCAAATCTGTCAAAATTTTGCCATAGATATTGATCTATAATAACGAGACATTGAGTTCAAAATTGACTGTATAAATTTGACAGATATGGGCAGGTTAATCTGTTGTCCACCGTGCATTTTATGTTTTTTCGCTACAAACGTACAAAAATATAGTATATTTAATGTGTGTATATATGTGTGTGTATATAGAGTTAAGACATATTTTTTCAAAAAATACTATTTCTTTCTAAAATAATAGTAGCCTAAAATACTCCTAATAGTACCAACTATCAGAAAGTAAAATGACCGTTAAAATCGGTCCACCTATTTTAGAATTAATTAGAGAATAGCCGGAACAAACAGGCAGTTTTAAATAATGTTTTTTTTGGGTTATTTGAAACTACGTAAAAATATATTTTTTTTTTGTTTGTGAATTTTTTTTTTATTACACTATGCCCTGCCTCTTTCACCATTCAAACCAAAACAGAGCATGGTTTAGGTTCCTGTGCGTTAATTGTTTTTTTCCACGAGGGAACGCTTTTTTTTGGATCCAAAATGACATGGGTTACATATTTTTCCAGAAATGTGTACAATTACCGTAGTACCGTACCGTACCGTTAGTACCGAAAGACTCGTTTTTAAGTGAAGTTCACGCGATGTTTGTTTTCACGCAATAATTCTAACATAATGCCGCGACTCAAAGTAGTTCAAGTTGCATTTTGAACTTGACATATTAAGCTGCATAAATGACGTGAATAAAGTTAGTTGTTGAAAATCCGTGCTATATTTCCAGTTGGGCTTATTTCGTCTAGAAAGCCACTTGTCTAGAATAGCTCTGTGTATAAGTCACAGGTAGCTGCACAAAATAACACAAGTCAGTCTTAAAAATATTTAATACCAAATATTTGTGTGTTAGATGCATTTATTTGTCAAAAAGTTTGTAAGTGGGAGTTTCTTTTAAGATATTGCTAAAAAAAACTCAGCACTCAGAATACCGAGATCTCGGTAATAATGGTTTGAGATAACGTGTTTCTATTACTGTAAAACAGATTCATTGTCATACATTTAAACAACAAACAAATACTTAGAATTCCGCATTAAACCCCACAGCAACTTGTATACTTTCCGTTCGCAAAAAGAACGGTTTTATTTTTTGTATGATGTTCAAATCGCTATGGTACATGAGGCAGGTACCTGTTCATTAGACAATAATCAAAGGCTTCCCAGCTATCGGGGCCACTAGTGAAAGTAACACCTCAAGTACCTAACTACCTATTAAGATGAGAATTTGAGATTGCCATCAGCAACGTAACTATTTTGGAGATTTGTAAGTTGCTTTTGTGAGAGTTGGTTTTTTATTGGCTAATGGTTTTAGGTATGTACTGTTTGAAAGTTATATTCTTTGATTTATTTCACATAATATCGTATCCTTGGGGAACTATGCATCAGACTTATTACATGAGGTAGACCTCATACAAAGGTCACCTGTCTGCATTTAGGTCGCTCTGACCTATTTCTGCCGCCAAATAGCAGTGTTCGCATGGCTGTATTCCGGTTCGAAGGGTGAGAGACGCGTAATTACCGGGTGAAATAATATAATATATTTAAGGTTGGCATCGCGCAAGTAATATCCTTCTGATATTATGAGATTTTATAGTCTGCGGTAACGCTTACTATCACGCGGACTGTGTGCTTGTTTATCGACCGTTGTCATAAAGATTGGTTTACAAAATTATGTATGAGTAACATACAACAACACGACATAAAATGTTTTGTACATACTCAAGAGTAAGTAAGAAAATACGGAATACATCAATTCATACATCAAACAATCATTGACTGCGTAGGACGTCCACTGCTAGACTTGGGTTTCCAGAAACGATTTCAAATCGGTCTTTTCGATGTGTTCCATTCAGTCAAATTATCGGTATAATCTAAAATCTATAGACTTTCTCACGAAAGGGGGAATTTTGTCCATAAATGCCGCGCTGAGCAAGCGTGTTTCCAATTGCAGAGTGCAGCTTTCGAGACGGAGATGCTGCTGCCCTGCCCCGCATTTAAGCCCCACTGTTCCGAGTTGATATACCGCCATCTGATTGATACCTTATTCGCCTCCTACAACACCAGGTACAGGGGTAGGTACTAGGTAGGTACTAGGTAGGTTCTACTCATAAATCACGTGGGCTGTATACTTATTTTTACGCTGCTTTTATGCTTATTTGTATAAAAAAAAACAATAATGTAAGTCTGTCATAATTAGCCCTTTATGCAAAGCTATAATGCTTAATATTGATCTTAGACTTACACTTTTAATATTTGTTTAAATCTATACTACAGTTTCCGATTTTACTGGCTTATTATTTTACGCGATAAATTTTGAATGTTAATCGAAATTTATACTTATTTCCATATGAAGGGTTTCAACATTGGCCGGCTTTATTACCTGAGGAAGGAGTCTGCCGGTCAGGATTTGTATATATTTTTTGTTCACATTCCAGCAACAGCTGATCGGCATAACAAATCCACGTGACCGGCACTTCTGCGCTGCGATTGGTCGACGCCACCCTAAATTTATGTTGAGAAGTTGTAATTTCACATGGGTAAAAGCAGGTTTGAATATTGGAGGCTTCATTGTTAATAAAAAGGCTGGTTTGAATTGATAAATCAGTGAACTTTAAAAATTGTAGTTAAAAATATTATTAGGCATTTCAGTTTACTATCGATAAATTATAGGATACTAAGCTTATTGATTTACAAATTCTAGTGAAATTTAAGTCTATATTCACAATAGTAACATTTTTTAATTTGAGCAGGTTGACAAACTAGCATACAGTCGGCGTGATAGTAAGCGTCACCGCAGCCTATTGACTCTTAATATCAATAATGCGTTACCGTAGTCAATACCGACTTAATTACTAAACACTGGAACTATTGTCAGCATTAGGTTATTCCGAAAAAAGAAATAAGTTAAAGAAAATCAGCTCAACAGATCTGGGTGAAATTTAGGATAGAGGTTATTGATAGTCTGGAGTAATATATAGGCTACTTTTTATTGCTAAAACATGTTTACGTGGGATAAATCTGATATTTATTTTTATATATGGAATCGGTATGACTTTTTGTACAGTATAGCTATTAGGGAGCGACATAGACTTCTTCTCGTAATAGCAAGAAATGTTCAGGGATGAGAATCAAAGGAACGACCCCGCAAACAAAATCGCGGGCGGGAAACTGATAAGTTACGGAATAGTTAAATTTTCAAGAGTAAATAAATAATCAGTCTCATAATAATAGTGTTTGTCCGATGTCTTTGACGCCCGACAGTAATAGAAATTTCAATAACATCTCATACATTTACCTGACTCCATGGTAAGTCCCTTAAAGCATGCGTGTTACAGACGCCAAACAACAGAGGAATCACTAACATACTGCTTAATTACATATACTCAACACCCAGACAGAACAAACACAAATATCATCATATAAATATTTGCTCTGGGAATCGAACCCACGACCCTTAGCGCACAAGATAGGATCGCCACCATCTTTGCCATCGGGTCCGTCATAAATAAATAAATTGTATTAAGCAATAAAATTGTTTCTACATTAACTGTACTTTTAATAAGTCAACCAAGAGCAAATAAATACTCTTAATTAGCCATAGATACATTTATGCGGACTAAAATAATAATTGATAGAGCAATAAAAATACAGGTCTTACGGCATATAGTCAATGAAATTGCCATTAAACGAGTTGTTAGACAAGTAAACTTTAGGTGCAATGATTAATAATATTTCACTGTTTTATATAACTTCTGTACGATCATTTGTTTAAACCGTGAGGTAGAGTGCAGAGTAGTACCTCCCTCTGTACCAGGTGTTGTAAGAGTCGATTAAGGTACCAGAACCGATAGATGGCGGTATATCCATCCGAGAAAGTGTAACTCAAATGCATAGGGTAGGATGCTCCGCTCTGCGATTGCCAACACGTATGCCTAGCGCGGCAATAATGGACGAAATTCCCCCTTTCCGGGGGAGTCCTATGTCCAGCAGTGGACTTCCAATGGCTGTAATGATGATGATGATGATGACTGGTTTTTGTCTGGTGGCGGTGAAAGTCTTGCGTTAATGCACAAATGTTTTATTTTTTGGAAATTTTTCAACTACGATTCGTTTGCTATTGGAAATCCCTAAAACCCAAGCGGTCACCGTCACCTATACACAGATCACAATCAAATTCATATTATATCAGACGTAGGACATCCACTGTTAGCAGACCTGATACAAGGTCGCCTGCATTGGTACTTCAGTCTTTGAAATTGTAACCGTCAAAACAGGTACAACGCAGTACAAAGCAAGCAAGCAGCAAAAAATACTCGACTCTATAGAACACCTGGGTCCATTTTTTTACTGCCTTTGAAGAATAAACCTGCTAATAAATACTTCTTACGGTTATATATTTATCTCAACTGCGGCTAATTTCAAAACCAATGCGCTTATTTCATAGTTTTGAATTTGAAAAAAGGTTTAAAATTCTTGGTGTTTTCTATTCATGCATGAAAAGTTTAAACTAGCAGGTAAAATAACATGTCACCCTTTGTAAAACCGGAAATTTAAGAAGTTGACAATTACAGTCTAGTCACATTATTGTTTTTTTATACAAATAAGCATAAAAGCAGCGTAAAAATAAGTATACTGCCTACGTGATTTATGGTATTTGCCAGTAGAATAATACCTACCCCTGTACCTGGTGTTGTAGGAGGCGAATAAGGTATCAGATGGCGGTATATCCACTCGGAATTTGGAACATGTTATAAAAACTTAAATAAAGGATAATTGTGGAGGCGAAAAATGCAGTTTGCAGTTATTTCTACAGCCAAATAGGTGGCAGGCCTGCATTGTTGTGTTCCGGGTAAAAGGGTGAGAGAAGCCCTAAAGTTACTGTGTAATGACATCTTCAAGTCACAAGGTTAGCAACGCGCTTGTGATATTTCGAATGTCTATAGGCTGTGGTGGTATTTCGAATGTCTTTAAGCTGTGGTGGTTATTAATTTAATAAAATGTATGTAATGTTTTCGCCTACTTATGTTTGATAGGATATTGGTATAGGTTGGACATTGGTAATAATCAATGAAAAAATAGTATTCTATTTTGTACCAAACATTCTGTTTATCAAATAATTTTAAAAGCTTACTTCGCGTCATAAATAATCTGTTTATTTACATATGTATGTATCTTGTGCACCAAAGGTCATCGGTTCGATCCCCAACTAGAACAAATATTTAAAAGACGAAAATTTGTATTGGTTCTGTGTCTGGGTGTTAAATATGTATGTATGCCCGTATCACAAAAACTTTAAGTGACTTATCACGGAGTCAGATTAATGTATGAGATATTGGGCTATTTTTATTTATTTTTCAGCTCAATCGGAAAGAAGCTCAAATGAACCTTCCATTATTTAACCCGAACAATATACTAACAGTAAAAATAATTAATATGGATTATCCTGTCAAGTCAAAGAGATTCAGTAACGGTGTTTATTATTTGACAATAACCGGGAAAATGCAGACGCCATATTTATGCGCGTATTTCCTCATCGTGTCGTGACGCACCACGACGCACGGCATTCATACTGTAGCAAACATGATATTACAGCAGTCATTTAGTTCTTTTCATATTAAATACGACATAATAGTACGTGATCATTTCCTGGACCGATGCCATGGGTACCGGCACAGTAGAATAGGTTCTTCTTCCTATAGGTGTTAGGTAGGTAGCATATTTTCTAACATTTATGAGTACCTTTGTCGCCTTTTACGGCACCTGGTACAAGAGGAAGTACTATTCTACTCTGAAAGTACCCCACGGCTATATTTTTTAAATGTTGCTTGTAAAATAATCTTTTGGGGAGTGAGATAAAAATGGTAGCATATTTTCTAACAATAAAATTAAACATTAAAAAAAATCCAACAGTAGGTGCCCCGCGGCATCGGTTCAGCAACTACTCATTCCCACTCTGTTTTGTTTTTGAGCTATATTGTTAGCTACACTTTCAACGGTTTTAGGATGTCCGAATTAAGCACCTGGTCCATAACATGTACATGATAAAAAAAGCTCACACGCGGGCACACATACTGGGCGGGAATTGGCAGTAATATTTCAGTGTGGAGTTAAACATTGTAATTGCCGGCCCGCCTGCCTACTGTGATACCGTCTATATTTCTGAGAAAATCCTCTTTTCTCTCAGGTGGCTTATTACCGACAGTGGAGACAGCTGATATGTTATGATGTTTATTTCTTGAATAGATATTCAACTGTGTTAACTGTGTTCCAGTGGTTCGTAACCTGTAGCAGCCATGTTGCCTCGTGCGTATCAGCTGTTACATGTTCACAGATATATTTTTTTACTCAAATTAATAAAACTAAATTACTGTAATTACTTTAAGATGTTTTATGCATAGAAAATACTGAATAACATTTAATATTTATAGGTAATTATAACCTTCAATATTGAAGAAATGGCGTTGACTACTGGCGGTACTATTCTACTCTGCCGGTAGCCCACGATCATGTTTTTCAAATTTTGTTTTAATCTTTTAGGAATTGATTAATACCACAACTACCATTTTTATACAACATAATGTCATTAATTTGTCACATTGTTTAGACAATTTTTTGCTATATATATGTCAGTTGTAATATATATTTTAGAAAATGACTGTAACATGTATACCTATACAAATTGCACCTGGACTTTCTTTGCAGATAGGAAGATGAGGAATAGTTTAGTGATTATTATTTAAAAAATGTCTAAATTTATAAAATTGAATTCGTTAAATTTTGGTCCAAAATACTATTCAAACTAGAAAGTACCAACAAAACAGCCATTCAAACGAGCAAATCCTAAATAATAATCAAAATATTAATGCGTGCCAGAAATATAACCAGGAAAGTGTCTATTTATTATTTTACTAGCGATCCGGCTTCGCATGGGTGCAAAGAGGATAGCTTTTTTGTGGAATATTCCTAAGAGATGGACATTTACCACTGTGGACTTTTTGCAGACCTTTTTAAGGTGTATAATACTGTATTATTTTGATCTATCTCGTCGAGGTCAGCCAGCCTATTATTAAACAATGTGATTATTTTGCAAATTGGAAAAATTAATATGTTTAATTACGATATTACATCATATACTTCTAAAATTATCAGTATTTTTTTATGATTAGTGTTTCTCTACTATATTATGCATCTATTATACGGAAAGCGATTTTGTTTTATACTATGTAGTGATCTGAAATTTGGACTTTACGTTCTTACACAGAACAGCAGCTTATTACCGTCATGGGCCTCGTAGTAGCAAAAAGATGTCACGAGCTGTAATTGCCTTCAATTGCTATAGGTACCACTTAGGTTAATCGATGTTATTAATAGGTAAGTTGAAAACATAATAATTGACTATTCTTGTTTGACAACATAATTTTATTACTTCTTTGATGTAGAGTTCATTTTGTGTCGTGCCTCAGGAACTCGTGTTATGCAATGCAGAGAAATATATATGTTTATATTTGTTGTTTGTTTTGAAAAAGAAGAAAAAGTATTTGATGGAAGCCGTATACTTTTCACGAAAAAATAACCTATGTATTATTCCCGAGTATTTATCTATATGCCTTATTAGTTAACTCAAAGTAGCTATACGAGCTATGGTGAGGGCAATGCTCGGAGTCTGTATGCGCGATCGAATCCGGAATGAAGAGATCCATAAAAAAAACACAGCAACCGATATGACAAGGCGCGTAGCTTGCAGAACCGGCGGCTAATTGAACCCTGAGGTTAGAACGAAGACAATAATAGCTCTTAAAATTCGATGCCCTTCGATAGGCCCGATGGCGCATTCCCTATAGCGCCCAAGGTCATGACAAAACACGATGGCACGAAGCATGGCTCCCATAAGTTGAGACCTAACTGTAATGGTCTGCGATTGCCACCACGCTTGCCGGGTGCGGCATAAAGTCAAAATTCTTCCGTCCTTGGAGAAGGATATCTCCAAGGACGAAAGAAGCTGATACGAAATAGTGGTAAAAAATGGCAATTTGTCATTCGTTTAACAGATAAATGAAGATTGCCACAGTTTGTATTACGTAGTGTAGTTCTACTACAAAAGGCTTCTGATGACGAAAAAAAAATGAGGTATAAACCTCATACAAAGTTCGTCAGTATTATCACTCTCACTTATTTCTACCGCCAAATGTGTTTCTACCGCATTGTTGTATTCCGGTTTAGAGGGATTGAAATTACTGGGTAATGTGAAATAATATTTTCAACTCACAAGGTTGGCAAAGCGCTAGTGAGGCTCCGGGTAGTTGCTCTGTTTTATCGCTTAAGTCCCCGTTTGAACCCAGTAATGACTTACTGGGTTTAAACGGTTGGACAATCACTCACGGTATGACGGGTTCTTTTGAATTACCTCCCTACGATACGGAACACTTGGCTCGTGAACTCGACTCAACTGTGTCTATTTTTTTCCCGTAGTTTTCCTTCATTGTCCGGTGAAGGTGCGTTGTACTTATTAATAGGTGACTAGAATTAATAGATACAATGGCTATTAGCTTATTCATGGTATAGCGGTTTTCCTTTTTGCTGCGCTCTCATTTATTTCCTTATTGTTTATAGGGCGTGCGGTTCTATTAACTGTTTTGATCTATCCCATGCTACTAATGTAGGCAATACAATTTCTTTATCAGCGTATAATATCCCGCTATTAAATTTAGGTACCAATACATAGATACAAACAACTGTCATAAGTTAGAGTGTGTTAAGGATATGCGAGTAGAACATTGATTCGTTACAAAAAGAAATAATAATAAGTTCCCAAAACATCTCATGACTCCGTGGTAAGTTGCTTAAAGTGTGTTACGGATGCCAGACAAAAGACGAATCACGAATATAATTCTTAAACACCCAGATCAAACACAATTATAATCATGTAAATATTTGCTCTTGAATCGAATTCACGACCCTTGGCATACAAGATAGGATCATTACTGTCTGCGCCATCAGGCCCTTCGAAATGAAATGTTCGTTATTCGGAAATATTGATAGAATTATTATATTTTATTTATTTTTATTTTACTGAAAATAATAACAACAGCCATCTTGAAATTAAATTATAGATATAAAATTAATAGGAACAATAAACGTTATTCCTAAATTACAAATTTATGCAACAAAAACATATAGCTAAACTTGAGCTTAAAAATAATATTGCGTGCATAAAATCACAAATCACATTAAGATATTAATACTTTAATTTTATATAAAATATCCTTTGCTATCAACAAATGCATCGATATTGGAATAAAGTTTATTGTAGATGCTAGCAATTCTGGTCATAACTATGTTGCGCGCATAAATTAGTGTGATGAGAAGGGACGGCAAAAAGTGAAGCGTGACGAGTACGGGGCGATAGAACTCGCAGCGCTAG
>JACJUM010000875.1:11511850-11719406 GCA_020976665.1 Heortia vitessoides | reverse complement strand
AGTAAGGTTTGTCCTTAGAGGTGTTGAACAACGGTAAAACAAACAACTTTCTCAATGACATCCAAAGTATTTATTTCAATTTATACTTAATCATTATTATTATAATAGCGAAACTAACTTATGTTGGTGCTTCGGGACTTACTAAAAAATTATGGTAAAATTTGGCACCTAAGGAAATACAGCCTACTTCGGACCCCGGGAAAATCATAAGTCGACAGCAATAAAAACGGACGGATCCGGATAAAGCGCTGTCATAGCTTGTTATATAATGAAAAACCAAAAAGAAGGTCATTGCTTAGAATCAAACTAGAGATATTAATCACCAAAAGCCCTGACCTACCATACCCTTTCGAATTATATCCCGCTCATTTGAATACTCGTCTTACTGTATTTCAGTTTGAATGTTTACAATATATCTGTATGGAGATTGGCGCTTAACAGAATCTAAAGTAATAAACACTAAAAATAAATTTAAACAACGAGTACATACGTCTACGTACAATCGTTGTTGCCGAAGTATTCCAAATCTATAATATCTCTCAAGATGTTGATTGAAACAAAGATATGTCTATGGTAATTTTATTCACAATTAAATAAGTGTCGAAAAACGTATGCATTTTAATAATTATTAATATCATGTTAATAAAAAACCTTTGCAAATAATGCATTAAATTCGGTCAAATTTGATTACCATAAAAATGTTGTACTGAGTCAATCTTAAAAGTTATGCATATGATGCCGCGAGCCTATTTTTAAAAAATGATTAAACAGAGTAAAATAATACCTCCCTTTTTACCAGGTGTCGTAAGAGGCAACTAAGGTACCTGAACCGACAGAGAAACATTGTAGCTCAAATGTATAAGGCGGGGATGGGCAGCAGCATCCTCGTCACGAAAACAGCACTCTGCGATTGCCAACACGCTTGCCCAGCGCGGCATTTACGGGCAAAATTCCTCTTTTTTTCGGGAGGCCTATGTCTAGAAAAGAGAAAAGAGCCTGCAAGAAAAACAGAAGTGATGAAGGGCCCGCGTCAACTTGGTCACCTCCCTCAGCGACTGCGCCGTGTTTTTGATACTAAGCAGTTGAAGTTTTTTAATACTTAATGCAGAAACTCACACGGTGAAAAATAGTAATCATTATAAGAAAAAATAATAAACTATAGTTTATATATTAATGGCATTAAAAATATAAAATTACAAGCGTCCCTCCCTGGCTTCGCACGGTGTATGATCAGAATAGTAAATGAATATTGTGGGTATTTATAACAGATGGACATATGCTGCTTTTTTTTAAATACTTATTAGCAGTGGCGGATTGAAAGTATCCGAGGCCTTAAGTACAGAGCCTGTGTAGGCCCTCTATTGCTTAAATGGAAATGGAAGGAATGGAATGGAAGGTAGAAAGTATAAAATAAAAGTTCATAAAAATATAAAGTGTAGTAGGTATAATTTAAAACTTAACATTTTTTTCCTTGCCATAATCAGAGTAAACTTACTATACTTTATCTTTAATAATCATTTTATATAGATCTGACTGAGTGACCTTTGTTTATAAAGATTCATATTTTATTCGAACATATTTGTGAAAATGATCATTGAAATCTCCTGGGTAAAATTCTTAGAGCAATTGAATATCTTTTTCATATTTTGAACATGAATTATTTAGATCCACAAGAAATAAAATCTTTTGTGAAACTTCGTGGTATAAATCACCTCTTCTTTGCATTTGAGCATTAAGTGTGTCAATTATTACATTGAAAGTCTCAATGCGGAATTTGTCTCTAGGATTCAAATCAAGTTCCTCTGCATTTCCATCATTTACTTGTTTCTTCCTAATTCGTGTTGTAGTTTCCGTATATTCCCCATTAGGAAAATTTTTTCTTACCTCGCCTTCAAATTATTTAAATTGATTCCTCATTTCAACGAGTTGACCCGATAAAGTATGATACAAATTGGAACAAGTTTTAAGATCTAATCCTTCTTCTTGGAGTCCTTCACTGGTGCGATGAAAAACTTGTAGAATATCATGACACAAACAGATCATAAATATAAACTCAAACTTTTGCATTTTGTTTGAAATATTTTGTGATTCTAACCTGGTCTCACCTTTTTGGTTTGTTTCCTCAGCAATTTTATAAGATTGTAATATTGCACTCGTAGCTACAGCGTGAGCTTCCCAACGATTGTCCGACAGCAACTTCAGATTGCCATCGTTGACTATTAATTATTTTTAAACTGTCCAATGATAAGTAGAAGCCGAAAAAAATTGTATAACTGCACAATTTAAAAAAATCACTGCGATCGTGCAACAATCAACAGCACTGCGACCAATCAAGTTTAGAGTATGTGCAGCGCATGGTGTCAATACAGCATATTTATTATGCTCTAAATTTTTTTGATATATCGTCCTGACATATTAGCAGCATTGTCATATGATTGTGCAGAGGGCACTTTACAATATCTATTTTGCAACCCTCTAGATAACGGAGTACTATATTTGCCATCTCTTCTCCGGTACTTATTAAAATTTAAAAACGTCAGAAATCGTTCCACGGGCATACCAACAGAGATACGTATCTCAAAATAATACTTAGTAGATGTACGTATGACGACCGTATGTGATAGGTCAGGCGTGGAGTCCACTGAGAGGCTGAAGTACAGCTGATTGTATTTCATCGATAATTACTTTGTGAACTTTATCTCTCATTAAATCGATAAGTTCGTCGCATACTGCTTTCGTTAGATATAATGGGTTGCCTTTCCCTTTATTTCTAAATCTTGGGCCCTGCGAGGGTGTATGAACGATCACTCCCGGACTGCTCGCGACTTGTGATTTCGGACATATTGTGGATGAATCTCGATAAAATATAGGCCCCTGGAGAACAGGAGCCTCAAGCACGTGCGTGTAGTGCTTATACGTTAATCCGCCACTGCTTATAAGGTGTACAATACTTACACAGTACATTGTTTTGATCTATCTCGCGGAGCTCAGCCAGCGTTTGCAACAAAATAAAAAAAATAATTGTCTACGGTACCACATTGGGATCCTCTAAAATTATTATCAGTATTTACCTTCAGTTTTTAACCTTCCTCAAAAATCTCTCCAGCTATTAAAAAGCTGCATTAAAATCCTGTTGCGTAGTTTTAAAGATCTAAGAGATAGACAGACAAAGGAAAGCGATTATCTTTTATACTATACGTAGATTTAACATAGCAGCGCCATCTATCGATTACTTACTCAATCTAGTCAACAGATATCGCCATCTGTTAAAATGGTTTGGCGTTAACAGATACTTGTAAATGTAAAAAAATAGACAAATAATTTGCAATAAAACAACATGCGGTGAAAAAATTAAGATGTAAGCTATCCTATCTATCAATGGATCAAGCTGTACACGGCGAGCAAATTTAATTTAAAACCGGTTAGGTAGTTTAGCAGTCCATCGCGGACAAACAACGTGACACGTGATTTACATGTATAGTGATCATAATAAGAAAAAATAATAAATTACCGTTTATTTATTACTAGTTGTGCCCACGACTTCGTCCGCGTGGAATAGTTTTTTTACCTTAACTTATATAAACTTTGAATGTCGTGTTTAATTATATCGAATCAATGGCCTGAAAAATAAGTCACAAGTTTCTAGCTGTATACCTCTAAACAACTTTTCATCATCCTTTCAACCCCTCCAACCCTTATCTCGAAATAAAAATAGACTATGTCCTTTCTCAGTGTCTAAAAATTGTCTGTACCAAATTTCATCAAAATCGGTTGAGAGGTTTATGCGGGAAAGCATAACAGACAGACAGACAAAGTTACTTTCACATTTAAAATATTAGTAGGGATTAAAGTTAAACTATATTTATATAAAACTATATTTTCTAAGTGGACCAGCCCCCACAGGGAGCAACCGCTCACGACTATGACGCATATTCCAGCCATCATCCTACTCAACCACATTCAAGGGAATAAGATGACCCGCCATATGGCGCCACTCCAGCAGAGAAATTAAAACGACCATGACTAACTGAAGCAACTATACAAGCCTTGATTATCAAGGCTACGACGTCCATCTATTCTCTGCACTATATTTACTATGCAGTACAAAGAAAACGGTAAATATGGATTAATCCTGTGTGGAGGGACAGTTATTATATCCTCACTTTATTATCTCAAAGTAATCTATCGTGTAGTTTACTTTTTTATCAGAGTGGTCTTAATGATATTCTCAAATTTATGAAGGGCAAAATTTGAGTTGTTTCTCGAAAACTTCGCGTGTATAATTTTTGTTGGATTTACTATAATTTTAACTATAAAATAACTTGACCGATTGTAAAATCGGTCAAGTTTTTTAGTAATAATAAATAAGTATTAGTAATAATTCTATTAAAGCTATTTATTAAAACATCTCATTCATTGACTTAACTACGAGATAGTAGCTTGAAACACTTGTATTACGAATATCAGACAACCGAGGAATTACAAATACAATATGCCTATAATATATATATACATTACAGAACATATATGTATATAATGAGGATAAAAAATGGATACTATGCATAAGTTATGGATGGACATATACAATAGCGGACTTTTTTGTAGTTGCAAAAAAATTATATTTAATTATATCACATTAGAAACTTTTAAAATTATCAGTGTCGATATAAACCTTCCTCTATAATCATTTTGTCTATTAAAAAAATGGATTTAAATCCTTTGCCTAGTTTGAAATATCTAAGCATACATAGGGACAGACAGAGTAAAACGCCTTGGTTTTATGCTACGTACCTAGTGTTATATACATCTAGAATAGTAAATAATATCTATAAGTAGGTACCTATATATAAACCCGGCGAAAACAGGACCACGGTCTCCAACCGCAGATGCTGTTTGTGATTGAACTATCGCGGTTCGTCTATTCCTTATCGCGGTAGATAACGCCAGTTCTCATGGTGCAGTTTGCGAACTGTTTGCGTTTTCTACTGATAATTGACAGATAATAAACAAGCTTATTACATAAGAAATTATACCTTTTTCGCCTGGGGTAATTCACAGTATACCGCCGCTGAGCACCTCATTCTCATCCCATTAATTATTTATCTATTGATTCAGAAAACAACTAATACGTAAAGCCGTCTTCGAGATAAGCGCTTAAAGCACTTGTTTTACGGCCATCAGACAACAACCGCCTTCCCTTTTTGATCATACCTATGTGTGTATCAAATAAATATACTTGCTGAACCCCCATTTCGTATTCTCATACTTAGGGACTCCTCTTGGACTACACCACCTCCATTTTAAATTGTACTACACACTAATTTGTACAACCATTAGATTTGGCACTTCCCATTTTCTGCGGTTCTCTGCGGTTTCACCTCCGTAGTTATATATAACTCAGCTTCAGATAATATATAACTCGCGTTAATTTCTGATAAAGCTTTTTAATAAAATATTTATTTGAAATAGGTTTTGTAATTTTTCAGTTGATTCATTACAGCAATACAAATCTAGCTTACACTGTTCAAATAGACCGATGACGCAGATAGTAGGATAGGATGAAAAAATTCATTCCTATCTTGTGCGCCAAGGATCGTGAGTTTGATCCCCACCAAGAACAAACATGTACATCATCATTATCATCATACTAGCCATTGAAAGTCCACTGCTTGACTTAGGCCTCTCCAAGTAAAAAGATTTTTTGCCTATAATTACCGCGCTGGGCAAGCGTGTAGGCAATCGCAGAGCGCAGTTTTTGCTACGGTGATTCTACTGCCTATTCCCACCCTGTGCATTAGAGCTGCACTTTTCGGATGGATACACCGCCATCTGTCGGTTCTGATACCTTAGTCGTCTCTTACGACACCTGGTGCATTAAGAGGTATAAATCTACTCTGCCGGTATATCACGGAATATATATATATATATATATATATGTATATCACAACATCATCTTTTACATCACATCGATGTCTTATTACACTATTTTTAATCTATCTTTCATTTCAACAGCATTCTACTCACGTGCTTTTTCTGCCATACCCAACATTCACTACCAAACGTCAGTGTTAGAACCAACATACCTCTATGAACAGCAGCCAGTCATGCCTTTTTGACACATTTTGACTGCCTATAAAAGCATGTGCTTTTATAGGCAGCCAAAATGCCAAAATTTATAGGCATAGAGAATCACTTATGTTACTAGGGTGATCTCCGGCGATTGAGATCTAGAAAATTTTGTATCTTTGATTATTGTGAAACTCAGGGGTTTTCCTATTATCTATACTTCCATAATATTAATGTTAAGAGAAAAGATTAAATTCTTTGGCTGTTGCGACTTAACTCAAGAATAACCGACAGATGCGCATTATCTGTTACAGAACAAGTAATAATAATAATATATTTCTACACGCTAAAGCACTTGTGTAACGGATGCCAGACAACAGAGGAATCACAACAATAAATACATATATTTAAAACCCGGACACAGAACAAACACAAATATCATTATATAAATATTTGCTCTGGGTCGGAATCGAACCCACGACTCTTGGCGTACAATATAGGATTAATACCACCTGCGCCATCGGGCCCGTCATAAATTGGCCGTTGTACATGATACTCAGTCATTATGAAAAATGGTCATTATGAGAGTGCAATTTGATTACCGGGCATTATTAACCCGTCTGACCATTTCTTAGGGTTTACAGAAAAACAAAAAAGTTTTACAGAAGATCATTTTATAAACAACGTTTAAACATATAGTTATTTAACAAAAATTTTATTTTGCAAATTTCTTTGAAAAGAATCATACGTTTTAAAGTTATCAAAGTTATGGCTTGCACGATTTATACCACTTAGCTTTAAGCGGATTGCATGCTTGTTTGCCGCTCTTGTCGTATATATTATAAAAAAATCAATATCCAAGAAATTCATGGTAACAATTCACAAGCAACACAATAAACAATGCTTAACAAACACTCAGAGGTATAAAAAATATATATTTCATTAAATAAAATTGTTTTTACATTTTTTATATAAACAACTATTTACATTTGATTGGTAAAAATAAATTAAACCCATATAATCGTGATATTAGTGGAGGCGCCGGGTAACGATCCCGGTACCTCTCGCATGCTAAGCGAGCGCTCTACCATTTGAGCTACGCCCCCGGTTTTATATAAATTGAAATTTTTATCAGTTTCAAATATGTACTTTAATAAACAATAAATTTATGTCATAGATAAAACTTTCACAAATAAGCCAAGGTGATGTGTGGCATGTACATTAACAAAGTGCTTGTTAACTATACACAGAATGTGACGCAGTATGCACGTACTATGTAGGTACACATTTCGAGAGAGATCGCGAATACGCGTCGGGCGATAAGAGCTAATGACATAATTAATAAAAGTGCGAGCCCTATAATATGCTAGGCATTTATTTATTTAACTTCTGCATATATATAAAGTGATGTACATATGGCGGACTTAATGACAAGTGGCATTATCTACCAATCAACCATCGGGCGAACAGAAAAGGGACCAAGAGGGTGTAATCAATAAAATAATAATAAGTAACTACTATAATAGAGTACTAATCGATATGAATATATAAACAAAACGAAAATACAATGCAACCATTGTGTGAATGTACCTGATATGGGTGAGTGAGAGAGGAGAGGACGATTTAAGTGGAAGAATGAGAACTAAAGAGAATGCGTAAGGCTCTCTTGAGTATGTACATATATATTCACTCGATGATTGTTTGATATTAAGAGGAAGCGCAGAGTCTAGAGTCGTATAGCTGTCACAGTATAAGAATGGTATAAATTTACAAGGCCTTAAAATGAACTAAACTGTGTAAATACTGCAGCGATTTCTATTGTGTTTGCGCTTAACAGAAATCCTGGAACTGCGGAACAGTTACTTTTTCTAAATGGCTGTTATTTTTACAAGGATATACCTAGTACGTTGTATACTTTGAGTCTTGAAGATCTTATGGCACATTACCTACTATGTTCACTACCTCTCTCAGTCTTCAAAATCGAAACAGCGCTGTTTGACGCCGTCGACCTCATACAAAGGTCGACGGCGTCAAACAGCGCTGTTGAGACAGTGCTGAGGTCTATCTAACTTTTATAAACATTTAAAACGCGCATAGTCCTTATTCATGACGCATTCGTACAATTAGGCCCCACAAAATGTCACACGAGTACAAAATAAATTAATTTGTAATATCGTCTTTGTTTCAAGGCTCAAAATATTAATTCCTTTGTGACATAGCTGGCAGAGTGCCAACTCAGCGCGTCCGACCTACCTACTTAGTTGTGAATTCAGGGAATTTTGTAAGTACTTCAAAGGACAGAGAACGGGATAATTAAATAATTTGTAATTCTGCCTGTAAGTAATACAAAGAAGGTATTAATGTGAAAAACCATCAAGCGGTTAATTGTTAGTATATTTTAGTATTCCTTGCAAGAACGAAATGTATTATCTCTCCGTACAATTTGTGGAATGGTGTGCAATGCAATACAATTCCAAATAATTTACCATCAAAGCAGCCTTAGAATGTCCACTGTTGGACATAGGACTCCCAAAGGGGAATTTACTTATAATCATCTCGGTACGTAGATGTATTCAAATAAAAAAATATATTTCAATCTTAGAACTATATTTGTAAAAAGTCATACAAAACACATAACCCAGAATCAATAATAGGAATAACAATCATAATTATTGCTAATTATTTCCATAAACTATAAACACCGCCATTGAAAAAGATAACAAGTTATTATGTATATAAATCTTCATAAAACCTAAGAACTAAAACATAGTAACAACATCAACTATAAATAAATGCATTTTTTTGTGAAAGTGTTTTTCTGTCTGTTACACTGTCACGGCCTAACGGGTGTACGTATTTTGATGAAATTTGGCACATAGGTAGCTTGAACTCTAATGTAGTTTATAGGAATTCGGAAAAACTAGTTTTTCGGGTCTTGACCCGATGGACGAGGCTAAAGTAAAGCAACCATTATAAATGCGAAAGGGTGTTTCTTACTATTTCACAACATAATCAGTGGTTTAACTTCTTTGGAGACTTTTGACATGTCAACTTTGAACTTTGATCCCGAATATATTCCCATGAATGCGATACAACACACAGTCCTGCAAAATGTAATCTCAAATAAAATATTTGAGTTTTTGTTTGTTTGAAACAATTTATCTCAAAAACTACGTGATCAATTAAAATATTTTTTTTTAATTATTATAAAGCTACGTTTACAGCGTATATTTTTATCTTTGTATTTTCATGAGAACAGGAACTACGCGGGTGCAACTGCTGGGATTGCTTGTAAGTAAAAGAAGGTTTTATTCCCTAAATCTTGCTCCTGTATTCAGTTTTCATCTTCCAGACGTACAATTTGTGCGCCCTTTCCGACTGGTTCGCCCAACTTCACGGCGGCGACATCAGCTACAACGCCATCTCGCGGCGAGCGCACCACGTACTCCATCTTCATCGCTATGACCACGAACAGAGGTTGTCCTTTTACTACCTGTGGAAATAAGTATGTGTAAGTTTTATATATAAATATATGTATATATATTTATCATCAACCGTAGTATAGAAGCCGTAAAACATCCATCACTGGACATAGGCCTCCCCAAGTAAGGGGGAATTTGCCCATAATTGCCGCGCTGGCCAAGCGTGGTGGCAATCGCAGAGCGTAGCTTCGCGCCGAACTTTAGCGTAACTTCGGTAGCGTACCTTCGTAAACCGTTCGGTAAAAGCTAGTTTATTAAAAGAAATAATATGTAGTTCAAGCTGCATGGGCATGCGCCGTTTTACCGTATTACAGCTAAAACTTATAGAGACGACGAATAAGTTATGATTTCAAATAATATTGATAAGTAAGATTAAATAAATACATTGGCACTTTTAATTGAAATAGGGTAGTTTCATCTATCTTAATTAAAATATGAAAGTTTATTATTTATATACTTTCTACCGTAAGAAATACGAGTTCAACACTAATTTGTCATATAAATATACGGTTTATTTATAATTTCCAAAATAAAATTGTAATTTTATTATTTCTATATCACGTAACCGAAAACGCCGGACGCCATACTTTTTTCTTGAGTAAGGCGCCCCATACACCTACAATAATATTGCACAATATATCTGCATGCACAATATTATTGAACGTTTAAGGATAGTATTGAAACATTGCACAATGATTGAACAAAAGATTGAGCGAGCTTAATTTTTATTGGGCAATATTATTTTGCACTCTGTAGGTTTAACATTGCGCAATATTTATTTTTCATAGCATCATCGTTCAGTCACGGTATTTTATATATTTAGTCTATTATTTTTCTCTATCTATATTTTTCGTGAGTGTAAACTGGCCTTCTTTTCAACTATTCTTTAACCTATATACGTTTTTTTTTCATAATTTAACAAAATTGCCAGGGCGCGCGTCTGCCGTCAAAACTTCGTCGTCAGACATGTTGCTCGCACGAAAGTATTGTTCAGACTGGTTTGTCAATTTTATTGAGAGAATTTATTGACCGTTTGGAATCAAAGGGGTTATTCAATATTATTGCACAATTAAAGGATTGTACAATATTATGGTAGGTGTATGGTGTATTACATACGTATATAAAAAAATATCACGGATTATTATTATTATAAATATCAAAACAAAAATAAAATAATTTTAATTTATCCGAATGCATCAATAAATATATGAAAAAAAGTCATTTTATATTGCCCATTTTGAGGCGTGTATAAATATAGTTTAGTGAGAGTGTTTAATATGAGACAAAGAGATTTTATTATTTAAAACTGAACATTTTAAGTCGTTGTTCAGCTGTGTAGTGTGCATTATATATATATATATATATATATATATATATATATATATATATATTATTAAGTATAGTTATAGTTTAAATTCATAATAAATATTGACAAATAATTAACTAGATAATGCAATAACAAAATAAAATAAATCTAGTTTAATAAAACTATATATATATATATAATGTACCTTATCTCCTTTGTTGACAAGCACGCGTTCAAGCACGCCGGGCGTGGGGGAACTGGCGCTGTCCCGGGACGCGCCCCCCGCGCCCTCCGCCGCCTGGTACTTCGCTTGTGGCACCTGCATTACAGTCTGTCCGTGCTGTGAAACAACATACAAGTAAACAATATTAGTTAGGGCTACGCCTCATTAGTACAATGAAAAGTCATTAAGACTTTTCATTAAATCACACGAGGTAGACCTCATGCAATAGTCGCCTGCATTGGTACCTCACTAGTGTGCCGGTATAAAGGGTGGGAGAGGCAGTTAAATTTCTTGGTGATGTGACACTATATCTTCAAGTCATAAGGTTGGCAACGCGCTAGTGATATCCGATATACGAGCGTGTATAGACTGCGGTGACGCTTATTAACATGCTTGTTTGTCATATTGGTCCGATAAAAATAAGCTACAGATCTAACACAAGTCATATTTTTTATGAGTTCAAGAATCGAACCCACGAACGAGCTCACCTTTGCGTTCTAAACGTGCGTTATTTTTAATTTATAATGAAGCTTGTTTTACAAAACGATTTTAACCAAAGAGTCTAACACAAAAATTTTAAAAGCATATCAATTCCTATCATATCAAGTCCTTAAATAGCATCAATTCAGTACCTCATCATACACGTGAACTTCGTTCTCATGGGTGAGCAGGCCCACGTCACTAGTCTTGTCTCCCACCAGCGTGTTCAGCCGCAGACCCTGGTCAGAGTCCCTCAGTGAAGCCTCCACCACGTTCCACGTACCCTCGTTCACTTGTACCCTGTACGTGTTCGGTGCGCTTTGGTATTCAATGGTCACTTTTAGATCTGTAAGAAAAACGACAGAATCAGCCAATATCAATATAAAATATAGACGGCCCCGATGGCGTGGATAGTAGCGATCCAATCTTGTAAGTCAAGAGTTTTTATTCTCGATGCTATCCGAGAATCAAGCCAATGTATCACATGTGTGAATTTATTTATAATTATTATTTATTTTATGTACAATATAAAGTACTTATGCCTTCCACCCGCGACTTTTTCCGCGGGGTCTTATCGCATCCCTGAGGAACTCTTGTTATTCCAAGAAAAATTATATCGCTACCTGATAGCGAAACTGCAAAACCTCGTGTCAATTTCATAGAGAAAAATAAAAATCTAGAAGTCTCCAAAGGGAATACATTTTAGGGATAAAACTAGTGTATGCGATGCGATACCCCAGATTATCAAAAATAATATAATCTCTCTGCCAAGTTTCACAAACTTTCACGTTTGCTATATTAGTAAGGATATATAATATTATTTGGTCTGTACAAATATCTCAAGCTTTCTAGAACTATTTACATTAATTGATCACCAGCACGAATTATTATGCCGCCATGGGGTACCGCCAAAGTAGCGTACTATCTCCCTCCTTAAGGTGTAAGAGAGAACCGACAGGTAGCGGTAATTCCACCGAAGCAGCGTGACTTAAATGCAGCAGGACTGAGATAGGCTACAGCATTCCCATAGCGAAGCCACGGCCTGCTGTCCATCACGCCTGCCTAACGCGGCAATATTGAGCAAAATTCCCCCTTTCTTGGGGATGCCTATATGAACCAATGGACGATCTACGGGTGACGGTGGATGCGATGCGACGGAGATGATACGGATGAATTAATCATCAATTTCTATAATCATTATAAATAATTTTGTGTATTGTTAGATTTTCTTTACTTATCAAAAACATCGTAAAAAATCACCAAAGAAGGAAACTACAATGCATTCACTATTATTAGAAACCATCTTTAAAACTAGTATTGAGTGAAAATGCACGTCAAGTCTCTATTGCATAGCTGACGACCAAAGCAGTAGATACTTACCCTTTAACAATACAAATACAGTATAAATCAATAACAGGAGGGATCGCAAAAAACTGTGACAATTAAAAAAACATTGAACAATCAATAGAAACAGTATGTAGCGAACACAATACAAGTTCTTACCTTTGTCATCAAATCTCAGTTGCACTACTTTTTGTAATTGATAATTTGGTCTCCATCCCTGAGGCTTAACCGAGATCCCTTTCCAATTTTCGTTCACAACTCTCTGTGAATGTAGCAGCTGTAAACAGGCATAGTTATAATCATTGTCTCGAGCAGTGTAAATAAATAAATAAATTCAGACAATAACTCATATATTCATCTGACTCCGAGATAAGTCGCTTAAAGCACTTGTTTTACGGATGCCAGACAACAGAGGAATCACAAATAATTAAATACACACATTTAACACTCAAACACAGAATAGAATAAATATTGGTTCTCGGTGTGGATCGAATCCACGACTTGTGCGTCAAGCACAAGATATGATCACACACACGTGTATTTCAGTAACGCATAGAAATAAACGTTGACTGACATATCGAGGTTGGAAGCAAACACGGGTCCTACTGCGTTTAACACATTTGACATGACTAGTAACTAGACATACATATATAAATAAATTAATCTATATCTCCCTTGGCGTGTGCATTATGCGTTAATGGCTAGACCGATTTGATGAATTCTTTAAAAACGGTATGAAAAGGTGAGGGGATGAAATAAAGGTTGAAAGTTTGTATGAAGTTCGTAATTTTTGAAGATAAAAACATTACATTTTGTATTTAAGCACTAAATAAGATACAAAAATCGTTTGTTTTAGCATTTGCACTTTTTTACCAGTGTGGGGGTGAAATAGGGGTTAAAAGTTTGTATGGGTGTTCGTCATTTTTAAGATAAAACCATGAGACTTGGTACGTAGGTCTCTTAGGATGTGCAGAGTTTTTCTACAAACGGAATTCCGAAATTCGAACGGAACGGAACTGATTCGGAACGGGAACTACGAAACCAAACTTTTTGTATACAAAATCTTAAGCACTGAACCTAGGAACATGATATTTAGAAGTTTTGGGTGTATCAATTTCAAAAAAATTGGCTTTGAAGTAAAAAATCCTTCTAACGAATACTCTGCATCACCGCCGCTGTCATTGGTCGTCGGTCGTCGTCGCGCACATTCGCCGAAGTGTGGCGGCCGGCAACGGCGCTGTCGTGTGGTGGGGGAGCCCACGAATCTACATAACTATGCCTACCCGAACGGGCAGATACGTGAGGGCAGACGACGTTGTCGGACGCATGCGATTAGAGAAATTTGCGCTACAAAGATTTAGGTACTTTTTTCGATCCATTAGGTCATTGTGTCTCTTGGACACAAGGGGCCAATACATTTTCCTGAGTACTTTCTGCCACTCAATGCTATATCCAAATCTATACCATTCCTTTAATCCATATCTAATATCTAATATTCAAATTAAAAGTACGCAGACAAAGTCGCGGGTACCGGCTATCTATATATAAGAGAAAGTCGTGTTAGTTACTACACTTATAACTCAAGAACGGCTGAACTAATTTAGCTTAAAGTTTGTAGAGATGTAGCTTAGAACCGAGGGAAGGAGAAGGTTCTTATGACAGAAAAAAAATAAAGAATTGCGCGGAAACTTAGAAAATTTAGGTATCCCCTCTAAGGCGGAACGAAGTTCGCGGGGGCAGCTAGTAAACCTATAATACTATATAAACTATAAATCTATTGTAGTAAATTATAGTAGTGCCGTAAGGTACCGGCAGTAGTATAGTACATTTCCCTGTACCAGGTGTCGTTAGAGGCAACTAAGGTAGGTACCAGAACCGACAGATAGCGGAATATCCATCCAAAACAATAATATCAAATGCATAGGGCGGGGATGAGCAGCAACATCCTCGTCCCTAAAGCTGCGTTCTGCGATAGCCAATACGCTTGCCCAGCGCGGCAATTATGGTCAACATTTTCCCTTTCTTTGGCTGGTATTCAGGACATTCAATGGCTGGTATGATGATGATGATAGTATAGTATACGTACATATCCTAAGGCCGCTTGAATAGCTTTCTCTTCAGTTCGGGTGGCATGTGGTTTCTGGAACAGTTCGGCTTCGTGCTGCGGTATGAACGCGGTGTGGACATCGCCCTCGACAAAAGCCTTCGCCCCGCTCAAGCGCAGGAGGAAGTTCACATTTGTCTCCAAACCTGCTACCTGTTCCGCATGAAGAACAAATTAACAATGGGTTCACTAATTAAAATATTACGGCTTAAATCGAGATAGAGATGCTGAATGGTAACCCAAACGTCATACACAGTCCTGTCTTTACAATATATATTTATTATGCAAAAAATATGGCGACTATATATTGAGATATAAACTATTCTATCTGCCCAGTTGGATCAAACTGTACACTATAAGACAAAATTGATTAAAATCATTTATTTACAAGTTCCCCCTGGACAAATAACCTAACACGATTTTTTGTATTGTATTTGATATATATAAAAGAAGAGTTCTAAACGGTTAAAAATAGTTCTATTGTTATATTTTCTAACATTTCCGTATTCACTAGGCATGAAAAAACTTATTTTTTAAAGGTCGAACGCAAGTTTTATTTTGTTTTTCCGGCTGTCCAACCAAGAGTAAGCGTCTCAGCAGCCCATAAATGTTCGTAATATAACAAGCACGTTACTAATCTTTATGTCACACTAGCTGATGCCCGCAACTTCGTCTGTGCATGGTTTGAGAAGCCTATTTTCTTTTCCAATTGCACATCTTTATACATACCAAAATTAATTAAAATTGGTTTACAGAAGTCTAATCACACAAACTGTTATAATATCGGAATTAGCCAAGTTTTATACACACCTGATATTCGGAGAGTTTAGCTCGGGTCTTAGCTAGTGCTTCGGTGCGATCGCGGCCCCACACCACCAGCTTGGCAATCATGGGGTCATAGTGCACAGATACTTCCTGACCCTCGCGGACTCCAGTTTCAACCTTTAAAATGAATTAGATCACGTAAGCTCCATTAGCGTATATAGGTTTGATTTTTTCAAGGGGCAGGGGGGGGGTGGGCTGACTTTCCATGGCCGACACTTAAAGTACAACTTTTCGATTCAGATCCGGCTATGCGATCTTACGGTTTTAGTTAGATTACCCACACCTTGTGAGTGGACGTCCTACGTTTTGCGGTTGCCGGTGCGTTGTCTTTATTCCAGAACCTAGTGCATCAGCCGTCGGTTCTATATAATAATGTTATTAATTTGAGTAAATAATACATTTTATTTAAAAAAACCTCAAAATACCGACTGATTTATCAATGAACTGTACATTAGTATCATATATCTAAAAGGTCTTGTCTTGTATACTAGTAAATATCGTTATATATTTATATGTTGTCTCCAAAACTGCGTGCAGCGGATTGCCAACACCAAGTGTGTTGGCAATCCGCTGCACCCAGCGCGGCAATTATGGGCAAACTTCCCTTCCCCTTTTTTTGGGGAGGCCTATGTCTAGCAGTGGACTCCCAGCCTCTAATATGATAATGATTAGTAATTTTTGCAGATTATATTTTCAAATCGTATTGCCAATATAAAGTTAATCCTAATAAATTTATTTAGATTTCAGAAGAATCACATCATTACTAATAATCGTAGTGGTTGACTGGGAGATAACGACAACTGGCATTGAGTCCGCCATTTGTACAAGTGTTTTTTTTGTGCAATAAAATTTAATTCTTCCTATCATCAATAAGATTATAAACGCAATTTATGGATGTGTAGATATAGGGATGTATGTTTGTTACTCTTACACGCCTGAACGGCTGAACAGATTTAGATGAAATTTAACACAAAGCTGATTATATTATTATGTCTATAGTAACACAAAAAAAGGTAAGGGCAACTTTTTATCTCAAAAGCATATAAATCCGTAGGATAAATCTGGCTTTTTTCCGCGATAGAATCGACACGACTTTTTGTACTGTTTAGCTGTCAGGGGCGACATGTACTTCTTCTCGGAATAACAATAAATCCTCAGGGATTTCATATAAAGTAAAGATCTCGCAGACAAAGTCGTAGGCGGAACGCTAGTACATATATATAATGCGTAAATATATATTTACACTATGACGAGATTCGAAGAAATGAAGAGATTCGTAACAGAACCAATGTTACCGATATTGCCTGGCGGATTAGTAAGTTGAAGTGGCAGCGGGCATGGCATTTGGTACGCAGAACAGATGGCCGATGGAGTCGTAAGGTTCTGGAATAGAGACCACGTACCGACAAGCGCAGAGTAGGGCGTCCCCCCGCAAGATGGCCAGACGATCTGACTAAAACCGCAGGATCACGCTGGACACAGGGAACATACAATGTTCCCTGTGTCCGCTCCTATTACTTGGGAAGGCCTATGTTCAGCAGTGGACATCTTATGGCTGATATAATGATAAAATGACGACTGTAATAAGTCGTGAATAACTAACCCGCACGTTGTCTTCAGGCCTAGGCTGCCTCAGCCTATGCAGGGTACCCGCTCGGGGTAGGAACCCTGCACCCGGCTCCTCGGCGTAGATGCGGCACTCTACGGCGTGGCCGCGGCGTATGATCTGCTCCTGAGTGAGTGGGAGCGGTTCGCCGGCCGCCACTCTGAGCTGCCATTCGACTAGATCCGTACCTAAAGAGGAAAGACGCGCGGTACTACAGATTAATATATCATATACAGATTAATACATTATATATTATAGATGTACATACTATATTATACATCTTATAGATGTATGTACATTACATTAAAGTATTACATTGTTACGGGAGAGGAGTTCACTTGTAACGCAATAATCTAAGTATTCTGTAAGTAAACGTATATAAATAAATAAAATAAATTAGTTAAAGAAAAAACTATTTTCAGATTTGTTATAGTAGGGGGTCATATATTAAATCCTCACGGCAATCTGCCGGTTTATAATAATATAGATTTAGTTAATACAGTTTACATCCAACAGCGCTATTTGATTGCTAACAGCTCTAAAATAAGTTTTAAGTGTGTCAGAGAATTTGTTAGGGGATGGATATAGGATTATATACTCTAACACAAATGCCTTACAGTCCGAATTTATTTGCAAGAGTTCAACTAAAGGACAAAGTTAACAGATTGACCTGGACCTGACCTGGTAGAAATAGTGTGATAAATGTCGAATTTTTGTACCAGTAATCATCTCTGAGATGGGGTGTTCCACCTGCAGCCGCGTGTTCATCTCCATGAAGTGGAACTCGTGCGTGGTACGGTGCAGGATGAACTCGACCGTCCCCGCGCCCACGTAACCCACGGCTTGGGCTGCACGGACCGCGGCGGCACCCAACGCTTGGCGGGTCTCTTCTGACAACCCTGGCTATATGCAAAGAGCAAGGCCTAGCTATAATATTATTTCTAAAAATCAAGCTATAGACAGGCGTGAAGGTTCCTTGCTACCCCTTTTCAAATGCATCTAAGATGGCCGATTTATTGTATGATAGATATAGTAAATTAAAGTTAATTTTATTTTTATGTTTGTAAATACTATTTTACAGATTTACTTTTCTGTAACTCCGTATAATAACGGTATTAAAGTAGAATTTTATGCATAGAGAAAAATGAATGAATTATTTTTAAAGAATGGTTGGCAACCCTAAATTGGACTTGAACCTTCCTGATCCCTTTCTGTCCGAAATGATCTACCAATCATGCTGCCGAGAACATAGACAACTAGTCGATATTTTTCCAGTGTTCTTAGGACTTTGATCAGGCACCATATTTAAAGTTGAAACACTTGAATGTAATTATATTATATTGTTTTAATATAACTATAGTATCCTACTCTTTTTGATAACTTTACGTTAAACTGCTGCGTTGCTAAACGCATTTCCAGATTTTTATCTAAACTAATTTACAATCAGAACAATAATTGAACTGATATAATTTTTGCATTTCAATGTAAGTATATTTTCTGTTAGAAGTAATTCAACAATTTTATTAATTGCCTATGTAGATTGTAGGTTTCACAGCTATAGCTTAAATAAGCAATTACTTGTATATTAACTATTTGGTTAATCATAGAAACTGGACTCGTAAATTAAATAAATAAAAAAAATCTTACAGCAGGGGCTTCCTCTATGATTTTCTGATGGCGCCTTTGAACTGAGCAGTCTCTCTCAAACAGATGAACAGCGTTACCGTGCATGTCAGCAAATACCTACAGGACAAATAACTTAAATAACATCTAATATGAACTGTCACATAGTAGTTTCAAATCGGGTATATATGTGGTCATGATGTTGTGTGAATATTCGTATCCATGTTACTTTAATTTCGAAAGAGTGCTCTTATTGCAGTTGACCAATTTGAAAGATGAAGGAAGTTTCTTTTAAGGTGTGTTGCTATTCTTGCAATTGAATTTAGATATTCACAAGGTTTACAGCCCTTGTGCATACAAATTTTAATGTTATAGCTATGACAATATATGTCAATATGCAAAACCGACACATAGATGTGCCAGTCTGTGAGAATTCTGTTGGGAATTCTATTACCTGCACTTCTACATGCCTAGGGTCTGTAATGTACTGCTCAAGCAGCATATTGTCGTCGCCAAAAGATTTCAAAGATTCTCTTTTTGCAGACTCCAATTGAGGTAGGAATTCTGCTTCAGTCATTGCTATTCTCATGCCCTGAAATAAATAAAGTTTGAAATTTAAATTTAAAAACCTAACTTTGAACTTTAATTTTAATAGATTGATGTACTAATATTATCTTTATATTAATACTAGCTGTGCCCGCGACTTGGTCCGCGTGGAATAGTGACTTTGCAGCGCACTGACCGTTTTAACCACATTTTTAATCAATGCTGCGCTCCTTTCGGACGTAGCGTGATGTAATATAGACTTAGTTACTCCTTATTACGTGAACTATCTGCCAGTGCAAGTCTCATCTGAATCGGTCCAGCCATTCCAGAGATTAGCCGGAACAAACAAACAGACAAAAATTGTAAAAAAAAATATTTTGGTATGTGTACTGTGTATACATTGTACATGTAGTAGAAAGCTGTTATTATAATATTACAAACAGACACTCTAATTTATTTATATGTATAGATAACAATAAAAACTAACCTTTCCGCCACCTCCTCTGACAGCTTTGATCATTAGAGGAAACCCAATTTTTTGTGCTTCAGCTTGTAATTTTTCGATGCTCTGTTCTTCACCATGGTAACCTTTGACTATGGGAACTCCTGCACTCGACATTATTGCCTTTGAAGTGCTACAAATTTTTATTAAATTTATCAATAATTATTTTATGACCAATACAATAAATTACAGCTAATTCAACATTCTGTCAAAAAGGCAAAATCACTTTACTTTCATATTTAATTAAAATTTCATCAATTACTGTGATTATTTTTTATAAATTAATACGAAACATTGGCGCAACGGAGGTCATCTGACATAGAGTATGCACCTTTTTCAGTAATACATTATTCAAAATGGATAAAGTAATTTCCTAAAACAGTCATTAGTTAGGATCTTACTAAGAGATAACATCATTTGACAATATTCATAGGCTACATAGTTAGCTTATCTTTTATTCTAGTATTTAATTTAGTATTTTAGTTAGAATATAATAATAGTGGAGTGCATGACCCAGTATTGAATAAATTGATTTTACTTTAAATTTAAATGGGTGTGGGAATTTTATTATTTATTATAATAGATTGGCATAAGCTATTTAATTTAAATACATTTCTAATTTAGATGAGCTGTGGGGATTTTTGTTGCTTCTTAGAAACAAATAATGCTATTTTTATAGTTTTTTTTAAGTTTAAAAAAGAATATTAGAAATTCAGTTAGTTTGATAGTTAATATAATCGTAATACCTTTTGATACCCATATCTCTGATAGCAGATGTAGGCGGTCCAATAAATATTACACCTTCACTTGTACACTTTTCACAGAACTCAACATTTTCTGAGAGAAATCCATAGCCTGGATGTATAGCTTGGCTATTAGACCTCTTTGCAACTTCAAGTATTTTCGCAGCATTTAAGTAACTCAGTGTTGACGCAGCTGGCCCAATGTGGTATGCCTCATCTGCCTGTCAAAACCATTATTGGTATTTCAGATGTCATTTATTTAAGAATACTTAAACACACTGAAAAGATGTAAATTGTTTACTAATAAAGTGTGATGAGAAAACAAACTTACTTCCACATTTATAATACTATATCACAAATCTTATGATACTATTGTACATTTTGATAACATCTTGGAATTTAAGAGATTTTAATTCAGTTTACCTATTACGTTTGGCATTGTGTAGAAGATGTGGTTAACTAGTATAATATGTTCACCTGCCTTTATAGGATATTTTAGAGAAATAGACATCAGATACTCAATATCAAAACATTGTAAAACATCCAGAAGTTTGTTTTCATGTCTTTGTATCTTCATACATGTGGTATTAAAAAAATTACATTTTTCTTTAATGCAATCACATAAAATATTTACTTCTGAAGCAATATCCTAATATAGAAAATTAAATTCAGCACTAATATTGCCAGCTTGCAGACTTCTGTATTTCCTAAGTGGATCTTACTTAGCAGACACCATACTCAGAGAATTGGGCACAATTTACTGTACCATTTCAACATGCATTGCATGTTTGTCAGCTTCTGAATAGACAGCTACAGTTCGTATCCCAAGCTTCTTGGCAGTGCGCATGACCCTGCATGCTATTTCACCTCGGTTTGCAATGAGCACTTTGCTGATGTCACGTCTGTTAATGTCTTCTCTGATAGCTTGTGCATGGTTGAATCTTGCCGAGTATTGAAGATTCAAATTGAGGCTGAAAATGAGACATAATGGTAGCAATAATACATTAGTAGTGAATGAAATCATCACTAACAAAACAACTTAATTGTTTATTGAATGTTAAATAATTACTCATAGTATAATATTTATATAATTAGCCATGTGGTTTTTTAAACTTCTAGTGGAACCCATTTATTTCTTTTTGACATTTTTTTATTTTGTAAACTAGTAATACTTTTACTCAATTTGATACATGCACAATATATCAGTTAAATGCTCACCAAATCTTATTTAATTGTCTTATGTAAGACATGGTAACAGCTTGCTGAATAGATATGAATTAAAAATCACTGTTAATTCATTGTTATCTTGTTTTGAAGGTGATGACGTATAAAGTCCAGCCCCTCTGCTACAAAGGAACAAGATATGCTGATAAGAATTCTTAATGAATTCTTCAGCATTATCGCAGATAATTAGGTTTACAAATGAGGCAACTTTTGAACTTTAGGCCTCAAGGTGGTATGTTTAGTAAGTTCCATTGAGTTAAATGAAGACAGACTTTCCTACAATTCATCAATATTAAAAGCACACGGCATTCGTATTGAGTCATTGTTATCATATTAAAACAAACGTTTACGTCACAATTTTGTAAGTAAGCATGTAAATAGTACGCATCGATTTCTGTTGACATTTATAACCCGTTCAAAACTAAGAAAGTGACAGACAGAATCTTAAAGAAAGGACACAGCTTAGTTAATTAAATTTATATTTTAAAGAATTATAAATAATGCTGAAAATAATAAGTTTGCCCTTCAGAATAGTGTTACTCTAAATATAATTCTCTATATTATTGCGATCGCAAATGAATTAACGGTGTTTGTGTATTACACTAGACTTTAAAAAAAAATAAAGTCAGCTCGTGTTGTTGATAGATCTGTAGTTTTGAGTTTTCTGTTATTTTGTTTTGAAATTGTGTACATAGGCAAGATGTTATAAATAATTTTCACACTGCATTTTCTCTGAATATAATCAGAAATGGGTATAAAGGGTTTATGGTCAGTACTAAGTCCGTATAGTGAAAAGAAGTCTTTGTTTGAGGTCAGTAATTTATTTCTGCTCTTTTTTTCTATTAAGAAATAATGTTATCAAAATAACTTTTGTTATATTAATCTCAAATTTTCAGTTACGAGGCGAAACACTAGCTGTTGATTTATCTGGCTGGGTTTGTGATAGTCAGAATGTTGCTGACTATCATATTCAACCAAAGATGTACCTCAGGTAATTTTGAAATTATTTTTTCTATTGAATATAGCTATAGTTAATAGTATAATAAATGAAATTAAAAAAAAAATTGTAATGCCATACAAGAAAATTGCAAATTAGTTTTCTAATGCCAAAACTGCTTTAATTTAATATATATGTTATTGAATATTTGCAGAAATCTCTTTTTTCGAACTGTATACTTACTACTAGTCGATATAAACCCAATATTCGTTTTGGAGGGTGATGCCCCAGAACTAAAACAAGATGTAATGGCTGCACGCAATGCTATCCAATTCCGAGGTGCAGCTCTAAGAACTGAAACTGCTGTTGCTAACTCGAAGCCTGATATAGGAAGAAAGAGATTCAAAAATGTTCTTAAAGAGGTAATTATAACTCATACATAACTTTATCATATAAAAAAAGTGCTTTAAACATAATCTTATGGAGCCATTATGCTTCATTTTTTATCATCTAGAACTAGAGTTCTTAAACTTGAAGTAAGAAGGAACACCAATCAATTAAATATTTTTTCATTTTCAGGAAAATCATATCAAATGATTACAAATGGATACTGACATTAATATTTTTAGAAAAAAAAAATTATAACCCATTTTTTTTACTTAAAAATAACCACAACAGATTGAAACTTTATTCAATGGAAGAATGAAATATGTATCACTGTTTTATAAATTTAAATTAAAAATTATTTTATTGTTTGGTATTATGTTCGATAATTGTCTGACTGAATTCTTGTTCTGATCTTGAAAACTGTATATACCAAAAAGTGTATAAATATAGTATATAAAAGTAATATAATTTTTGTTTTTTGTTTCAGTGTGAAACTTTGCTTAAGTCTATGGGAGTGCGGTGTGTAAAAGGGAGAGGTGAAGCTGAGGCAACATGTGCACAACTGAATGCTCAAGGTGTTTGTATTTGATTTCACTGACTTGGTCCAATTCATGCAATAAAAGCACCCCAGGACTTCTATTGGAATATTTATAAATGTTATATTAAGAGTTGGCCATAAGCAGTTCATCTTTGACACCAGATAAAAAGTGGAGGAGAAGAAACAGGTCACCTTTGTCTCGCAAAGCTCATCACTCGTTGTGGGGTTGCATTGACAAACAAATACAATACAAGACTGGTTCAAGCTGAAAAATCGTAGATAAATGTGTTACTTAATACATGTACGCTCCTTTGATGCAGTGAGTGCTGCTATAACCACTTTTTCCAAAGCTGAGCTTATTTACAAAGACAAGTATAATTGCGTGCTACTTCTAAATTCACAGAAATTAGTATTGATATATATTCAGCTTAAAAAGCCTGTAGTGCTAACTAAATAAACCATTAAATTAAATCAAATATGTTCAAATATTTTTTTACATTCAGTTTTAGGTTACATATTATTTAGGCTGCCGGATACCAGATAGCTACCTGATGAAATGGATGTTTCATCACTTCTAATTTCATATATAATTTTTTTTTAATTTACACCTAAGAACCTAAGCTTTTGGAAGAACCACTGGTTCTTGCCGCTCTTGTATCTCTCCTCGAAGCGGACTCGTGTGTTGAATCGGAGCTTCTTACGTTTGGAGGGGTCTTTGAGGTCCTAAGCACTGAATTTCTCAAAGCTAAAGTCAACAACGTAACGTGTTGGCATCAGGTGGTTGTAGTTGACAAGCTTTACAAAAGGCTTTATCTTGGAGCGCTTGTGGATTTTGTTTTTGCCCATCCAACGAAAGCGTGTCCCTAGGGCTTCGTACCGGCCACTGAGGACCAGTACGACTTTTCCCGATTTCATAATCTTACCCATCTTTGATGGATAATTTCTTATGATGATGTGTAACCTCTTTTTGATTACCTGTTTTTATCATTTGTTTTTTGTTTGATGAATTTTTTTTTTTTTAATCATATCTACATATTGCTATTTCCAGGTGGTAGCCGCAGTAATATCTCAGGACTCCGATTGTTTCGCATATGGAGCTAGATGCGTGTACAGAAATTTTAGCGTGTCGAGTGCTGGTGGCGGCGGCGCTTTACAGGGCTCCGTCGAATGCTATGACGCACAAAAAATGTACATGGCCAACGGTAAGAGTTCAAGAAAACTGTCAAATAATCAAATACGATCATAGGTCTATGGATCTATTGCATGTCTATACTATTTTTAATGTAGCTTGTTTGGAATAAAGATGTCAATGTTGCAATAGTTACATTGGTGGTATGGCATATGCCAAATGTCATATAATTTGTTATTAATATTACTTACATTATTAAGCTTTCACATTTAACATATATTATACAAATAGTCCAGTTATCTTTGAGACTCTTAAAGTTGTTAAAACCTACATACGGTGAGCGCTATACGCTACGAATTCTATCATTTTTTCTGACGAAGCTATTGCTTGACTACTCAGAAGTTAATTCCAGCGCCATCGATAAAAGAGGGCGGGGTCTCTCATAGATGAGACAACCGATGCTCGTATTTATCCTGCGTGCCCCGCGGGAATTGAGCAGGATTGACGACATTCGCCCGAGGGCGCCTCTAAAGGCTCGACCTAGGTGTGGGCGGTCATCATAGGGGTGAATTTAATTTTGAAATTCAGCAAAAGAGGACGGACGGACTGAGCCCGGCCGCTCTAGGGCTGCCGGTTATCGCTCGTTGGGGCAGGGACTGCACGCGTTCGCCGGCGATCGCGGTGTACTGCTCTATTGTAAGAATGCATGTGCAGTGTTTTGTGCTAGTGAGAGGGCGGGCAAGGGCTGCGACTTTCGCGGTTATTTTGTCGGGCGGGTCGTCTAGTACGTGGCGCCGGTCTACGATGTCGGGCGTGGATTTCTATCAAAAATCTTTCCAAAATAGCAAAATTTTTGCAATCATCTCGTTACAAGTCTGTATTTATTATCAATATTGTAGATTCTCTACAACTTTTGTTTTAAATAATTTTATTTTATACGTTTAATCGTTTTCAAGGTAGAGGGCAAAGACTGTGTAGTTATAGTATAAATCGGTTAATAACACGCCATATAAAGTTTATTAATTATTGACAAGAGATCGATGTGATGTAAAAAATGATGACGTGACAACAATAGAGAAAGGAATGTTGAGATGGTTTGGACATGTAGAAAGAATGTATGAAAGTAGAATGAATGCACGAATATATAGAGCGGAAGTGAATAGAAGAGTGGGTATAGGACGACTTAGGTGAACATATCTTAACAAGGTAGAAGAAGTTTTAAAGAAGGGCCAGGTTAGAAGTACCAAGAATAAACAAGCGTGTATGAAGGACTAATGCGAGTTAAAGAAACAGATGAGGTATGCCAAGATCGTAACAAGTGGATTTACATTATCTCTGGCTACCCCGATGGGACACAGGCGTGATGTATGTATGTAATTATTGATAAATACATAATTATTAATGATGTGTATTTGTTATTATATTTGTTAATTATTTTATATATTTATTTATAAATATTTTTGACGTGTCAGTAGAGTGTGATACTAGTTGTAAAACTAATTGTAGTGAATAAAGTAAATATGTAACAAATGGTTGCCTGTCGTGAGGTATCGGCAGAGTAGAATAATACTTACCTCTGTGCCAGGTGTCGAAGGAGGCGACTAAAATACCATAACCGACAGATGGTGGTATATCCATCCGAGTGTAGCTCAAATGCACAGGTTGGGTATGTGCAGCAGCATCTCCGTCGCAAAGCTGCTCTCTGCGATTGTCAACACGTTTATCCAGCGCGGCAATTATGGACAAATTTCCCTCTTTCTTTGTGAGGCCTATGTCCAGCAGTAGACTTCAAATTGCTGTAATGGATAAACAAATAGATCTCATTTGAAACAGGTTTCGGCCGGAATAAAATGGTGGCGCTTGCGATATTGTGCGGCTGTGACTACGGCGTGGGCGCGTGCGGCTCGTCGATAACCACCGCTGTTTCATTCTTACACACTGTTCCCGACAAGGAAGTTATCCCGAGGTGAAGTGTCTTTCATAACTCGGCCTACGACCTCTTTTGTGTGGCCCAGAATATTCCAGTCCAGGTCCGATTCCTATTTTGACGTCTTAATAAAAGATACTTTACCTATTGAGCTTAGTCTGATACTTTAAAAAGAGTTTTTTTATATACTGGAAGGCCTGAACAATTGTTCAGTATTTTTATCAATATTTGTTAATTGTTCAGTCCAAACTATTTCGTCAATTCAAAAACTGAGCAGTGTCAACGATTAATATACGGCCTGTCTGTTAGACAGGTCTGATCTTCTGTTAGGCCTTCACGGCATCTACCCGTACAATACGATAAGAAGTCGACACAAAAAATTGTTAGTTTGTAGGGTTAGAGAGGCAGTGAAATTACTAGGTAATGTGACATAATATCTTCAAGTCACAAGACTAGCAACGCGCTAGTGATATCCTTACGACTATACGAGCGTCAATAGGCCACGGTGACGTTTACTATCACGCGGACTGTATGCTTGTTTGTCGAATTGGTCAAATAAATACCTAAACACCTTCGCTTTCACTCTTCCTTGAGAATTAATTATTGGGTTATTCTTATATCGTAGGCTGTTGTCATGGGTGACAGAAACGGAGAAGTATGACGAGCTGACCCGCTGGTCGGTGGCGCCGGGCCGTTGCGCGCGATGTGGGCACGTGGGTAAGACGCACGCTCGCAACGGGTGCCCGGTGTGTGCAACACACCGCGGGTGTAACGACCTGGGACACAAGTAAGTGTCTCTTTGTTTGTATGTTTTCTACTAGGCTGACAAGTCTTTTTTCGACATTAACATACTTTCATTATCTGACTTTTGACTTCTATAGAGGTCGTCATATTCCTACCGCCAAACAGCAGTGTTAGCTTTGCTGTGTTCTGTTTTGTAGGGGATATGCGTGCGTCTGTAAGATGCGGTGACGCTTACCATCACGCAGACTGTGTGCTTGTTCGTCGGCTTAAGTCATATAAAAAAAGTTACCATAGACGTGTGCATTTAGCTTTGAACCTTCTTTATAATGATCCATACGGAAAAATAATTTAAGCACGTTTTTTGTAAAACTGGAATTAGGAATGGTTTTTAGAAAGACTATTGCGATATACTTTCTAACTCATACATTGAACTGAATCCGGGATAAGGCGCTTAAATCACTTGTATTACAGACATCAGACAACAGAGGAATCACAAATATTATAATTAAATACATATATTCAACACGCAGGGACAGAACAAACTCAAATATCATCGTATAAATATTTGACTTAGACTCATCGATCGAACCTCACGACTTGTCGCACAAGATAGGGTTACTAACATTACGCTATTGGGCCAGTTGAAATGGTTAAACTCTTAATTTTAGGGTAGTCAAATTTGGTATAATTGAGAGTATGTAAATACTTGTTATTAATACTAAGTACCTACATCCTGTTTGCCTATTGTTAATAACCTCTATATATTGTTATCATCTTCATTTCCCGTAAACTTTTAATAAAGCTAAAAGGCCTATGTAAATACAACGCTGCTGTCCAGAAATAGACGCTCTACGATTGATATGATGAATATGAACTCGTTTTTATTGTGTGCGACCCGCCCCGGCTTCGCATTGGTGCAATGAAAAATGGTAATTGTGGGTTATCTCTAAGAGATGAACATATGCCATCGCCGACTTTTATGTAGCCTTTTCAAGGTGTGTGATACTTTAGTACATTATATCGATCTATCTCGTTGGGTTTAGCCAGCATTCGCAATGTGATCGCAAAAAATGTGTTTATTAACGACATCTCTTTGGAAACCTCTAAAATCAGTGTTTCTCTACTATATTATGCATGTTTTATGCATATATTACCCTTTGTACACTAATAACTATTAACCTTTCTCTACTTTTGTACTATTAACCTTCCTCTTGAAAAACACTATCTATTAAAAAATCCGCATCAAAATCCGTTGCGTAGTTTTAAAGTTCTAAGCATACAAAGGGACAGAAAGAGAAAAGCGACTTTCTTTTATACTATGTAGTGAAAGTGAACGCGTTAATGTATACACAGTTAAATGTGTGATATTTATTATGAACATAATTATATTATTTTTGCTTTTAAGATAATTAGTAGCAGACCGCTTTTAATTTGTCAGCATTATCTCTAATTGTTTTGGTGATTTAGCGAAAAGTGCCACATCATCTGCGAATCCTTTGGTTTCCCAGTCTAGTTAGTTGTAAAACAACAATGAAGATCTTAGGAGATAGCGGGTCTCCCTGTTTCACACCTCTACTCTACGCATATTGTATTCTGATACCATTCTATCCAGTTGTGCTTTTATATCCGGCTTGTGCTTTTTCTGTATATTTCCTTCATAATGTTAATGTATGTTTAAGGAAAATTCTGTTGTTCTAGTGGGTCGCAGATACTCTTGTGTTTGATAGGGGCAGGATAGGGCAGTGAAATTACTGGGTTCATAATCTACAAGGTTGGGAATGCGCTAGTGATATGCTTTGATATTACGAGCGTCTATAAGCTGCGGTGATATGTGACAGTGTGAAACGGGGTCAATATATCAAGAAATCATTAAAATCATACATAGATCGTAACTCGCTTATGATAGATTCCATAAAAGCTTCGCAAAGGATTTAACAGCCAGAATTTTAGGGTCGTATGCACCATTTATGATATCATTTTAGCGTGCATCGTAATGTGGCCTCGGTAATCTTGGCGATTGATAGTTATTCATAGTTATGATGCTCGTAAATTTTATGTTTAATGTAGTGTCCCCCAAGGGACTGTCTTAGGCCCTGTTGTTAATAAGCTTTAACGTATTTCATTCAAATGCAATTATATATCTTAATGTTTATATTTTGATTAAATATTTAGATAACAATAATACCTACATTTCTCGCAACATTTTATATATTGATCTGACTTCGAGATAAGTCGCTTGAAGCACTTGTGAAATCACACAGAAGAATCAAAAAATAATATTTAAAAACATATTTAACATCCAGGCACAGAACAAGCACAAATTTTCATCATATAAATATTTGTCCTAGGAACCCACGACTCTTGGTGTACAAGTGATTATTGTTATTGATATCAAACTAACATCTGTTCCATCGGGCTCGTCAACGATAAATTCTCAAATCAGTAACGAACTAAATTGTCACCGCGTCCGAAGTCTTTCAAACCCTACTTTCCGTACGTTGTGCCGAACAATTTTCACACGAAAGTTTTGTCTCTTCGACAGAGAGAAATTGGCAGAAGTAAAACGTGAGCTGTCGCTTCGAAGTCGCGCCTTGACCTGTGGAATGCCATTTCCTGAGCCCAAAGTTATGAAGGAGTTCCTGCATTTAACCCCGGAAAATATTGACGTAGAGAGTATAAAGATTATTTCACCGAGCTTGATACAATTTACGGTAAGCAAAATATAGGAATTACATACATACATACATACATCATGCCTGTGTCCCATCGGGGTAGGCAGAGACTATATAGATCTCCACTTGTTACGATCTTGGCATATCTCTCTCGATTTCCTTACTCGCATTAGTCATTTTACACACGCTCGTTGATTTTTGGTACTTTTGACCTAGCCCTTCTTTAATACCTCTTTTACCTGTTTAAGATATGTTCGCCTCGGTCGTCGGCCGACTCTTCCGTTCACTTCCGCTCTATATATTTGTGCAGTCATTCTACTTTCATTCCAAACCATCTCAACATTCCTTTCTTTATTGTTGGCACAACATAATCTTTACATCATATCGATCTCTTATTAAAATTAGAAATAGAAATACAGGGGTGGAACTGGATTATTACTAAGTCACATGAGGTATACCTCACCTCATACGAAGGTCGGCATAGGTACTTCACTTTCACCTTTATTAAAATATTTTATATAATTAAAAAATAAAATATTTATAAGAATTAAAAAATTTTTTTTTTTAATAATACCAGGTCCACAAACAAGCATACAGTCCGAGTAATACTAAGCGTCACCACAGCCTATAGTCGCTCGTATATATGACAAGGATATCACTAACGCGTTGCCAACCTTGTGCCTTAAAGATATTATGTCACATTACCCAGTAATTTCACTGCCTCTCTCTCACCCTTCAAACCGTAACACAGCAATGCGAACACTGCTATTTGGCGGTAGAAATAGGTGAGAGTGAAGTACCAATGCGCTCTGCATTTTGTATGAGGTGTGAATTAGTACTAATCCGTTTTCACTCGTGTATTTCTAATTCATTCTTTTATCCTGTTAAAATATGAGGATAAAATATAACTTATGTTACTCTCTGATAATGTAACTTGCTTGTAAATATTAATGAAAGAGTTTTTGAAATCGGTCTAGTGCTTTTTGAGTTCATTTGTTACAAACGTACATAAATATATATCTTGTTTACAAATTTGTATTGTATCTCTTATTTCCAGAAGAATATAGCTTTCTATTAGTAAAAGAATTTTTAAAATGTTATGAATACTAATCTTTTCTCTTTATAATATGAATATAACTTTTTCTAATCTATAATAGATTTTACTCAGATACCGGTAAAGATTTGGGATTCATCCTGTTATATTTTTGTTGTAGAATCTTACTATGAAAATCGTGGGGTACCGACTAAGTAGAACAGTAACTCTCTCTGTACTAGTATAGGCAGCAGTATCCTCGTCGTGAAGTTGCGCTCTACGATTGTCAGCTCGCCTGCCCAGCGCGGCAATCATGGGCAAAAATCCCCCTATCTTGGGGAGGCCTATGTCCTACAGTGGACTTTAGTCATGGTTAACAAGCAGACATGAGAATGAGGAAATATTGTATTATAATATACACACATTACCATATAACAGATGGATAATAAAAACAAATTTGCAAAACTTTTTTCACACATAAATTGATCTACCTTTATTTTGGCTTACAGAAACTGATGTCAAAAAAATTGGACTGGTCCGAACGATATTGCGTAGAGAAATTTCTGCCAGTTCTTACTAAGTGGCATCTCCAAGAACACGTGCCTTGCAGGACTATTAAACCTGTCGCTATAAAGAAAAAAAGAAACCCTAAAGGTAAGGTAACATACTGATAATTATTTTATTTAGTTCTAAATTTTCCATTATTTTTTATTAAGATGTATGGTGATAAAACTATTGTTCTCCTGCGGTCGAGTTCTGGCGATATTTAAATAAAAGGGTAATATTTTATAAATTTTCATATTAAACACTAATTAGGACGTACGTAAACTAATACTAACAAACATTCGCAAAATGGCAGTTATTTATTGTTAATAAAAATTTAATGTTTGGCCAGGTTCGATCCCCACCCAGGACAAATATTTATATGAAGATATTTATGTTTGTTCTGGGTGTTAAATATATACATTTAAGTAGTATATTTGTGATTTATCTGTTGTCTGATGTCCGTCACACAAGTGATTTATGCGACTTATCACGGAATCTGGTCAATGTATGAGATGTTGTAGGAATTTGTTATAAAAAAGTTGTGTTAATCTATATAAATATCTAAATTTTCATTTAATTGATCAGCCAGATTATTAATTATCATTATTTGTAAAAACAATATGGAATAATATAAAAACTTCTCTTGTCTTCTATTCTATATAATCTTATCACGATACTTATTTTTTTAAGTTTCGATTGTAACATTAAAATATAATTAAATTTTAGTTTTTTAATATTTGTATGTTTACTACTTATAATAAAACTACTCTTTTAACATCTTTAAAACGCGGTTTATTTAACTTTGTATTTGGCAACGTTCTTGAGAATTGATACAAAGCCGTTAAAAGCATAGTTTTATTATTTATTTTAATTTATTACTTAACAATCGTATAATGTACTAATATACCGAGTATTAAAATTAAATATGTAATATTTTGTATGTAAATTTTTTCCGTATACTTACCAAATTAAAATATTTTAAAAAAAGATGTCTCAATTACAGGTGTACCTAGTTACGAAGTTGTATGGGATAGTATTGATGGCCAATACGACGGTTTGATTCCAGATGACCAATTTGAGGGTAGGTTTTATTTTACTTGATAATTAATAATTTGAAAAGTTCAAAAAGCGAGGGTTCTTGAAGAGAAAACTGAATGCCAGTTACTTGACTGCTTCGCAGCATATGACCGTAACGCCGTGGTACCGGGTTGAGCTTTTTTCAAGCCTTCTGAGCGGGTGACTGGTCGAAGAAAGGTACAAGGGATTAAGAGGGTTTAATGCATAAAAACAATGATGGGCAGGTCATTGTTTCTTAAACGATTGTTTGAACATAGTATCTTCACTATGGTTCGCTATAGTTTTTAAAATATTTCCTTTGCATTGACTAATGTTTCATGCGAATAATTGACGTTATTTACACATATAAAATTTCCAGTTCAATGTCCATGTTGGAATTTAGTTAACTAGATATTGCCAATATAATTATTATTTCTGTCTTTGAAAAGCTTCCCATTCATAAATCATAAGATCTGTATTTAAAACGTATATTTAAATCCAGAAAACGAAGACCCTGTTTCACCGTGGATAACAACAGAACGACAGACTTTGATGCGTAGCTACTATCCAGATTTAGTTGAGGCGTATGAAGAGTCTATCAAAAAACCGGTAAAGGAAAAGAAAACTAGAGCTAAAAAGGTTAAAGTCGACGACAATCCAGATAAGCCAAAAAGGAAATACAAAAAACGAGTTAAGAAAGTTGTTGATAGTGAAATGGTCAATCTGAGCGGATCGATGAGAAAGTTAGATTTGTCTGCAAAGATATTACCAGACATGAACACGAGTAAATCAAATATAAGCGTCAGTGTTAACAAACTAAAGAGGAAGCTAAAAAGTTGTAAGAAACAGAAGACCATAGACAGCTTTGTAGCGAGTAAGAGAAGAAAATCGTCGAAAAAGGCTATAAATTCTTTGAGGTGCAGTTTCAAACGTTTGTCCATTGTTGAAAAAAATAGTGTGTTGAATGAATTTATTCATACAGATTTGAATTACGACAAAGTTGGTGATGGTAAAGAAAATAAACATTTTCTAAGCATGTTGGAAGATGATGACGTAGATTTGGAAGAAAGTGACCTTTCTAATGTCATAGACAAAATCGTCAATAGACCTCAAGAAATAAAGACTGCAAGAGTTAACAATAAGTTAGTAAAATTAGTATTCGATAAAAGAGTCTCGACTCCAAAAAAATCTATACTAAGAAAAAGAGTTCTCAGCGAAATTCATAATCATTGTTCTACACCAAAAGAGAGTCCGATCAGGCGGAAAAGTATCAAATTCAATCATTCTAACGCGTCGGTCGGTTGTAAAGTGAATACTAGTTTTTTCTTCGACAAATTGACCGAAGACCGCGACGCTTTCGAAATGTCCGTAGATTATAAACATAAAAGTGCAATTATGGTCGACTGTGATGCCACCGTCGATTATAGTTTGCCTGATGTGTGTTTGTAAATTAAATAAATGTATTACTAGCTAAAATATTTTATTTATCGCTCCTTAATGCAGTCTACACGAAAAGTGGTTAATTCGTTTATAATTTTATGTTTTAACAATATTTGCAAATGTGTTCTTTCAGACTTACACGCAGCGTTTTTTTGCGAATAAGGCGTGTTAGTCGGTAAATAAGTTGCTGGATTTTAAACAGTTTGTATAAAAGGAAGACTATGTACATTGTACTGAGAGTAGGTTTCGCCTTTTATATATCTTTCTTTGGTTAGGTTCTTATCAAAGAAACCGTCAACCGTTTTTATATCAATGAAGCCGTCAAAGGGTTTCTACATTTTTATATAAAAGAAGCCGTCAAAGGGTTTCTACATTTTTATACTAAAGAAGTCCTCAAACGGTTTCTACGTTTTTATATCAAAGAAGCCTTCAAAGAGTTTCTACGGTTTTATATCAAAGAAGCCTTCAAATGGTTCCTACGTAGTAATATCAGAAGAAACCGTCAAAGCATTTCAAAGTTCTTAACATGAAGTCGATAAAAAAACCATCGTTCCAGAAAGAAAGGAATCGTAATAGTAACGCTGTGAATATTATTTTTAATTTTTAAAACAAGTTTTGAGTAAAAATAAGGTCTTGTATCTTAATTTTAGGTTCTTTTTTAGAAAACACAATTATTAGGCAAACAAAAGAATGCAAAATAAGCTTCATATTTCAAAATCAATTCGTTTTTAATCAAATCGTCTGTCCATCTTGCGAGTGGACACCCTACGCTGGGCTTGTCGGTACGGGATCTCCATTCTAGACCATCGGTTCTGCGTACTAAATGCCCTGCCCATTACCGCTTCAACTTACTAATCCGCCGGGCAATGTCGATAACTTTGGTTCTGTGAAGAATCTCCTCATTCCTGATTCGATCGCGGAGACTCCAAGCATAGCCGTCTCTTTAGCTCGTTGAGCTATTTTGAGTTGGCTTAGAAGGCCAATGGTAAGTGACCACGTTTTGCTGCCATAGGTCATTGCTGGTAATTCACATTGGTCGAAAACTTTCGACTTGAGACACTGATGCCTCAGAGTCTCAAGTCGCATAAATTTTGAAATATGTCTATTGAGCCGCCTATGACTTCGCGTCACTCACTCGCTTGCAAGACTGTAGCTTCATCGAGCGTCGTTCGGACATGGGGTTGACAGTGTGGTCGGAGAGTTTCTGAGGTCTATTTGAAGGGCGGGGTAGCTTCTACGAGCCTCAAGAGCCTTAAGATGCAATGTGCCTCTTACCATCCTGTGATCGCTACCGGTTTTGATTATGTGGATCACGGGGATATCATTGAATATTAGTTTTTTATTCATGTCGATGAAGTATATCTCATTTCTCGTGGAACTATCAGGGCTTATCCAGGTCCATTTTCTGTGAGGCGGTAACTCTTTCTCCAGAAAGTCAGCCAGTCTCTCATCTCTGGGGTTCCGCTGCCCGTATCTAAACTGTCTCACTCTTAGCTCATCACCGTCTTTGTTGCCCAAGCTTGCGTTATAGTCGCCCGTAACAACAGTGAAGTGGGTCTTGGGAATGTATGGCCCGATTTATGTCCTCATACATAGTCTCTACTTCATTATTTGGCTGTGACGAGGTCGGTGCGTATACCTGAATGACCTTCAGCAAATATCTCTCGGGTATTCTGAGTATTAGATATACAACCCTACTTGATAAAATTTCGATGGTAAATATGTTGTTAATAAGAAACTTGTAAACGAGAAATCCGACACCACCTTGGGACCGTTGGTCTTCCTCCCAGTAGAAAAACAGGTTGCCAATTTAGGACTATCGTGTTCTCGCTCCCTTTTTGAACTTCAAACAACCCCAGAATATCCCAGCGCATCCTACTCAACTCTTCCTCCAACTCAACAATCTTCTCGTTAGTCTTCAATGTACGGATGTTTTGTGTTACCAAGGCCAGTTTTCGTTTGGAGTGGTACCCGTGCGATATTATTAGCCAGATATTATTAGCACCCCGTGCTCCGTTGTTACTATAGCCACTACTGTAGCTTGAGATAAAAGACCTGACTGGGGGCTAGGCAATATAGTCGAATGTTCATTGGGGGATTTGCACTATAATCGCCACTGGAAAGGCGTGGTGGCAATCGCAGGATGTGACTTTGTGACGAGGATGATGCTGCCCATCCTCGCCCTTTCCATTTGAGTCACGCTTGTAGGATGAGTATAGCGCCATCTGTCGGTTCCGGTACCTTGGTCGCCTCTGACGACACCTGGCAAAAACGGAGTATTTAACGGCAGAATAGAATAGTAGGCAGCTACGTTTGTCTGGCCCATTTCATGTAAAAAAAGCAAATCAGGTGGAAAACCAAGAACGTAACAAACCAATCTCATCACCCGCTTTTATCATGCGTTTTATAAAAATACCAACACTTGTGGTCGCCTGGTGATTGAAATTCAACTATAACTCCTTAAATGTTGTAAACACTTATCACTTGACACTTTCAATAGACGATTCATGTTTACTTCATTTAACAATGTCAATGTGTCATTTATGTTTATGAAATTAATAAATTTCTAGTGCATTTTGTATAACGTTCGCGTTAACGTTAACGAAGTTAACGAAGACTTCATGTTTTAATATAAATACATTTATGATTCTTATGTTTCTTATGTTATTGTTGAAAATATACTTTATTCGAGTAGGCCTACTACAAGCACTTTCGAGTCGTCAAAAAAATTATAAACAAAAAGAGAAATATTTCTATAATAATAAGTAGGTACTAGATTCCATTATATCTAAGATACTGATGACTCTATTGACCCCCCTACGATATCCTGAGAGTCATCTAACATTTGTAAAATAGGCCAAAAAAATGTATTTAACTAGTCTGCTCGGACCAGACGGGTGATAGAAATAAGATTACTGCAGGTTCATTACGCGAGCCACCAGAAAGGAACTTGAAAGAAAAACTGGCGGTGATAAAGATTCCATGAACACCAAGTAATAAATAATAACCTTGTTCAAAAATGTCGATGGTAGAGATAAAAAAATGAGCCAACAGTATTTGCGATAACGAAAGATTGTAAAAACCGCTAACAATTATTATTAATTTAACTGGCGAGATTGCAAATTATGAATAGTTGATACAGCACACCTAAATAAACACTAGGTCGTTGTAGACTAATACACAATTTAACGGCAGGAAATTGTTAGATTATAAAATAATGAAAGTGCATACGGCATATTGTAAACTGCGGTATGGCCATAGGGTATTAGCAGAAAGGAATAGTACCTCCCTATTACTAGGTATAGTAGGTGGTGACTAGGGTTCCTCTTTATAGTAGACAGTGTTCGATCAGATTATTTAAAACTATTTCTTGGTTAGTGATAACATTTGGCAAAATATTCCCAGTGTCATCTTCTCGTTGTTGATTTAAGCATTTGCTATTATTAAAAAAACAAAGTATTCTTTACGAGAAACCACACAATCAATACAATTCCTAAGAAAACCTTTAAAAAGTATGTTTCCTCATTTTCTGTTCATCGGGAATTAAACCTAGATCTCTCAACTTCTAGAATATGCTCAATAACCATGCCAATTAAGCCAACAGATTGAATTTAAATAATTGCGACTGTGAAACAACTCAACACCTTTTAGCCGCGACTCGCTAATCCATTTGAAATGCTGATCGCTGGCTCTCAACCTCTCTTCACCCCAAGATAATTAATTCATATTAATGTTGGCTAACGGTGCCAAATAGTCGCTCACAACGATACGGGAGATAATATCCTCGATTTCGTTGCTGTTGTGACCTTTTCGCCAGAAGATAAGAGCGCAAATGTTACGGTTGTAGATATTCTCGTATTGTGTTCATTAAATTTTAGAGAAGCCTTTGTATTAATATAAATTAACTTCCCCGTAGGATCCATAACACTATTTCTTCCTTCTAAATATTATGAATGTGAAATAGCCGTAAGGTACCGGCAGAGTATAATAGTACTTCCTTCTGTACCTGGTGCACTGTAGGTATCGTAAGAGGCAACTAAGGTACCAGAACTAACAGATGGCGGTATATCCATCCGTAACAGTGTACCCGAATGCTCAGGGTTGGGATGGGCAGCAGCGTCCCCGTCACGAAAGCTGCGTTCTGTGATTGCCAATACGTTTGCCCAGCGCGGAAGTTATGAGCAAAATTTACTCTTTCTTGGGGAAGCCTATGTCTAGCAGTGATGATTATGAAGGTAAGGAAATAGTCTTATTGTTATGGATGATTATACCTTATGATTATGCATCTGTTTTTTTATCCTCGCTTCGTGAATTTGAACTGATCTGTTTCAGATGGATATACCGCCACCTGTCGGTTCTGGTACCTAAGTCGCCACTTACGACACCTGGTGCAGTGGGAGGTACTATTATTCTACTATGCCGGTACCTCACGGCAATTAATAGATTAAAGACACACATTTGTCGAAAATTAAACAATACAATGAAAACAACTCCACCTAACATTTCGTAGTGCTAATTAAAATGTACCGCATCGTTAAAATCATGGAACCAACTAATTAAAGTAAGTAACATAGTTGTTGCGACCCGGCGCGGGCTGCTATTCGAGATCGGACTATCGTCGGACACGGTGAATTGTAACGCAGTATACCTAGTTTATACTATGGTATCATACAAATATTCGTGGGGTACCGGCGGAGTATAATAGTACTTAACTCTGTACCGGGTGTCGTTAAAGGCGAATAATTTAATAAACCGCCAGGTGGCGGTATATCCATCGGAAACAGCACAGCTTAAATGCTGCAGAGTGAGGATAGGCAGCAGCATTTTTGTCGCGAAATTGCGCTTTGCGACTGTCACCACGTCCAACAGTAGGCTTTCATTAGCTGAAATGATGATGAATATCTGAAAAATACCCGCATGATGATAAGCGTTTACTGTAACCAGGCTCGCTAAGAACTAATGTGCAAAGGGTACATTAAAAACCGTAGCAACTACCTACAACAAATCATAGAATGGATAGATATAGCGTGGATAACGTCTTGTCATAATGTTACGCTCTACTATTGCACCATTCCTGCCAGTGGCAATTATGTGCAAAAATCGCCCAGAATTTCTTTAGGAGGTATATGTCCAAAAGTGGATTTCCAAAAAGAAAAAAAATATAGTCAAAAGCAATTATCGCTAAAACATTTTATCATTTTATAGAAGTGACATTTTGAATTGTCCTACATATTGTCGGTGGTTTATAATAGTCTATAACGATAGTTCAGAATGGATTAGAAAAGAGAACCGAGAGGTAAGGTAGCGGAGGTAACAAGAACACACTGCCACCTATACGATTTCTCACATAACATAACCTACGCCAGTTTTATGAGCTAATCATGCCCACTACGAAATACATAGTGGCATAACGACTTAAAAAACGTATATGTCGTATATGTCTAACTGACCAGGCAGATGTTATCCTGCCCTAACTATATATGTGAAGACAGGACCGTATTGATAAACTCCATACTCGAGATGGATCAAACTATACACTGAAAAATTATTGAAATCGGTTTAGCAGTTCCATTCCGGACGAACAAAATACAATGAACAAACACGATTTTTTCAAGTATAACTATTATATTTATCTACTTTGCAACTTTGCTATCAATAAAACGCAATTAAAACAACTATAAATACATTTACGCGTCCGACACAGTTTTTATATTGTCTTTTTGTTATTATTTACCGTGGTCGAGCGAACTAGCAAATACTAACATTTCACTCTAATTCCTTTTGTTGCGAGAGTGGTTTGCATAATCATATTTTGAATTCTCTCTCATGTATAATAAACAGTGTGTACAATTTCCACGTAATATTATTGCTAATTCACTACCAAAATGAAAACTTCATTTTATTTGTATTTAATTTTATAAAATAATTTTCTTGAATATTTATAATGGCAACACTACGGCGTTTTCAGTAAAAGCATTTATGATTTTAACATTACAAGATGTAAATTTATATGACATTAGATAAAAGAATTTGTTTTAGAATTATATACAATCTATATGTAAAACTGTACGGCACCGGCAGAGCAGAATAGTAGGTACCTCCTGGTACCAGGTATCGTAATAGGCGACTAAAGTACGTAGTAGCATCCGCGTCGCGAAAGCTGCGCTCTGCGATTGTCAACACGCTTGGCCAGAGCGGCAATTATGGGCAAAAAACCTCCTTTCTTGGAGAGGCCTATGTCCAGCGGTGGATTTTCAAGGGCTGGTATGATGATGATGATGATAAATCTATAAAACGCGACAGTCTATTTGTTATTAGTAATTCGGTGGACGTCGTATACGATTAAAATTGATAGGTATAAATTATTGGTTTACTAATGAGGTTTAATTTAAAAAAAAATTAGGTGGAGTTTTATATACGATTCCATGGTCATGGTAACAATCGCTCCTGTAATATTTTTTCACTTCTCAGTCCTCGTCACACTCATGCTTCATATCCCATACTTATACTGTGATAGAAGGCTCTGGAATGCGCTTCCCCATAATATCAAGAAATCATCAAGTGAGAATGCATTTGAGAGAGCCTCACGTCTTCTTTTTTCTTCTGACGCCTCCATATAATTTACCTCACATATCCATATCAGGTATAATAAAAGTAATATATTGTTCTTATATATATTTATTTTATTATATATAGTAATCAGTGCTGCCCGGTTTCACCTGCGTAGTACCTTTACCCGTTAGAGGTCGGGATACATTATAGCTTAGGTTTTATTTTGAAATGCTTCTATTAGCGAATGACTTTTTGAAATTGGTCATGTCTGAAATAAAGGAATCATAAATATAATGCTTGAGTACATAGATAACATTCAGGCACTGACAATCATAAAAGTACCACCCATAGGATCACTACCTTCTCCCCCACCTCTCATATGTAAACCCTTCTCTTCTGGTAGCGGCCAGCCCCGTTAACGATGAGTCCCGGTCAAGTTATTTATAAATTATTATATATAGTTACTTATAAGTTATTTATTAACAATAGTTTTATTGTAGCCACCTCAAAACGTCCACTGCTGAACTTAGGCCTCCCCAAGAAAGGATTGGCGTTATGACCATCCTTTCTTGGAGTGGTGTAGTTTCGCGACTGGAATGCTGCTGTCCAACCTCGCCTTGTAACATTTGATTTGCTATTTTGAGTGAATATACCGCCCTCTGTCGGTTCAACTCAGTCACCTCTAACGACCACTAGGAATAGCTGATACCCAGCAAAACTGAAATCGCGGCTGACGTCCTGCAGGCATACCATTCCTGAAAGTTATAATAGCAAAATAATATAATAGATGTTTTTTTAATCATTAAACTAATTTAATATGAGAATTTAATTCTCTGTCAGTTTCAAATCTGATTCTTGCAGCAACAAATGCGATACACATATTCATTTTAAAGCAATGTACTTTTCATTCTGACTTATATTATTCTTATATGAATCTGTCTTTTTATATATCGTATATATATATAAATATGAAGAGAGAGCCGACAAATTTTTACTTCTAAAATTGTAACGAGTTAGGTGTATTAAAAGAAAATCAAAATGAAATATGCGATTTTGTCTAAACTATACTTACACGTTTATTAATGAAAAATATAGTGAATACAAATTGAGATATAATCTATCCTATTTGTTCCTTAATTTCCTATGAATTTGGATCAAACTGTACATATTAACCAAATATTTATTAAAATCTCTCCAGTAGTGTAGAAGTTCATTCCGGACAAACAAGGTGACAGAAACTCTTTATATATTAAAGAAGAAAATGTATTTTAGACGTCAGTGTCCAATTGGAGTTTGTGTTTAGGTTTGCAATATAATTTGATGCATCGTAGACCACATTCCCCAGCCGGCATACAAATTGCCAACTTGCATGTAGCTTGCACCTGTGTTAGCCTTGGGGATTCTAATCGCTTCTCCAGAAATATAAATTGAATTCCTGTGCAGAAGGGGCGCATAATTTCTGCATCACAGCCGCCGGAATGCTCGCGCAATCGATAATAACTGAAACACCAGGGCCGGAGCGAACTTGGCGCCTTGGGCGAACTACTAAAACTGCGCCCTTTTAATAAATGTATTTATACTAATGTATATTGTCTATTAAATTAACAAAGTTCTTTATAGCTTTTATCTGAATCTCAACCCGCTCTTGTTATACAGTTTACACCAATGATATATAATGATGCGCGATCAATTTTTTTTTGGTTTTTAAATATAGTATATATTATAATAGTGAAATGTAATGACAATTTTTAAGATATCATAACAAAAAATTGTTTTATCACTTGAGATATAAACGATCGTATTTACTTTGAGAAGTTTTATGCATAGATAATGCTGAATTTTATTTAGGGTGATATTTACAAGAAAAAAAAATGAACTTGTCTCAGTTTTCCCGCCTGACACTTGTTTCTCAAGTTGAATCAAACTCTTAACAACAATAACATAAAAATCTATTTAGAAGTTTATAAGTTCATCCCAGACAAACAACGAAACACGAAATTATTATAGGTACATTAAATTAATATCCAGAAGATTTCTTTGCGTCTTACAGCATATTAGATCGGTAATTTGAGTGAAGTAAACTATTGGTGTAATTTTTTCTATCAGATAATTATTACAGACAATGATGGTGGCGTTTGCTTGTACTAAAATATAGTCAAATTTAAATTTTCTATGAAGTTACTTAGTACGCCATCATAAACTATAAAAACTTATACAAACAATTCCATTATCAAAGAGTTAATATAATAATATAATAAATTAATAAATTTGACGGGCCCGATGGCGCATATGGTAGTGATCCTGTCTTGTGCACCAGGGGTCGTGGGTTCGATTCCCACCCAGAGCAAATATTTATATGATGATATTTGTGTTTGCTCTGTGTATGGGTGTAAAATATATGTATTTAAGTAGTATATTTGTGATTCCTCTGTTGTCTGGCATTCGTAACACAAGTGCTTTAAGCGACTTACCACGGAGTCAGGTCAATGTATGAGATGTTGTGGGAATTTATTATTATTATTATTATAATTTAATCTTCTAACGATATCTTTTGACGACTTCTATCATTTATACACAAAAGTTTAAAGCATTCGTAATAGCCAAGTTATCCTACTTTTAAAAGTGTACCATGACTCATAAATGAAATAGTTTATTTGTAGATTTATGACACAAATTAGCTATTACAATATATTTCTAATATAGTAGACATAAATTAATATTTGATTTACCCCACCTAGTAAGACATACGAGATTTAGTCTGGTTAAGAACTGGTAGTAAATGAGGAGTAGAACGTCAATATTTTATCATCCTCGCTATTTGCACAGGCATGCATAATTAACACGTGAAACCTTGACAGTCGAGTGAGGGCGTTCTCAGGAACCAGGAGATACTTAAGATGCCACGTTCATTAGAAACAATATAAACGGTTCCAGATTCATCGGTCTGTATATAAATAGTAAACAAAACTTACAGAAACTTATTTTTAAACGAAGTTTTTAGAACTTTTTGTATATTGTTAAATAAAACGTAAATAAAACCTTAAAATGATTAAATGCTAGTTTTTTTTATGGTCTAGTGTAAACGTAACTGCGAGAGTCATTGTTTATGACATGTCCTAGACACAACATGTCATATATTTTACTAGAAAAAATCAAATAGTCTGAGGTTTCAGGTGGGACTGGAACCTGTATCTTCCCCTTGCCAAGGACTGCGTTACCATTGTGCTGCTAAAAACTTAGTTGACATGTTTAATTTTTCCTAGTATTTTTTTGTCGTGCTATGATATCACGGCCGCCTTTTTAATGATAATTTATTAATCATCATCATCAGCCATTTGCAGTCCATTGCTGGAAATAGGCCTCCCGCGCATTCAAGCTACACTATTTTGGATGGATATAACGCCATCTACCGGTTAAAGAACCTCAGTTGCTTCTTTCGACACCTGGTTCAGGGGAAGGTAGTATTCTACTCTGCCGGTACCTCATGGCGTTATAGCGATTATATATTATATTTCTACTTTATTTTACCAAGAGATTGTAACGTATTTTTGCTTATAAAATGATAATTAACAACAGAGAAGAAGTAGTAGTCGTTAGCGTATTGTCGTATGAACGACATGTCAAAATTTAGCGCCCTGGGCGATCGCCTTATTCGCCCGTAGCGAACCGACGTCCCTGTGGAACCCGAGCGTTTATTATGAAGTTAGGGGAGATCAAAGATTGAATTGATCGTGCCGTTACTCCCTAACAGGAGACAGGAAAGCAAGGGAAAGTGGGAAAATATATTTTTGCGGGCATTTCAAGTCTAACTAGACACGAATTTTAGTAATTGGAGAAATATAGAAAAAAAAAAAAGTAAGTTAATGATGAACTATAAATAACTTTTATAACGTACATTCAGGACTGACTGTACAATTTAGTTGGAATAAAGGAAAAAAATTAGAATGGAGACCATTTACCCGCAAGCGCAGCGTAGGGCGTCCACCCACAAGACGGATGGACGATCTGAATAAAACCGCAGATTCGTGCTGGACGCAGGCCGCGTAAAACCGGTACTATTGGAAATCACTTTGGGAAAAAAACACATTGCAACTTATTTAAACTTAGCCTAATTATTATATAGAAGAATCATTAGACTCTCATCTCATCTTGGTGCTTAATTTTATTTTTTTGTCTCTTTACTTTATATCTAAAAATTTGCGGATAACAATTATTGGCAATTTAACTTCACTATTTTAAATTTCAGTAAAGTAAGTTCATAAATATTTATATTTAAAAAATATATTTTAAGTTGTAAGGTAAAGTAAGGTGGGCGTTAATTGCCTCGGGTACCCTAAACAAGTTTAAGCATAATTATACCTGTAGCCACATCTCAAATGCTAAGTATAACCCAATAGAATCAAAGTAAATAAAGTGTTACAGATAAATGTAGTTTGAAGTTCATATTTAGGACAGCAGTTTCTAATCTTTAAGGATAACGCAACGCCAACTAAATACATTATATCTTATGGAAATCCATATGAAACGATTACAAAGCGTCACTGAAATGTGTATATACATTTATACATAAATATATACATCTATCTGTAACCGTTAACAGTTAATAAATAAATACCCTTGACGAAACCATTATGACTATTTTATGGAATTTGAGAATCCCTAACAGAGAGAGACATAACAAACAGAAGTTACATAAATAAATATCTTTTCATAATTTATTTGGGAGATTTGCCAGTATAGTGTTTACAATTTACTAACCGGCCCGACAGATATTGTTCTGTCTTGTGTCTATCTGTCACATGTCTATGTGTGTTTTTACCCTATATATGATTCCGACCGATACATCTATTTTAAACATAAGCTGCGCGCATAGTTTCAATAGTGCCAACTGTCAAACGACAGCGTGATGTCAAACGCCATAAGAATATTCATACCTATATCTCATGACTCGAGTCTAGTCCCTTAAAGCATTTGTGCTACGGACATGAGACAACAGAGGAATTACAAATATATTTAATACTTAAATACATATTCTAACACCTAAAAACAGAACAAACACAAATATCATCATATAAATATTTGTCCTGAGTGGGAATCAAACCCACAACTCTTGGCGCATAAGATAGGATCACTACCATTTTTCGGCTAGGTAAGGTTATATAAGAAAAGTTTATATTGACAAAAGAACACATTTAACCTAGTAAATTTTTCATACATTTGTTAATCATCCATGCGACTTTTTAAAATGATTCCTCTTATAAGTATCTTCATTTGAAAAAAACAATAAAAAAATCCTGACCGTTCGCGCGGGAAGCCGCGCCTAAGTGAAATAGGGATTAATTAAATTTACATTTATATATATATATATATATATAATAAATAACTGCTTTCACTCAAGTAAATAACTGTATATGTTGACCTATTTCAACAATATAAACTTTTTAAAGAAACCAAATCGTAATATTTTATAATTACGTAGTCTTTTTATTGCAGAAAGCAAATTGACAATCGCGCCAACTGTCAATTGTTTGACAGTTACGTCAAATGCTATAAGGTTACATTTTAAATGGGTATTAGTTTGTTGTGACAATATATTATTTCTACATTATGCACTGTTATTATAATACTTCTTATCGATTTCCGAATAACACAGTATAGCTAAGATGGGTTGCTCACAATATGTTTTCTCTTACTACCGTCTGCCATTGTAGTGGTTCTTGGTTCTCAAACTTTTCCGCGCTTCTTTTATTTTTATTAATTTAATGTGTTTTTTTTACAATGTACAAATGTATTAGCCGGTAATTATATTTTAACTTCAATATACACTCGATTACAATATACTTTTTTGTAAGAAGTTTTAAATTTGTTTAAGTATTATGCCACCGTGAGTTTGTAAACTCCATTATTTTAAATCTAATTAGCAATATTTATATCATACTTTCGGTAAATTGTGTACTGCCATTACTATTAAAGTTATTTAAATCATCGCACCTACGAACTAATGGTGGTGATTGTAACAACGCCTGATTAGCCTGATATGATGGAAAATGCTGTAAGGTATTGGCAGAGTAAAATAGTACCTCCCTGTATATCAGGTGTCGTAAGAGGCGACAAAGGTCCCAGAAACGACAGATGGCGGCATATCTATCCGAATCAGATTAGCTCAATTGCACAGGGCGGGTATGGGCATCAGCATTGCCACCGCAAAACCTGCGATCTTTGATTGCCAACACGCTGGCCCAACGCGGCAATTATAGGCCAAATTCTCCTTTGTTGGGGATGTCCATTAAAAGTCCACTGCTGGACATAGGCCATGTCCAGCAGTGGACTTTTAATGGCTGATATGATAATGATTTGGAAATGGTTCCTCTTATTAACATAAATATTTGGAGCTATACAATCCAACGCACATTTCTGCTGCTAAGAGGGTCGATTTGCTCATTGTCTGACTGCCGAGAGTATTTCCTTTTCTACCTCTCGGACGTGTACTTCGGGAACGAGAGTAGCGTGAACCTAATGCGTAGTGCAAACGTGATGAAGAAATAAGGTATGGTATAGGATGATATGATAATGATGATAAAGTTGACCATAAACTAAAGATGTTTATAATCTATGTGATGACCGTCTTATAAGCGTTAATGACTACTACAGAAATAAAAAAAATGGGGTCGCGACCAACAGTTTGGGAAATGATGGTTTAGAAGATGCATTAATATACAGTGGTTAGCGAGTTCCAACGGAGTGTTCAACGTAAACAGACGTTTATCTCTCTGGTCGGACAGCAGCTTTATGAATTGTATTCGGGTGCGAAGTGCTAGCACAGTAGTTCACCGCACTACTCCCGAATGGAAGGGGCTATAGTTTAGGGAGCTGTTAGACTATTGTAGATATGTATTGTAGCACAATACTTAATTAATTATATATGAAAACAAACTTGTAACCCTACCTTAAAGGGAAGGATGTTTTTGGAATCCAATTTTTATGTTTTCTTAGTTGTAGTTTCTATAAGTTAATTATTTATGTAATTACATAATGAAAGTTTACCTACCATAGAAGCCATATTTGAAACCGCATTTTTATTTGTAAGTGAAAAAGAATAAAACACGCAATTTATCTTCATCATTATAGCAGAATATCACCTCCCCTAGAAATAGGGAATTTTGTGATGGACAGAAATACTGCTGTTGATCCAGCTGTTTCGGATGAAAGAACCGCCTTAACATTTCTCTTTCAGTCTTATCATATAATATAGTTAGTTCACACTACATCTGTCTTTCATAGGGCTGTTCCTTCTACTGTCATTAGATTTCGCCCTGGAAATACTGAGCAACTATCTCATCTAAGCTTTCTATATAAAAACACTCTACAATATGGGGCCTTTAAAATTAAAAAAAAATAGTAGAAGTTTAAGAACACTATAAGCAATTACAAAATAAACTCGTTCATTTTCATTACAAAAATCATTACATCAATTAAAATAAATTAGTAAAACTTTGCTATGTACGTTTATGACTACGACCAAGGAAGTGCTGTTCCTTATCCTGTGACACACTGCGAATACTGCGTTAAGAATGTACGCACTATGAACGCTTTTTAACCGCTTTGATCCATTCATACATAAACAGTCAAGACATACTTTATAAAGAAAAAAAATTATTTGTGATTTAAAATAGATAGTGTTAAATAGATATCTCGTTTAAATTATTTTCTCAAATTATAACATGAAGTAGACCACATACAAAGATCATCTGCGTTGGTGCCTCATTCTTACCTATTTCTACTGCCAAACAGATGTGTTTCGGTTTGAAGGATGACATATGCAATGAAAATACTGGGTAATGGGATTACCCACAACATTAAGTTGATTTAAAAGATCAGTCGCATCTGTCTGTTTGTTTCCACGTTGAGTTTTGAAAAAGTTTCCACAGCACTTTAATGATTCAATGACGCATTGGTAGAATCCGATTCCTGAGCGCCAAGAATGGAGATCGAACCCACGACGGGTTTGATCTCCTCTATTCTTGACGCCATTCAGGATAAATATTTTTTATACAAAATTGTGTTTGTTCCGGGTTCTAGTTGTAATGTGTAGTATGTAGTTATTCTGTTATCTGATATTTGTAGGATAACTGATTTAAGCTACTTATTTAAGAATAAACCTGTCGTGAGGTAACGAAGAGAGTAGAATAGTACCTCCCTCTGCACCAGGTATCGTAAAAGGCGATTAAGGTACCAGAACCGATAGATGGCGGGATATCCATCCGAGACAGTGTAGCTCATTTATACAGGGTGGAGATGAGTGTTCTCCGTCATAAAAGCTGAGCTTTCCAATTGCCAACACGTTTGCCCAGCGCGGCAATCAAGGGCAAAATTCCTTCTTTCTTGGGGAGGCCTATGATCAGCAGTGGACTTCTGAATGGCTGTAATGATGATGATGATGATCTTAGAATCGTAAAAAGTGTTTGAATTTACTATAAAAAATCACAAATTCAATTTAGTCAGCTTTTTAAGCACGATGAACTTGTCAGTATTTTTATTTATTTACTATGAATATCATAAAAATCTTCTCTGTGCTAAAATATGAAAACGCAAGGAGTTATATTTCCTTTGATAAATATTCTTTGATCCTTTAGTTATCGAGTGGAATTAATTTCGGACGTAGACGATAGCGATTCAAATTGTCATTTTATATTGTATATATAAACAGTAACTATTTTTATTATGTACGTACCTGAAACGATTAAATTAATTGACTATCAAGTCATTAGACAGTTTATTATATAATATAACTTAGTAGATATATTTATATATAAATATATCTACTAAGATGATTCGCTTCGGCTGTTTCGAGTCTGAAAGTGCATAGAACATTCTCTGTAACACTTGACAAATTACTACTGTAAAAGTTGCCTTTTAAAAACTAAATAAATAAAAATGAATCGCCAAATATATGTCCGCGCAGAGTTCTAGAATGACTGCACCAAATTGGGTCTTTGTTTGTTGTGATCGTTATTCTCAGGACCTGATTTATACAGTGAATTACATACCTATGTTTTATAGTATATAAGGTAAAGACCTAAGTAGGGAATTCAATCTCCCACAAATTTACTGTCTATCTAGACGAAGTTGGGGTGAGCTGCTAGAAAAAATAAAATAAGTGACAAAAATTGGCAAATTTATTAATATTAATATAAAAACAGGTACTTAAATTGAAAGAAAAGATTCAATGATGTCCATACATTGGATATATTCCCCATCAAACATGGAGCACCGCTGCAATATTTCCAAAAGTATTTTAGCAAAAACCTAAGCGCGGATACCGCAGTGATTTTTTTGTGTAACGGATCCAGGCACAACTTTTTGCACAACGGACATTCTAAACCAGTACAGTATTTCAGCGGCCAATCCCGCCGTATGATAAATGTGCCCATAAATTCGAAATACAAGCGACATCTCTACCAACATTTTTATTTCGAACTAATTAAAAAACCTAGTCCACTATTGAACGCAGTTGAAATATCCACACAAAAGGTACACCGTAATAAAACTATTTTAGTTGGGGCGTCTGCATAAATTTCAATTAGCTCGTAGCTTGGAAGGCCCGTAGACGTTGCTACGGACTACGGGCTACGGGCCGGTTCGGCACAATGGAGGTGTTCCGCACCGCGCCGTCGCCGTCACCTGTCGATTCCCAGGAATATCAATTTGCGCTATTTTAATCGTATTTGATATCTTTCGGTGGTGTTAAAAAATTTAAGTACTTTTATTTGATCATATAATATTTTAATCTGACTTGGAAATAAGTATACAATTTAATTATAGAAATATATAAAATAACGATTTAGATATTTTTCACCCTTGTTTTATTAAATTGTAGACAAAAAAGTTTAATTGTTTTCGAAATAAAGTGAAATATTGTGAAGGAAATAGCTGGCGTCTAACAAATTATTAATGAGCAGTGTGAAATTGCGGGAGCATGAAGCGTGGCGCCGCACGTTCTCCATTGTTGCCGGGGAGCTAGCGCGTACGTCATGAGAGTGCCGCTCGCTTCCTCTATCGTAGACAACTTCCGAAGACGGTGTCTAGGATTTCAAAGCGTGCGACGTATAGCGATCGAACCGTAAAATGCTACGAGAAAGTCTAAATCCTTCTTAACCTCATCACTGTGTTAGAAGGAGAAGCGCGGTGGGTTTGTTCACCCCGGTCGTGAGAGTTCGCGGGGGGTCGGGGAGATTCGGGAGGCTGCGTCGCAGGGCGCGCGCGCGTGCCCGGCCGCTTCGTCATTGCGACGGAGGCTGTCGTGTGTCGGCGCTGGCCCGTGCGAGCGCTCGTCCCGCACCGCTCCGCACCGCGACACCGTGCTCTAACCGCGTGCGACGCGCCGCGAACACGCCCTCGACCCGTGCACGCCGCGTGCACGACCGCTAGCTCGCTCCGCAACCCGCCGCTACCCGCCGCACGCTCTCGCCGCGATCTCGCAGTGCAGTGCCCTAGCTCAGTGACCGCGCTCCCAGCCACCGGTGATTGTGGCGGGATGTAAAGAAGCCGCGGCCGATCCATGTGTAAGTGGGTGCGTTGCGTATGTCACTACTCCGCATGGCGATTGACGCCGGTAACGATTTTCCGTCGGAGCATTCGGAATAAAAATGAATGAATTACTGTGCGGCGCCCAGGCCGTTGTATTTTAACCTCTAACCGGAGAGGATAGGGTCGCGCACGTGCGCTGTTGTTCCGACACGGTGCTCGACTTTCTCATCGGCTCAAGAAACAATAAATATTTAAGGGATAATTAACTTTATTGCCGTTTGGATGGCACCCTGCGATAACAGTGTGCTGCCAACGTAACAGGTGTCGACGTAGCCGATGCCTCTGAGGTTTGACATTGAATCACGGATTGTTAAAAAAATCAATATTATTTTATTCGTATACAACGTAGAAGAGAACAAATTCAAAGCGACGTCCTTTTTCCTTGATAGACTTGTTAATATTGTCATTAATCGAAGATGACACGGTTTGTCTACTCTTTATTTATTGAAATTCAATCCTCACAAATGTAGAAAAGGTTACGCTTGTTTTACACTAAATTGTAACTAATTGTAACAACATGAGCTACCACAAATCAATGTTTAGTTCTCAAATGAGTCAAAAGGGACATTCGTTTGTTTTTTTTGTTTGTATTTTTTCTACCAATACTATTTACGAATCCACCTTTATACAAAAAAATAAGTGACCAAACTGGTGTGTATTACATTCAATGTAATGTCACGGCCAAGCCAGTCAGGTTATAGCTCTCAAGAGAAAACAAGAGACCGTCCGGTGTTAAGGCATCATGTGGTCAATATTCACTTAATATATACTGCAAAGCGACAATAATAACATTTTTGCGTTATACGCGAGAAACTACAGCATTTATCCTCTAATGCATTTTATATTTTTAAGTGACAATATTACCTCAACTAATTGACTGCCTCGTGGCACGTTTATCATAGAGTTAAAAGCCTTTGAGCGCTATTCCCGGTCAGAATAAGATAGCAAAAGCAGTTTTCTATGACATATTAAGCCTGGACCTTACGGAGAAACGAATGAAACGCGCCTTTATATTTGCCGATACCGTTATAAGTTTTACGTTATTTTTATCTCAGATCAAAGTTGCAGTGTTGTTGAGCATCTTTCTTCTTTTTTCTCTAGATACATTGCAAATTCAGCTGGGTTAACTTTAGCACTTGATTTATATACCCAGTAACACGCTGTTCCATTTTTGTGGCAGAATTATTACTGTTTTCCTCGTTTTGATACATTGCCCTTTTTTCATACTTAAAACAAGGCCGGCACACGAAATCTTGAATCGTGGTTATACGGCATTGTCGTGAGTTTATACAAGAATGAGGCCTTGTGTAATGTTCCTCTTTACTTGTACTTGCTCATTCCTCATGGGACACTTATTTATGGCATACAATAGTAACGTTCCGCTGGTTTGCCAGAACACTTAACTGTCAATTCAGGGACGTCGTTATTCTATCAAAATAGATACGGTCAAATTTGCGATACAGATTAATTGGTACATTGTCACAAATGTTTACATATTCTTTCTTTTTAGTAAGCCTTGATATAAAATTTTGCCTAAGGTGTTTGCCAATATGAATTCTACATTGATTAAGATTTTATAATAATGATAGTTATTTTATAACAGTGTTACAATTGTTAGTGAACTTTTAAAAAAATTAGAAACAAATGGTGGCAGTTCTCCGAATCTAGAACAGTCCTAGTCATGCACTATTTCTTTATATAAGTACATGGAATAGGCAATGACTTGGCACGCTTCATACATCCTTACTACTTTTGTCACCAGGTGAGATTGAGGCTAAATGCCGTCTTGGTTTTTTACATTTTCTACCTATTGATACGTCTTATATTTCAATGGTGAGCATAAAGATTTAATTATATTATTTTTGATGCTTATTTTTATATATAAAATAAATATATATAATATACTAATAGTGAAATAAAAGTCCTCCCGTATTGCAGGAGAGACTACTTGAAGGCCTTAGGTACTTATAAAAAAATGCGACAAAGATAGAAAGTGGAAGCAATTAAAAAAACTAATTTGTATAAAAAGAAACGTGACTTGTTTTATATCTAGGGAGAACTAAAAAAAAATATACGGGACACTAAAAGCGATCAGTAGTCTGAACATTAAAGAAAAAGGTCGAACCAAATTTCCCTGAAATAGCTATTTTTTTTAATAAATTTGTAGGTACTAAAAGATGACCGTACATAAATATCATTTACTATCGATCGTTAGTATTCATATTTGAATTTGGTTACTTGAAAGATGTGTCAGTGATCTTGCAAATGAGCGATGTTAAATTTACATATTAGTTGAATTGTTCACTTGCCTTACATTTTCCTTCGTGATGCGCGCTAACTTGTGTACATACGTATGAGGGTCGAACTTGTGACCTGTGCCATATGCAGTTGAGTTGAAGTGTACGTAAATGTGTTGAACCTTGTAGAGATATCGATATATTTACACACAGCTTTCGCTATTGAGTCTGCTTCCGGATTATTCCGCGGATGATTCAGTTTGTTAAACCTACTGAATACTTTTGGGACGGAATAGTATTATATGAGCTTTATTTGGACTTCACTTTAAATTGAGTATCTCGGGAGTTCTTGTATTTGCTGTATCAAAAGTATGTCTATATACTTGCTTACAGCTAAAGCTAGACATACGCATTTATTAATGTTAATGAATAAGTTATATTCATTAATAAATAATAAATTGCCACAACATCTCATACATTGACCTGACTCCGTGGTAAGTCGCTCAAAGCACTTGTGTTATAGACGGACTTAAATACATAAATTTAACACCCAGACACAGAACAAACACAAATATAATCATATAAATATTTGCTCTAAGTGGGAATCGAACCAACGACTTTTGGTGCACAAGATAGGATCACCACCATCTGCGCCACCGGGCCTTTAATTTAAATATATAAGTTAAAAAACAATTGAGTAACTTCAAGCTATTTACAATTCATAATGATTATTTGTATTTGTCAAGTCTGTGGTGCAATACGAGAGAACTATGCGAAAAAGAAATTTCCAGCAGATAACGACATAAGAGCTAGTAAATGGCACAGCGAAGCAACAAAAATACGTTAATTAACAGTCGCTCGTTTGACAGGTAACAAATGCAGACAGACAGACTTACTAATTGACTTGCAGGATAATAACTGGAGAGATAAATTGTTTGCCAAACCCGCTTATCGTGAGATGTAATTGTTGAGGGTGGACTTCGATCGATCGAAATTCGACTGTAGTTGACGATATTTTAAGTCATAATTTTATATGTACATATTAAACGTGTAAATATTAAACTATCTGCATTGCGTTAAAAAAAAGTGTACTGTTGGACATAGGCCCCTCCAAGAAAGGAAGTTTTTTGCCCATAATTATTATGCCCTTAATATAAGCGCTGGATAAGCATGTTGGCTACAAACAAAAGCTAAATACATCTTGACATATAACCATTTCGTGTCACGGTCCGGGATGAACTCCTAAATTACTTAGCCAAGTCAAATATTTTTTACTTACTAAGTACAGTTAGATCTAACTTGACGAATGGAATAGTTTAAATCTCAATTAAGCCACAATATTTTTCTATAATGAACGTATATTATACTTTTTAAAGGGCCAGATGGCGCAGATAGTAGTGAAACTATCTTGTGCGCCAAAGGTCGTGGGTTCGTTTCCCACCTAGAGCAAATATTTATATGATGATATTTGTGTTTGTTCTGTGTCTGGGTGTTAAATATGTGTATATTTGTGATTCTTTTGTGGTCTGGCCTCCGTAACGCAAGTGCTTTAAGCGACTTACCATGGAGTAAGGTCAGTGTATGAGATGTTGTGGGTATTTATTATTATTTTTATATAAGTATAATTAAAGCAGAAAAATCGTATGATGGTTAAGCTAATCAATTGATTATTTCTACTCAGAAGAATTATACGGTTTTGTGTAACGTTTTAATCTTAACTTTATCAAGAATTTATCAAGTATCGCTTAACATATATTTACAAGAGAAGTTAACTAAGTATAATCTTAAACCTTTGTCAAATAACAACCGGTCTATTAGCAACAGCGATATAACAATTCGTCTGGTAATGTTTGGATTTACTGTGGAAATTATTGCGGTCACCTCGCTGCGCTACTTGTTGCCCGATAGATAATACATAATACTATTATTTATTCCTAACACTGACTTACTGTTTCTAACTTAAAACTAATTCTAGGTAAGGCATATTTTAAATTAGAAACAGTAGAACGTGATAGATATGTAAAAGATTAAAATTTAGTGGTGTGCAACAGTCTTGAACCCCTATAGGGGGTAAAAGTTAACTATCTGTGTGAGTTTTCATCGTTAATCAGTTTGGGCACCTATTAACAGAAAGCTGCTGAAGCTGAGTGTGGTTGGAACGTTGAAAATACTATTTTACATTGCATTTTCAAAGATGAGCATATCCACTAGTATACTTGTAAGCAAACTGATACTAAAAATGATTTTAAAGTAGACTTTTGCTAATTAAATAACTGTGTATATTAATTTCTATGTATAACAGATATGAAGCTGAAGACGGATAAGTTAATAAATCTTATGATCAGATGAAACGAGAAATATTACGAGGGGTAATAATGATATACTTAATAAATTATGATTTATTAATCTACACTAATATTATAAGAGAGCGATAATTAAGAGGATAGATTTGTATTTTTGTATGTAATGAATAAACTCAAAAAATGCAGGACCGACATTAATAATTCTTTTTTCATTAGAAAGCTACATTATTATTGAGTAACACAGGCTATATTTAGTACTAGATTAATATATAAATCTTTAGAAATTCCTATAAAAACCTACCGAAGGTTTAAAAAAATTAGCCATTAAATTTCTTTGATCGCATACACTGCGAAGAGTATTAATGATAGGACAAAAAATGTTCGACAATATTATAGAATATATCACGACAATATCTACAAAAAACTTTGCGAGACCATGTGTTGTAGTTACATTGTGTATATACATGTAGTATATATGTGTTGTAGTTACGTCACTATAACTACTTTTTTACTTTTAATAAATTTGATAGAAATGCCGATCAAAATCAGACCGTGTTACTAGAGTCCGTACTATTTATAAATTTTTATCCAAATAAATAATTAAATAAATAAATTGAAATCGGACATTCCATTCAAAAGATACCATGAAATTAAAATAAAAATACATGCCGGCGGCGGCCGCCACGCAGTGCATTGAGTAACTAATTCGACGAGAGCACTTTTTCGAGTAGGATCTCCTGAAAATCAATACGTTTTATTACCTATTAATACCACGACTAACGAGGTACAGGGAGGCTTTAAGATAAACATATTTTTTTTTCTAATTTCGTGATTCATCTTAAAAATCTGTACCTATTTATGTCTACCCGTGCGAAGCCGGGACGGGCCGCTATGTCATATAAAAAGCATTAAGAAACCAAAGATAATAAGTTTTCTTTGCTGGGAAAGATAAAGATTAGATGTAATTATAATTATTCAAGTGTCTATTAGTAATATTCAAAAAATACATATATCGGTTATCCTTTAATTTTAGGTTAAAAATAAACTTATGCGTTGCTTCTGAAAACGAAGATTTATTTCGTTAGTTTCTTACAAATACGATAACTTATTTAACTACCCTATTATTATAACTTTACCTGAAAACGAAGAAACGACAATTAAAGTCTATTCTTCCACCAATTATTCTTATTTATCTATTTTAATTAACAAATCACAATAATCTAATACAATGCTTTTTTTTTCATAACCTCTCAACTGACCATTAACCTCAGACTCTAGCGCTTGTCAGTTGTCAATGTCATTGGTAATGTAGTAAGCGCGGCAAAATTCAAAATTAAAGAAATATTATTTCTTTACATACATATCTACTGCAAGACCAAACTTAATGGGCTTAAAATTTCTTGTCGTAACTGAATAGGCTTATTCATAGAAACCAATTCAATGTATACATCAAAATTAAAAATCAAAACGTTTCATGTGAAACGATTTTTTGTGAATAAAAAAAATTAAGATTAATTAAAAGCGGGTACATTTATTACCTGTCAAACAGCCGGGTTGATTAATAACAACACTAATTGTACTTTTTCACGGCTTTGTCTTCGGATGACTGATCCCCTTTAGTTATCGCGAGCTGTTGCTGGTTCTATATTTTTTTGTTTTTGTTTGTTAATATGAACGGAACGGTCAGGTATCCTTTTGTATGTTGTGGGTGGAGATATGATATATATGTATATACATACATTCTTTTATAAAATAATGTTAAAGTTGTGTACTTGGGCGCCGTTCCTATAGCTGGCAAATATTTATAAATATATAAAAAATAAATACATTTGAATATTGTTAGTTTTGAAGGTTCTATTGGTTAGTTGCGACATCATACCCCGATCAATGCCAAAGAGTACTTACTCGTAGCTTTGATAATGTTTTAGTTCTCTTATTATGTTTCCAAGTACACCAGTTTTCTCTAGTCTCTACGAGAAGACATAGTTCGTTCGTATTACTTGATTATTTCTTCTTTTCCAGGTACACTGATTCATGGTTACGACTTAAAACATTACTTTAAAATGAAAATATCGAAATTCTAAGAATAAAGCGTTTAGTAAAGCTTTCGATTTTTAGGAAATTGTAATTAGTAAAAACGAAGGCTATAAAAGGTTCCCCTTAAAAATGTATTACGTAAACAATTATTTCTTTTGGCTGTTGTTATTTGAAAATTAGTAACTAAACATTTATTGTATTTACTAATTGTGTTTGGTTTTAATAGCGTGTATCGGTAAATATATATCTGCATCACGAATAATTTCGCACGGTGCTCGTATGAATGCTTAAAAGCAGGCACGCGTGGATTATCACCGTGATTTGGTTTCTAAGTTCAAGGCGAGCTTTTTCCCGCCGTCTTTACGACATGGGACGACTAATGAATTATAAAAATGATTCAGGAAAAAAAAGGCTAAATTAACGGTGTCCCATTTATTAAAAAAACGAAAGAGAAATGATGGACAAGGATATATGGAAATATTTTGGTCGCCAGCCTTTTTCTTAACCAAGTATTTTATGCTGACCTAATGCTTGGTAGCAATGTCCGAATCATAGTAGCTTTTAGACGCTCGGGTTATTAAAAGGATATCACTAACGTGTCTCTGAACTTGTATTGTAACCACAATACACAATGTCATATCTTTATGTACAGAAATTATGTGTGATGGTGTTTGTCCGGTATTAACTTTTAAACTATTGAACCGATTTTAATAAATATTTGCTTACTGAGTACATTTTTAAACAAATATGAGAAATAAGTTAGCTTATATTTCAATTTATAGTCGCAATATTTCATTTTTTTCATGTCAAACCTAGGTATATAGTTAAGACAGAACAATGTTTGTTGGGTCAGCTAGTTATTGGGTATTTCTTTACTGGTGTCATTTATTAGTACTATAACTTAGACCTGATTGCTCCGCTGTAGAAATAGGATAATAGATAATAATATAAATAGTCTATGTACAGCAATATTAATGCGGAATAGGGCACTTAATTTTCAGAAGTTTCCACTGCGAATAACAAGCAACCGAATACGAAACTCTACAGTCTTTTGCTTCACGGTCATAACTGAAATCCAATCATATATGAATACTTCGTACCTATCCTAGTCCTGTCCTGATTTGGCGCGGTGTGGCTTAATCTTGTTTTATAATATTTAAATTATAACAGTCATACATTTTTTATCACACTCGTGGTTTTAAAAATAACTATAATACCAATTTCCTTGACAAACATCAAAGAATGATTCAGAAATGTCATCTATATGCTAGATTGTGAATAAATATTGTATTAAAAATTAATAAACCAATAGAACGTTTAGTTTTACAAGGCAATACTTTCATGTGCTCCAAGTACATCTGCATTCTAAACTAAACTCATAAGTCATACAGCCAAAAATGCTACAAAAGTGAATGTACTGTAAAAAACAAATTAAAACGTACTGAATTCTATATGAACTTACACTACTATCCAAATAATGCCACAACACCACATAAGGGCACACAACAAAAGGTCGGAATAGAACTCCGAGCAACTGCTTTCTTCAAAAATGTATTTTCATTTCCCGCGGAAATTCATTTGATTTGGCCTCATAAGGCCGCGCTCATCTACATTTTCTTGCCCGCGTTTTTCTCTATTGCCTTCTTACATTTAATCGATAGGGAGGTTTATGTGCGGATTCCAATAACGGTCTAGAATATCTATTTGATTTCGTTTAATTAAATGGAAATACTGAGTTTACATTGATTTTGCTCAAATATTTTTTGTAAAGTTGACTTTTGCCAGCAAGAATATATGAGTCATATGTGATTATTATCTATTATTGAGTTTTAATATTAAATTATATTAGCTGCAAGGCTGCTATCTTTCAGTGCTTTGATATATAAAAATTACGTGTCCCGGTGTTTGTCCAGGAAGAACTTAAAAACTTCCAAACCGATTTTATATTTTTTTTGCTTACTGTGTACAGTTTTATTCAACTTATAGGATTTGATTCACTTTTTTTCATGACGTACATTGGTATATAGATACAAAGACAGGATATGAAATGACTGCTGTATTTTTTAAAATCACGGAAATCACAATCCGTCTCAACGTTCTAGAATAAAACGCTATAATAATTATAATTTTAACTGACATAACATGTGCTTTCCTAAATACAGCCCACCGTTAACACAAAGCGCAGGCTATTCAAAACGGTAAATGTATCCGCTCGCAACGGGCTATAAAACTGCACAGTTTGCGCCCAAATTTATTGTCTTGCGAATCATAATTTTGAACAGGAAATCTTCAAAAGAAACTCATTTCATAAAGCCTCATTTACAGTCTAATTTAATTTTCATATTTTTATCTTTTGCATAACTTGAATAATGAAACGAGTTTTTGGTAAGAACGTGCCTCGTTTGCGTCATATTGTTTGGAAGTCCAACTTAAAAATTGTAATTTTAATACTTTATAATCTCAAAGTCGTTGAGACGTTGCGACTTAGCCGAAGTTTTGTGGTATTTATTTCCTAACGCCCTTTTGGGTTGTTATGGCAGTATTTCTTATTGCGTAAGCGAGCGAGGGATACATTAATCATTATTGTACTTATGTGAATGGTTTCACTGAAAATGTATTTTGGTTTGGGTTCCTGTTTTATTTGATATTATTGTATGAATATCAGCCGATCTGTGAATGTAGGAGCTTACTAAAAGATGCTTACAAAAATCAATCATCGAATTTATTGACATTTTGGGTATCTGCGATCCAGGGTTTTTGTATCATCAGTATCATCATCATGTAGGCGTGGTATGTCCGCTGTCCAACATAGGATTAGCAAAATGATTTCCAATGTGATCAGTTGTATGCGACCAGCATTCAGCGCGATCCTGCGGTTCTTGCCGGTGATTGGTGCCCATTTCCGAACCCTACGGGCTCTATCAATTCTCTCAGGTCAGCCTATTGCTATTTCAACTTGCTAGGCTATTTTAGTTACCTTCTCATTCCTGTGTTATATTTCTTTATTATCTGTAACTAGTTTTCCACCCGCCACTCTATTCTCGTGGACTTCATTAAAAATTGCACCCTTCGGAACTAAAAGTTACCTGTGTTCTTTATATTTTTAGTAAGTAATAAAAATAAAAAAGTATCGCTGAATTAAATCAATAGAAAATAATAACCGGCAAATGAATGAAAATTTAATAGCCAACGCATTGGGAAGAGATTTCCGAAAAAAAACCGATAGGTACGATGTCCGTTCGTTCCGAATATGAAGAGAAAGTTGGACTACGAGAATTTTGCTTAAGCGAAATGGAAAATCGCCGGCACAGACACGAGTCCGAAAAAAATATTGGTTTGAACATTTTTATGGAAGCGTTTTTGGACGTTTCGCACGTCTGTTCTGGTGTTTTTAGCACAAGGGCTGATTCAAGAAGTTTATACTTACTTCATCATACGAGTATAACCTTTTATCATTTTATTTCATACTTTATTGTCTTTATATGGCTATGGTGTACCATCAGTGTAGAATGGTACTTCCTTCTGTACCAGGCACCGTGAGAGGTGATTATGGTATCGGAACAGATATATGCCGGTATATCCGCCTGGATTAGCGTGGCTATAATGTATCAGGGTGGAGATGAGCAGCAGCATTCCAGTTACGAAGCGACATTCTGCGAAGGCTTTGTCCAGTGGACGCTTCACGGCTGATATCGTAATAAGATCTACTTGATTAGTATCGTATAATTCCTCGTTACTTATTTTATTCACATCAGCCGTCGAAGTATACTTTTGCACGCACATTTAGACAATTTTTTTTAGCCACAATTGCCCAGAAAACATGGTTGGTAAAGTCCATCTCCGCTCTGTTGCTATGAACTACGCTTTTTCGGCTATCCAAACATTTCCACAACCTTATACTTTTTATAGCATGGTAGTGAAAGGGTAAAATTAAGTTCTTCCTATATCTGACATAATTATATCTCGAGACACTTAAGAGTCTAACCTGCAGACACTTGACAAACATTTTTTTAAATTGTACATTAGAATTTAATAACGGTATGGAATGTTTTTTTATTTATGATTTTGATGTAGCTTTTCTATTTATATTATATTATATATAATTCATATGCAATTGAAACTTTCAAAATAAAGTTGATTGATTGTAGTTGGTACTCGTTAAAAGACAAATATTCACAATGCTACTAGGTTAAACTAAATAAGTTGTGACGAACTTGGTAGTTATTGTGTCAAATGTTTTTAATTAATAAGTTTCTCTGTAACTATTTTAACATCGTATGTATTCCTTGGGCAAGTTGATCTGTCTAAATTTTGATAAATAACAACCTGATATAGAATTAGTAAATTATTGCATTTGTTTTTAAAAGACGGTAGATATATGGATTAAGGCAGATGAGGTACTGGCAGAGTAGAATAGTACCCCACTGACCTATCTATATACTAGCATATACATTCGAAACAGTGTAGCTCAAATGCACTTTCATCACGGGTATGGAGAGCAGTATCCAGCTCTGCGATTGCCAGCACGCTTGCCCAGCGCGGCTACTATGGGCAAAATTCCCCCTTTTTTAAGAAGGCCTATGTCCAGCAGCAGATTTCCAATGGCTGTCATGATGATGATGACAATGATTTGGATTTGTATCATTTTTCGACTAGAAACATTTAAGTGGAAACTAAATATATAGCAGTTCGCATTAGTGACGAGAACATGCGAAATCATATTTTTATAAATTACTACAAAAGAAACTAATTGTATGCATTCGAATTATTTTTACCAATAGGTACACAATTTTAGAGGTGTCATAATTATATTTAATATGCTGTTTTTTGTAAAATAATTCTTATTTCTAAGATAGTTGTTACGGATACTCAAGTGCCCTATAAAAGAAATTTTATAACTCTAGTGTCGAAATGCCCTTTTTCTGGCTGTGTAACGTATGATGTAAGGAAATACCTTTTCGTTGTATGTATCGAACATGTCGAGTAGACTTGCTGAATGCTCTGCAAGCAAATGCTTGTAAATTGCGTTAATCTTTTATTAATGATTCCAAATTTGATATACTATTCAAATTGAAACTACCAAGCATTAACTTGACTCTACAGAGGTGAACATGCGTTTTAAATATATATTGGAACATTTTCTATGGAATTTTTGGCACAGAAATTTTCCCGCCGCTGGTAAGAGATATACTAGAGGCAATCGTCGAATAAGGCATGGAACAGCGCCGGAATGCTCAAGATACTAGAGACGTATCTTATCTTTCTTTTGTGTGTATCGAGTGTCGTGTTTGGGAGTCTCACACAGAATGCTTGCAAATACCGCTACTAGAGTATTAATATTTAAAATAAAAACTGAGTCTCAATTTTGTTATGGCTCAATTCGCAATTTTAGGCCATTGCCATTGCTGTACACAAATTGAATGGGTATTATTCTAGATTTGCTATTATTATATTCTAGGTAAAGTGATTTTTATTTTGGGATTACTTAATGTATCTTATTAACCGGATTGATTTCAAGCAGACCGGAGATAACGAGAGAGGTGGGGATGTTGGGATACGATCTTTCAGAACCATCATATCTCCCCTCTGCGCTATCCAAGCCAACTCAAACTCAAAATATACATTATTTAACTAACCCTATTTAAAAGACTTTCTAATCGTAAAACATAAGTACTAAATTCTATCTATAATTATATTACAAATAAATCAGAAGACCCAACGGTATCATACAAGATCAACATGAAAAATTAAACTAGTTTGCCAGAAACCATATGAGTCTTAAAAAAGCTTACTGCAGTTTCATTTACACACGATACCAGAAAGGAACCTGTAAAACGCTAACAAACCTTTGTTTTAAAGCGGTCAAATCAACTTAATCCTACCTAGTTTTATCATTAATATAATCTTTAATACTACATATAATCTTTAGTACTATAATATACAGTAGATATAAACTTACTCTCTCAGCAGAAAAGTATAATTAATTTTAGCAGCATTACCCTGTAGTAACAACTTTCTGGTATTAGCTGAAATAAACCAGACAAGCTGTGTCTACACCTGTGAACGGACAAATTATGCATATTTAAAAAGCTACAGAATTAAGTCTACTAGCAGGGTGCAGAATTATGTAAGGTCTTCCAAAATTAGACATAATATCAGATCATTGTTGACAATATCCGGCCTTCATTCTTACATTAATTTGTTTTTTTTTTACATTGGGTGAAACAAATTAGATACATTTGGTCTTTTATTAAAATTGATTTTTTGACAAATTGTTAACGTGGATCAGCAGCATCGTAACCAATCTACTACTTACGATATAGTATATTTTACACGGTCAAAGAAAAACCTTTGTCTCTTCATATCGCTGCTATAGTTTGTAATGTTAGGTAGGTTAAGAATCAGAGAAGGAAGAGGAAAGCCTTGTAGTACACCCATTACGATTGATTACCTAGAGGACCTTTTTCTAATCACGTCTACCATTTGTCTTCAATCATGTGCAAACAATTCGAACAAACTTACAGAGGATCTTCTAATCTAATAAAGTAACCAATGTCTCATGGTGCACTCAGTTAAATGGCGAGACCTTAACCAAATCACAGAGGATCTTTGAAACGTCATGCAAATCCTCTTAGGTATCAAAGAAATTTTCATATTCTTAACTACGGCAGTTAGTGACTTTTGGTAACAGAGGTCGCTAACTGTTTGTTGTACATAAAATGATAATTCTCACAATGTATTTTTCAATTGCTACAAATTATTTTAATATTTATTTCTGCAAATTATTTGAAAAAGTAATAAAATTACGTTTTATTAAAGTACCGCCAGATTTCAATAAAAATATTTATATTATTTTTATTTAATTACTATCAGAAACTGGTGGCAATAAAGAAGTCTAAAGATAGCTTCAGACTTTTTCATAGCCACCAGTTTCATACCAGCACTAGATATCTCGAGATCTATATTTTCAATTTCGTGGCACCCTTGTCAAAAATTGCTCAACCTTAACAAACGGATGCGTTAATCAATGCACTTAAAGCTCCTGACCTTAAAATACGAAAATAGTTACAGTAATATCTTAGAATAAGCAAGAAACAGTGTCAAAGTGTGCAAGATATCATAGTGACGTTTATCGGCAAAATGTTCAATGAGAATAAATGCAGCTCTTTTGTGTGTATCGAGCGTCGTGTCAGAGTTTTGCCGAATACTCGACAAGCGAGTCTCTTTGAATTGGACCACTGAATTTTTACTGAATGCATTATTCTATCTACGGTCAAATGGAAACTCTCAAGTGTTTTTTTTGTTACTAACAAAAATGATTTCAAGTGAAATTTGTATTTATAATTCATTAGAGTTACCGCTCTAACACGTATATTAAGATATATGACTAACCGACGTATTTTTTTACTTTATGATCTCGTAGTAGGCTAATGTTGTCTATAGCACAGGTATTTTATTATTTAGTAACAAACATACTATTGATAAAGTCAATGTGAACTTTTGTTAAGTAGTAACAATATCGACTCTTATTGTTATCAAATACACTTTTGTAATCGTACCCATCAATTAAAATGCTTTGACATTAAATGCTTTTGTAAAAAAAAATGTTAAGAAATCACAATTGAGCTACTCTTTTCTTAATCTTTGAAAACTTTCAAAACTTTTTTAGAGTTAAAAAGACAAGTAAAGTCCAATTTATTAATAGTGATGATTCTTTTGTTGTACTTCTCAATTCTTAAATAGTTATAATTCGCGCTACTTTAAACTATGCATATAACGGTTACTTATTTTCTTTCTGACAAACGGCAGTGTTCTTTTTAATAAGTGTAATGTAAATATTATATTAATTCATTTGTTTTTTTAATTTTACCTATTGTCTATGAATTAAAATTGTTGTCAAACTAGAGGTATTCACATTTTGCTACCTTTAGTCGTTGAAAAAGCAAGTAAAACAAAATATATAACAATCAACTAAAATATATAACAAAATATAGTGCACTCACACACACAGTTGACTGCACAGAGAAGATTGTTATACAGTAAAAATGTGTTTGTTACTAAAATATTACTTGAATTTCTAGATACAGCTTTCGAGTTAGCAATCGAGACGCGCGGGGAATGTTCTAGATATAAATACCAGTTTTATCTATAGATGAAATTTTCAATAGAAGATCATAAATACTCAGTTCTCTTAAAATCGCACCGCAGACACCCACAATCTTCCTTTTTCTACGATTGGTGAGTGAAATTTTTCCAAATACAGTGGAAATTCTGACATTCGTTGAGGTATATTGTTAGGATCCGAGTTCACTGAATTCTTGAATGTACTTGTGAACATAATGTTTCATTTAGACAAGTCTAGTTTTTTTTTAGGCTTTAAGGATAGTTAATTGAATAAAAGCACTTTATTAGTACATTTTTAGATGAAAAAATTAAGGTATATCCTGTGTACTTCGAGGGCGTCCATTAATTCGTGAGGTGTTCAGGGGTAGGAAATCTTCTGACACATTTAATTTCTGATACAGAAATAGAAGGATCTACGTATAGAGCAGATAGTACCTGAACTTGGACTCAACCACTGGCAAGCCTATTTAAAATGGAGAAAAAGGAGGATTCTATGGTCTCCTTCTTAGACATCATGCACTCTACCGTCATGAGTAGAGCACAGCCTCTCTTGCCTTAGGATTGTCCAGCATATCGGAGATTACGAAGGCCAACAAGTGATGCCTGATCAGGCGACGACTGCTTAGACCTATTTTCCTTAAAAGTTGGTCTAGTTATGAGTCTTTAGTCAATCCAAGACTAAGGTTTAGACTATAATTTAAGTTTCTTCGTTCGACATCAAGAAACTTTTGTGGTGTAAGATTTGTTTTATACGAGCGGTCATAAGCCACTTTACTGAGGACATATCTTTTTATTTTAGGTAGTTTTTATGTTATTCTGATCTGTGGCCAATATTATTGTTGTTTTGTTTAAATCTTGTAAAGTTTCTGTATAGAGTACGTAATCTTTTGAAAGAATAACAAATTAGAAATTTGTTCACCCTTATTAACTTCTGTCTAAAATACTAGTAGAAGTAGGATGTAATTTGAAGAAATTAACTCAATTTAAAAGTCATTGGATTTTTGGATTATACTGACATCATACGTGTAGTATTTTACAAAATAAATTAGGTAGACGGCATACAAGCCAGTGATGTCCTCATGATATTACGAGCATCTATGCTTGTCGGACAATCTAGTCCAAACAAATAAAATACGAAAATATGTCTCCCTGAGATTCCTTTGATATTTCGTATGAAGGTGGCTGCAAAAGGACGCTGTTCTGAGCGTGTTATAAAGTAAAGTTCATGCAGGCGGAGTCACAAAAATGAATCTAGTTTTTGTTAGAGTACCTGAACACGCAAATTTATGAAAATGGCGCAGGTTTGGACTTTATGAATTGCCACGCAAATATTGTAATTCACACGTATGTTTACCGCTAAAAAGGATGATTTTAGAATTAGCTTACTTCGGATTATACCGAAAAACGGGACAAAAGACAAACAAAGCGAACGATTGGGAGGGAACCTGTAAAAATATATACAGAGAATAAAGCTTTCAGGCATTTTGTGATGAGAAATTTTTTAGATTACAAATACAAATCTAGAGGTTTTGTAGACATTAATCGAATTTCAATATTTTTATTTAGATAAACAGATATATCTATAAATCTATACAAATCATATTGGGTATGGCAGAAGGTACGAGTAGAACAAATAATCTATACATATAAATACAATTTAAGTGTCTGTTTCCAATATTAAAATAACCGCTTTCTACTACATGCATATGAATATATATACGGTACACATACCAAAATATATTCTTTTACAATTTTTGTCTGTCTGTCTATCTGTTTGTTCCGATTAATCTCTGGGACAGCTGGACCGATTTGTACGGAACTTTCACTGGCAGATGTAATAAGAAGTAATTTAGGCTATACTACTTTACGCTAAAGGAGTGGAACATCAATCAAAAATGCGGCGAAAACAGGCGAAAACTTTACGTTCGTTGCGTGCGCTGCGTGGAAGTTTGTAGTTCGCAAGCAAATGTGCTGCCCAAAGTCACAATTTCACACGGACTAAGTCGCGAGTATAGCTAGTGTTGAAATAAAAGTACTGTGTAGCATGTATGATGTCAGTTTAAGAGATAGAATATCAAGAAGTAATAAGACAAAAATATGTTAAGAACGAAGACGTGACCACAATTGAGAAAGGAATGCTGAGATGGTTTGGAAAGGATGGATGAAATTAAAATGGCTGCTTAAATATAAAGAGTGGAAGTAAATGGGAGAATTGGTATTGGACGACCTTGGCTAACATACCTAAACCAGGTAGAAGAGACATTGGAGAAGGGTTATCAAGGACCAAGAATAAACGAGCGTGCATGATTGGACTAAGGCGAGTAAAAGGAGGCGAGAGAGGTATGCCAAGATTGTAGCAATTGCAGATCGATAGTCTCTGCGTACATATATACATATACACACCCAGAGGCGTATGCATGGTTGTATATACAAATATTTTAAATGCGATAATGTGTCTGTCAGTTTGTTACCTTAACATGGTTAACTACTACTGAATATCAGAGATGCCACACTGGGTATCGAGACAATATGCTGAGTTGGACGTCTATTCGGCAATACATATATAAACATTTCCAGTTGTTGTTTTTTTATTAATTTTATTGTGCTGAATGAATATATAATTATTATTATATTTGGATCGTATTACTACTTTTACCCCAATAACAATAATCTTATTACCTAATATTATTAACGTATTCTTGATGAATACGTTAATAATATTAGGTTATATATATTATTTAGAGAAAAAAAGTATCATAGCAGTTTAAATATCCATGTAGTCACTACAATGAATTATTAAAAAAAAGTACAAGAATAAATATTACTTAAAATAAAAGTTAGACTGTATTTTGAGATTAATATATTTTACGTTTCGATAATTGTCCGGAGTGACAAACACGTGATTTGCATAAATACTTTGGGCTATTTGAAAAGGGCAAGAATACGTTCTAGAATTTCAGTACTTCGGGCTTCATCGCACGCCATGTTTGATTCCACAAAAATGTAAACAAATGTAGAACCCTTTTATGTTTTGATGGTAATATGCATGATTTGCCCGCGGTTGAAAAAGTGCGGTAAATGGTTACGCCATGTAGCAAGGTAATGTGACGCAATGATAGGGTTGCCTGCCATTCATGCTTGAGTGTGTTGCCACAACGCATGACAAATGTCATAAGATTTGTAAATATGGGAATATAACACTAAAATAATGTTTAAAATCGGACTATTTTGCGATGAGCGTGCAAGACCTAATAAACAAATAAACCCGTTAGCCTCACAATAATTGTAGGTATAGTTTATTTTATTTTTCAGCAAACGCTCTGTGATTGCCAACACGCTTACCCTTTGCGCAGTAATTATAGGTAAATTTACCCTTTTTGGAGAGGCCTATATCTAGCAGTGGACCTACATTGGCTGGTATGATGATAGTTTGATTTTAGATATTTATATGATGTAGTTTATTATTTAGTGTTTAAAAAAGTATCATAGAAATTTAATTATTAATGTAGTCACTACATTTGATGATTTAAATAAAATACGAGAATAAATTATTTATTAAAATAACAGTGCAGTGTGTTATTATACCTTATATAACGTATTCCACGTTTCGGTGCACATCCGGAGTGAAAAGACGTGATATCATTATTAAAAGTTATATATCCAACTAGCAGCGCTCCGCGGTTTTACCCGCGTTCAGTTGTAAAACGTTTCATATTTACTTTGGTGTGCAAAGTAAATATGAAACTTTTTATCCCTTTTGATATGTCACTCAGTCATTTAGCTTCTTATTATATATGTATAATTTGAAAAAAATGAAAAACGTACCCCTTTTATGTTTTGATGGTAATTTGCATGATTTATAATATAATTTATAATGTAATATTTATAATAATAGAGAGTATGGCTAGTTCAATAGGGTACCAGTGGAGTAGAATAGTAGTTTTCCCTATACAGGGCAGGGATGGGTAGCATTTCCATCATGAAGCTACGCCTGCCTAACATAATAACGATAGCTACTACATTAACTAAACTATAAAATGAAATTACATAATTATTGTACTTATATTTTTTTCCTGAATATACCTATGTTTAGTCCAAAAAATTGCATGGGAAATTTAATGATAGGGTAATCCTTAAAGCTTATATTAGTTACCTTTTAGTAGCTTTGTATCAGAATAATAATACCAGAATGAATAACCATACTAAGCAAACATATGCTATTGGGTAAGAAGAACGAAAATATCTGTAAGAAAACATTCTAAGGGAAGAGTCAACCCTACTTGTATCAGAAGATCGCCTGCGGGTTAGCGCATTTGGGCGCTTGTCACACAGAGCCCTGCAAATGGCGGGCCGCCGCGTGACGCGCCAAATCGACGTACGCAACTTTCAAATTTATCCGTCATTTGTAAAATGCTTCTTTTTTGTTGTACGCCAGCCCGAGGAGAGCCCTCTTTTACATTTGGATTAGTTGCTTTTAAGCAAGTTTTGACGTGAAATGTCTCTTACATTTGTTATTTGTTTAAGTAAAATTATTCCTATAAATTGGATTGTAAGCATTACATATGATTTAGTTCTTTTGACCTTATAGTTTAGGCTCCCTGCGGCGTTTATATGACAGTCGGTCAGTCAGTCAGTCAGTTAGTTTCTTCTTTTATATGTATATCATCAAACCAGCCATTAAAAGTCCACTGTTGGACATAGGCCTCCTCAAGAAAGGGGGTATGATGCAAGGGCAAGCGTGTTGGCAATCGCAGAGCGCAGCTTCCGCGACGGAAAAACTGCTGCCCATCCCCCGCCCTGCACTTTGAGCTGACTTTTACTTTGCATGGATACACCGCCATCTGTTGGTTCTGGTAACTTAGTCGCCTCTTACGACACCTGGTACAGGGGGAGGTACTGTTCTACTCGGACGGTACCTCACAGCTCCTTTCATATATATAGATCAGATAACTTTTACTTTACAAAATGCTTCTTTGTGCCCCCCTTGTGCCAAGTTTCAAGTTTCTAAGTCTTACAGTTTAGGCTCTGCGTACATATGTCAGTTTGTCAGTTAGTTCCTCCTTGAATATGTATATATATATATATATATAGATATACTTTTGCCTTGTAGCTATGTGAATAGCTTTAATTCGTGGGAAATACATGGGTTACATTTCTTATCCTGAAAAATGTTCTGTGGGTTGGTAACGATACAAAATGCAGATCAAACGGCTAAAGTTGCGATTGACAAGCGAATATGATGAACTAACTTTATTTGATATTATCACGTTTCGACTGCCGAACTTTTGAACCTGTTTGGATGAATTAGACTAGGAGATATGATAGTATAGTTTTAGCCTGAAAATGTTCTTTTAAATGGACGAAGAGGAGGCAAAGTATTTGGAAAAAAATGATGTTTGAATATGTAAGTTCTTGTATACAAATAGACGCAGATTTAGCTTCAAAGAAAATAGTACTAATTGCGTCGCAGCTAGAACATTAGAAGTAGTACTTAAGAAGTCTGGAAATTTTTAAATGGAGGTCACAATTCTTGTAAAGTATAAATGTTATTTTACAGCTTTCCCTTTCGGAGGTTCCGTAAAAATATCCCCTGGTTATAAACGGACAAACGGACGAGGGTGCGGGGATAACAGGGGGAAAGGGGGAACCGACATAAACACTGAGCTGCAGGGACGGCAATAAAAGTTAGAGGTATCTGCGTTATATTACACGGCTATTTTTGAAGTCGATTATAAACGCCATTTGCAATTTCATTTCTGACTTCAGAATTGTTCTTCATTTGTCATTGGTTTGACAGAATATTGTTGATTGATAGCGAAACGACATAGCTATGTTTTAAAAAATTCATCCGAGAAGAGTTATTTCTATATTGATTTATTTTTATAGAAAGCCGTCGATAAATTCACTGTGGAAGAATATCATGTCATGTTTATTTATTTTTTTCTAATTAAATTATAATAACGACTTGTCAATACGATCAAAACTGGATCACTGGTTAAGCCGTGAGAGGGTCACAATTGAACAGACAGACACACTCACAATTTTTTTTGTACGGAGTGTTGACTATGTCCTGGTCTCCGCTTCCGTAATTGAATTTTCAGTCTAAATGTGCGTAAACAGCTGTAAATGTGTTCGTTCAGGGCGATTTCTTCCAGGCAACCTTTGGATGGACACAAACGGAGAAAATGAGATAGGGCAGTACGATGTGTACCACAACTTCATGAAAGCAAAGTTAAGTAAATTAAATACTACGTACTTTCTTTTTTAAAATTTTTAACAACAACAGTTGCAGAGAATTTTTTTAGACCAAATCGATAAACAAGTACGCTTGATATTTAACGTATTTCGTAGCCTCTAAACGCTCGTATATTGGATATTACTAGTGCATTGCCTTGCTTGAAGATATAACACATTATCCAGTTGTTTAACTGCCACTCTCACCCTTCAAACTGTAACACAGCGATGCAAATATTGTTTTCTGCTGCTTTGTCGAGAGAAATAAGTGAAAATGAGGTACCAATGCAGTCGACCTTTATATACGGTCTACTTCTAATATGCTTTTCTATTTATTTATTGCCTCATTTGGCGATCGAATTCACGACTTCCCGGGTTATGGTAAGTCATAGATTTTAAAGAGATTAAATTGTAAGACATTTACATATTTTACACAGACCTAATTTTTTATCTTAATTTATTTTTAACATTTTTATTTCATAGATTTTTTTCATGCGAAACATATTTTTCAGCCTCAAACATCATTAACCTAAGCCCATAGTTACAATTGGATAAGTGTTCCTACAACGAAATATCCTTTTCAATGGACCAGTTCGGAGTCCCAAGTGAGTCCACGCCCTCCGCCTGGCAAACTGGCAGAAGTGCCTGCCGGTTTACTTAGCTAAACTCAAGGGCCGTAAATAAGGCGTTTCACTTAGTTTCTTTTGCGTGAGTTTACGTGCTTCATGAATTACATATTTCGTTTTCTATGCACAATGCTGTAGGTAAGTTTTCAATTAAACTAATTGTGTTTTGTATTTTCTCTACATTTATGTATTCATTAGATCTAATAATAAGTCTCTTTTTCATTGTTGTATAATAATTTAGCTTACCCGACAGACGTAGTCCATTGTGGAAGAAATATTGCGACTATAAATTTGACATATATAAACTAATGGAAAAAGGGAAAATAAAAAGGACTAATGCGAGTAAGGAAAGTAAGAGAGGTAGGCCAAGATAGGCGTAACAAGTTGAGATTCGTAGTCTCTGCCTACCCCAATGGGACACAGGCATGATGTATGTATGTCTGTATATACAAACTATCCTATCTCTTAAATTAAATCAAACTATATACAGTAAGTCCTCTAATTCGTTTAGAAAAAGTTTAGAAGTTCAACCCGGTAAAACAAAATCGTACGAAATTTTTATACTTAAAGATATTATTTATAATAACGCGGTTGACTGAATTTTCACATTGTGTTCATTTTAGTTATATGAATTTTATCATGGAAAAAAGTAATGATTAAAAACCCTTGTTTCTTACTGGTAAAATTAACAATAATATTTCTATAAGATTTAGTAATGCTTCGATTTGAGTTAAGTTACTTTATTTACTAATTAGTTTTATTTTCCACTTATAAACAAAAAAAAGCAATTCGATAAATATTATTGGCGTTAATAATATTTATTGAACATCCAAATTGACGTTTAATACATATTTAGTAATAACATAAGTTTATTAATGTTATTTTTCAACACTGAATAATATTTTACATTTCCCCAAAACCGGAAAATCACTAAAATATCAACAACCCGTAAAAATTTGAGCGTCCCCGGGGAATAGTAGCTAATTTCTTTTTCTATTTGAAAAAGTTTTTTATCGAGTCCTTACGCTAAGTTAGTCGACATCACAGCAGAGCCCTCTGGTGGAATTAACTCCACAACATTGGAGAACCGTAAAAGGGTGGCTGAGGGCTGCTACGCTCATAAATAGATTAGGTCACGTTGATATATTAATACCTTACTATTGATCTCACAGCCGGTCAGGCCTAAAATAAGTTTGCCTTTATGCTATTTGCGTTTGGTCTTGCAGGCCATAGGGTTTTACTAGGCTGATCTAAATGTAGGCAAAATAGAAACGCGTGCAATAATAATTAATCTAACCACATCTTATACATTGACTCGACTTAGAGATAAGTAGATTAAAATACTTGTGTTACGGACAAATAACATAGGAATTACAAACCTAATAGTTAAATTTGACGTACCTGTGGCGCAGATGGTAGTAGATCTTATGCGTCAGGCGTCGTGGGTTCGATCTCCACCCAGGAAAAGTATTTATATTATATTTGTGTTTGTCCTATGTCTGGGTGTTAAAAATATGTATTTAGGTATTATATTTGTATTTATTCTATTGTTTGACGTCTAAAACACAAGTGCATTAAGCGACCTACCACGGGGTCAGGTCAATGTATCAGATATTGTGTGAATACAAATATATATTTAATACCCAGTTTGTTTGTTTCTCTTTTATGGTTTAACCGGTGAACTGATATTGATGAAATTTGGCATGTGGATAGTTTTAGCTATCAGAAAGGGTATAGGCTAATTATGTACACGATCGACACCCCTAATATAAAATGAAGTCGACTCGATTAGAGTTGCGGGCAGATATGTTTCAGAGAGTCTTTATTTTAACTTATCATTATATAAGGCTTAAAACATCCACTGGTGGTCGGTGAAAGTAGAAATTTGTTCATAATTTCTGCGCTGGGCAATAATGGTGGTAATCACATACGAGCGTAGCTACGCGACGAGATTGCTGCTGCCCATCCTTGCCCTGTTGCATTCGAGCTGCTGCACTCCGAGTGGATATACCGTCATCTGTCAGTTTTGGTACCTCAGCCGCCCCTTAGAGGTAGAGTAGAATAGTATCTCTAGAAACAGATGTCGTATGAGGTAATATATATATAAGTAATAAAAAAACGTATTCTTCTACAAAAAAGTTACATAAAACTTTTCAAATTAGCTTATATATAAAATAAATAAGTTTTTTATACATTAATCAATTAATTAAAATCCTTAAACTAGGAACCAGAATGTATTTAATGGTCTGGCTGTAACAAATCTCACGTGAGGTTGATCTCATACAATGGGACGGCATATCGTCTTCATTGGTAGGCACCACTCTCATCTATTTCCACCGCCGAACAGCAGGAAGTTGAGGACGCAGTAAAATTACTAGTTAATGAGACATAATAACTTCAAGTCGCAAGGTTGAAAACGTTCTTCGACCTAGTCTTCTTCTAATATATACAATTCTCGTGTCAAAATGTTCGTTCTCATACTCCTTCGAAACGGCTTGACCGATTCTTATGATTTTTTTTATGTATATTCAGTAAGTCTGAGAATCGGTGTCTGTCTATTTACTATTCTACTACTATACTATACTGTCTATTTTTCAAACTTTTTTGTTTTTATATGTGGCATTAAAAATACATACAACCCCAAATTTTCACTCTTCTATTACCAATATATATATATATATATATATATATATATATATATTGGTAATAGAAGATATTAGCAAGTAACCAGAGCTGTCTTTACATAGATTATTATTAATTAGTCACGATCATCACCATCATATCCACATCCAGTCAACAGCTGGACTTAAGTCTTCCCGAGATACCGGTTGTATGGCGGTCTGCATCCAGCGCGGTCCCGCGGTTCCAGTTAGATCGTTTAGTAAACAAATGTGTAGTGAACTTGTAATGCAGTACCTATGTGGCGATTTACTTATAACTAGCATTACCATAATGTTGTCAGTCAGGTTATTAGTGGTGGATTAGTTTAAGCCGGCAGGATCGGCTCAGATTAACGGAGTCAAGTTGTCGATTATAGACACATTGACTCGGCTTGAAGCTTAAAGAACAATGTTACAAGTAATAAAACCTTGCTAAAGAAAATTCTTTCCTGGTCACTTAATTGCAATTTGTTCTGTTAATGCTAAATATTTTCTTATACAGTTTCACATAAGTCATGAGTTTATTTGTAACCTTAATATTCTACGATCATCATCAAATTCCTTAGAAAGTCCACTGTAAGACATAGGCCTTCCTTAAAAAGAAGAAGGTTTGCCCATAATTGCCACTCTGGGCAGGCGTAGTGGCAATCGCAGGGCGTAGTTTAGATCGCAAGCGCAAGATAGTAGATAGTGCGTAGTCAATGAAAAGACCGGACTAATAAATCGGGTTGCCGTTAAAGACGTTTCTTATATGATGGGCCCAATGGCGCAGATGGTAGTAATCTTATCCTGTGCGCTAAGGGTCGTGGGTTCGATTCTCATCCAGTGCATGTATTTGTTTGTTATATGTCTAGGTGTTAAATATGTGTATTTAAGTAGTATATTTGTGATTCCTCTGTTATCTGGCGTCCGTAACACAAGTGCTTTAAGCGACTTATCACGGAGTCAGGTCAATATGAGAAGTTGTGGTTTTTTTTATGATATTATTATTATTCCATCAAATGTCAAATAATTATATTTTTGTCAAAAATCTCTATAATAAGTTGTTAATTAAGTAAGTTGAAATGCAGCCAATTAGGTTTTGCTCGAAATAAAATCGTAAAAATCATCATCCCTAGAAACGTTGGTTTTGCTAAAAATGGAACACTTCAGTTACGTGTCATTGTAAGTTTAATAAACAATGTTCAATACAGTTTTTAACACATGAAAACCTGTTAACGAACAAAGTGGTGGTTCCAATCTAGTCTTTTTGTTCGAGCCGGCAAAAAAGAGGCAACCGTTTGCAGCAGTGACCAGCTTTGTAACCTTTTAAAATTTACTCTCTATTTTTAATTATTTAAATATGCATTCGCAATTTTAACGATATCCTTTTTTTCGGTACATAATCGTGCAAAAGGAAGAGTAATATTATCTACAATGATATTCTCATAACGAAAACCACATACAAACTGCCGCTTGCATTGGGCGCCATATTGGGCTTGCATTGTACCTATTGATGTAGTGATATTACTGGGTAATGTGACTTAAATGTTACATTACGTATTAGTTGTGAGGCACCGGCAGAGTAGACTAGTACCTCCCCCTGTACTAGGTGTTCTAAAAGGCGTCTAAAGTACCAGAACCAACAGATGGCGGTATATCCATCCAAAATAGTGCAGCTCAAATGCACAGAGCGGGGATGGGCAGCAGCGTCCCCGTCGCGAAAGCTGTGCTCTGCAATTGTCAACACGATTGCCTAGCACGTCAATTATGGGCAACATTTCCCCTTTCTTTGGGGGGCCTATATACAGCAGTGGACTTTCAATGGCTGGTATGATGATGAATGTGACATAATATCGAGCCCTTACCGCCAAATTGTCGTAAGCGATACTTTTGTTGAAAAGGCTTTTTTTATTGTAACTTGTATTTAAAGCTGTAACGGACATATCCCAGTTGACGTTTCCCTTAAGAAAAACCGTTATAGAGTTATAGCAATTGCTAAATTTAATTACTTAATGATTTTTATAAAAATCCTTCTCCTGTAAAATTTGGGTTTTGTCGGTTACGCTAAGATGGCGGTAAAGGCTCGATATCTACAGGTAGGTTAGCAACGCGCTAGTGATATCCTTGATATTAAAAAATTGCTCGATTTTTATATTCTTGACACATTTCAAGGTTTTCACACACGAAAACATTTTTTAATGAAAAATAATAAAGATTTGTTTGCCATAGGTGCAGGGCGGTGACAGGAGGCGCGCGAGCGAGAGATGGCTGCCCCGGCCAGCTGATAGCATGCGGGCGGCGGCGCGCCGGCCCGCCCCGACCTAGCCGATCGCACCACGAGCGGCACATTCACGGGTGAGTACCGCGGCTGACTTTTTTTCCTCTGAGACTCCACCATTGAGAGAGATAGGTGAGATAATTCGGACGGCGGCGTGTCAGCCCGTTCAGACTAAGTCAAACTAAAGTGGTACTTGGACGGATGAGTATCAGCAGACATATTTTTATTCTGACACTCATCACACGGGAGACAGGTGAAATTCAGGTGAAGGCGTCCTCTCCGACTCATTCGCATCTAAGTGGCACGAGAGTCCGTGTGACTATAGCGTATCGAGTTCAGTCAGTCGTGCTGCATGCAGCACAATTATGCTAAGGCACTCTGCTACTGAGGGGCTCATGAACATGGAACAACGCGCTGGTCTGATTAAAATTGGAAGATTGCGCTGCAAACATTTGATTCGCAGGTGAGTAACACAGCTGGAAACATGCAGTCCAGCAGTACCATACAGCATAAATTACATAATAAATGCATATAATAAAAAAAATATGACGAAGATTTTTTTTGTCATAGAAAAAATTGTGTTTATTTCCAAAAAATATGGTATAAAAAGATGTTACGATTAAAGCAGAGAATACATGTTTCGCTGTTATAATAGCATGCAAATTTTTAATGAATGATGAAGCTCAACATATTTTTTTAATTATCATACAAGTATATCATAAAAATATTTACCACGAGCCATTTGTATGTGTATTTGAAAATTTGTTTTGAATACATTTTGATTTAGTTGTTCCATTTTCATTTGTGGAATGCGGGCGGAGCAGAATTGTTCCTTTCTCTGCACTAGGCGACTGAGGTATTGGATATATACGAATTCAAAACAACGCAGCTTAAATACAACAGGGTGGAGATGGGCAGCTTTGATGTTGCGCTTTGCAATTGATTATGGACATTAATACTCCTATCTTGGGAAGGCCTACGTCAAAGAGTGGACTTTAGATGGTCGATTTCCCGTTGTATCTTATTATCTATTGTTACTTACATTGTCAGAAAGCTTTTACTATACAATTTTGAAATTAAAGTATCGATAAGAATTCATCTACCATAATATTTTATAGAAAAAGATCAACTCCTCGAACCCGAATCGCAATTATAATTTGTTACTATTCAGCATTTTTCTTTGCATAAAACCTCTAAAGTAAGAATTATCAGGGTTCACAATGACTTAGGCGAATTGTTTAATTGAAAATGTTTTCGCGGCAGTTGTCTTAATGTGCGCTTGCTGACAAAGGGTTCACAAGAATAGTTATAATCTTAAACCACGCTGGTTGGTGTTTCTGACACACGACAGATTGCTCTAATTCACAAACTTGGTTACAAGGGTCGACGAAATCGAATTATGTCCACAAAACTTGCCCGCCCTCAGATTGTACATTATATTTGTATTTCAATAACAATAACTATATTTTATAAAGTAAAATGGCTATTCATAATTCTCAATAATTTCATAAACTTTCAACAGATACCTCTGACTTTGGAAAGGAATAAAATTAATTTCAAATTTGTCTAGAGTAATGGAGGGTCTTTTGAAAGAGATATGAAGTAAATTTTTGCAATAAAGCGGCGGAATCCGCATCTAGATATCAATTTTGCGAGCGGAAATTTGAATGTCCACTTTAAGCTTTATCGTATCAATTTTTTAAGTCGCTTCTGTCGTTTTTATGGTGGCTACCGCTTGAGATTTTTCCAATTAGTTATCTTGAGAGAGCTGTACGTATATTTCTTTTTCTCAAACAGTATTTTTTTAAGAATTAGATATTATATTGATAAAAATAAGTGCATGCTATTGATTGAGACATGTTTGTATACCTTCATGTATCTGCAGATTTGCTCATCGTTCACATATTAGGAGATATAGAGGTATAAGAAAAATTCAAGTCGTCTGAATTACAAAGTTGTTATTTCTAGTTACGCAAACTATTTTGTAAAGGACAATGGTTATTAAAATTTCCCGATAATGTGCGCAGTTAGTAGTCGATCATAAAAGTAGATCGATCCTTTTGACCACTACAGACAGCTATAGAAATTTACACTTACGTCTTCTGCCCATCTATGCGGTCGGTTATAGAGTACATTTCTGTGTGTGTGACATAGTTACATTTCCACAAAGATCCAAGACATTAAACATAAAAGGACTTTTATTAAATGCATATTTTACAATAATGATAATATATATCAGTAGCGATATTAAATATGTAACCTAAAAAAAACTTTTACAACTTTCTTGTCACATTTAAACACGGTTGCCGCAAGGTCCCAAAACGGCTAATGAAATATGACAGTTTAAAGTCATTTTCAAAAAGTTTCATTGTGGATAGTAACCGGGTAAATGTTAGAAAATATGAACGCTGAGGAAACGCCTTGTGCCACGAGCCACAACGATATTCAGTCAATAAAGGCACGATACATAAAGGCGTTCTTTTACTGACATAAAATAGGCTTAGTTTATCATCGAGGATACGTTTCGTGGTAAAAAAATAAAGCTACAGTTGTCTACGTCGACCAACATCAATGGACTGTGTGAAAAAACAAGTCTATTTGCAGACTATAGCAGTATATAAAAGAAAGTTTTCAAACAAAACACATGGAGTCGATCGCTTGAGAGTGACCGCACACCCGCGGGAAATTTTGGTCGTCGAGTCGAACAGTTGCTCGCCAGAGACCGGTATTACGTGAATTGTTGAACGCATAACTCTCTCGCACGTTAGGTGAATACAAGCTCCGGGGTAATTTTGTGGATAATTCTTGTCCGTGCGTTCGTCTCATGAAAATTTATTTCCTCGTTGAAAGAACAATTGGCTCTTGTTTTAATCTATCTGAGGGACGATCGAAGCCTTCAAAGTTTGTGTGGGTGTTGTTAATAGCATTCTGCAAGTGAAGTTCTTTTTTAATTTGCATTTAATACACATTGGGTATGCGCTGTCCATTTTAATGCAGCCCAGAGGTACCGGCAGAGTAAAACTGTACCTCCTCTGAAAACCATCCGAAACAGTGTAGCTCAAATGCAGAGGGTGGGGGTGGGCAGCAGCATCCCCGTCGCAAAAGCTGCGCTCTGCGATTGCGAACACGTTTGTCCAGCACGACAATTATGGGCAAAATTGCCCCGCTCTTAGGGAGGCCTATGTCCAGCAGTGGTCTTCCAATGGCTGTAATGATAATGATGATGATGATTTTAACGCAGTGTAAGATGTTCCTCACATAATTCTATTCTTCATAACTAATGCGTACTATTCTGTCTGTCCCTGTTAATAAAATATTGTACAATCTGAAGGCTCGATTATTATATATACAATAGATGTAAAATACTCTAATCTTAGACCAGTAGTGCAACCTTGATATGGAAGAGCCACAGACTACAATTTACTAAATTCTATATTTTTTAAAGAGAAAAAGATAGAAGTGATCCTTTATCACTCGCAAATCCATTCAGAAAGTTTTAAAGGTTTCTTGATAAATAAATTTAATTTGACACACTAAGCCGCACGTGGCTCGCGAGCCGCAGTTTGCCGTTCCAGATTCCAACGCAGTATCTTGGGCAGTATATCCTCGTATACCTATAAAAAAGAGATTTTTTTGACTTAACTTTATGAGTTTGGAATGTGTGGGATACTTTTTAGATATTTTCATTATATCTAACTTTTACATATATCTATTAATATTTTATTTAAAAAATTTAGTATCAAGCACACCAAGCTTTTGAACATTAAAAAATATATTTGTGTGAATTTCGATTTATTAGTTATTATTCTTAAATTTTTAGTTCAGCATCTACAAAAGCATATATTTATAGTTGTTTTTAACTATTATTTAGAATAGATAGATACTATAGAATAGAATACTAGCTCCCCTAGTGGTGCTCCCCCCCCTGGTGTAGTTAGAGGCGGAACCGATAGATGCAAAACTACGCTCTGCGCTTGCTATCACGCCAGATCGGCTCGGCAGTTATGAGGCATATGACTATCAAAGGGGATTTTACGGCTGCGATGATGATAATGATGACTTATACTAAAAACTCAGCAGTTTGAACTCTTCTCTCTACTCATGAAACAGTTCTCATAAAACAAATAAAAGTTGTTCGAAAAGTTTTAATTGGTATAAATAAACAATTATCACATTTTCCGGTGCTTTTCTTTTTTTTTACTCTTCCATATTTTTTTTTATTCGTTCGCAAAGGTTCGTTTTTATACTGTTGTTATCCTTTTTTTAATTTGTGGGATCAAGGATTTCTTCTCATGTAAGTGATTGTGTTACTGTGAACACGGATGTCAAAATAATAAAAATCTTTAGAAAATAAATGAACAGGAATATTTTTTTCAGTGAATTATGAATATATTGATTTTAAATATACGAATTTAAAAAAAAAATTGAGTTGAGAAATATCAGCCGAATGCAAATATATATTAGAGTAAGTTGGGTTTTTTAATTTACGGATACGCGGTCCTGAAATCCTTACTAATATTATAAAAGCGAAAGTTTGTGAGTATGAATGAGTGCCTGTTTGTTTGTTCTCTTTCACGCTGGAGTCAGTTTATTAGATCTAGATGGAATTTGGCACAAAGCTTACTGATATTCTGGGGGCTCCATTTAATCGGGAAAAATGTCCCCATGGCGTAAATCTGATGGCGTTTTTATTCGTCTATGGAACCGGCACTAAATTTTGCACAGAGACTCGATTTACTGTGATTCGATCTAGACTTCTTCCTGGAACAGCAAGGTTCTTTAGAGACGAGAGACGTCGCGGGCGGAAAGCTATTTATTTTTGAATGTAAGGTGCTCTCTGTAGTTATTCGTATATGAAATATGTTTTTTTCTTTGTTTAGAATAAATTTAAATTTTGTTGTGGTTTCAAGTTTTAAAGTACCAGCTATATTGCATAATATTTTTGAACATACTTATGATAGAAACTACTCTTTTTTAAAAATGTAAAATTTTAAATGAAGCGCGTTTTGAAGTCGTAACAAGAGTATGTAGTTTTATTACTTTGTTGTACTAAAAGATCTTACTAAAGCAGCATTCTATCTAGTATTCTTTTCGTAAGTAACTATTTAATTTAAATGAAGTTGCTGCTTTGGTTTCTTTTATATTCTCTACTCATTGTCAAGGACTATTGAAGCTTCTCTAAGAAAATAAGATTTTATTTCTCTTTAAAAAATATCTTATAATGTTGCGCTCTTCAGAAACTCTTAGACGTTGTTCAGTAGCTGAAAAAATAATTCCTTCTATCCAAAAATTCATACAAATTTCATTTCCCCAGCGCAAGACAAGCGGAAAGCTTAATAATTTTTGTAATGAAACAGCCCAGTGGCTAATTAAGCGCGGACTCTGCTTTCCCAGGAAGTTAGGAAAGACTCCCTGGCGGGCAGCTGTGCCAGAGTGAGATAGGGTCGTTAAACGAAAAGTTATTGTCCCACCTTTGGAGGGTAAAATATCTGATAATATAACCTTTTTTGACAGGCGGGAATATTTACCACTATACTCCTGAAGAAGGATGTATCGGTAGAGTTGAATAGTACCTTAAGCAGTTGTTGTAAAAGGCGACTAAGGTACCAGAACCAGCAGATGGAGGAATATCCGTCCGGGACAGTGGAGTTGAAACGCATTGGGTAAGGATAAGAAGCAGAATCCTTGTCGTGAAAGCTGCGCTTTGCGATTGCCAACACGCTTGCCCAGCGTGTCAATTATAAGCAAAATTCCCCGTTTCTTAGGGAGGCCTATGTTTAGCAGTGGACTTCCAACGGCTGGTATGATGAACCTTTTTAAGATTTTACGAGAATCGTGGACCCTACCTAAATTTAAATACTGCAAGCCGAATGTGGTGACATTCTTTTTTGTTGGTGTTACCACGTAGAATGGGGTAATATTAGGTTACTTAGATTTATTCAGATACTAGTTGATACCTGCGATTTCACTTTCACATTAGTACTTAAAGTAACGTGATTCTTTTCAATGCACCCATATATCTTTATTTATACCGAAATTCATTAAAAATTATTCTAGGGTTCAATCTTGACAGCATAACTATGGACTGCTAAAATTTCCAAACGGAGTTGTACAAATTTGAAGTTAAAGGTGTACAGTGATTTCAAATAAAGAAAAAGTTTTGCTCCTACTTGCATCTCGAACACAACACGATGATGAGCAAATTTGCGGATGAAACTTTGCAGGCGTTTGGAGCGCGAATAACACTTATCGTTGTATTTGGAAGGAAATCTTTGTACATTATAGCCACGTGTTGCTCTATTGTGAGATTAATGAGATTAATATTGACACAACATCCCATACATTGACAGCCTCATTGACAGATAACAGAGAAATAACAAATATAAGATACATATAAATAGCACCTAGGCACAGATCAAACACAAATATCATCATATAAATATTTGTTCTGGGTGGGAATCGAAACCACGACCCTTGGCGCATAAAACAGCATCAGCGCCATCAGGACGTTATGTATAAGATGATTTACTAGATTTTACAGTATATTTTTTCGCTTTTCAGACACAGACTTTTGCATTTCAGACACAGACTTTCGCATTTATGCTATTAGCTGGATTTCAAACAGCTTGTGGTACGATTTTATCACTAAAGAAATAAAACCATATGTATAATGGCACAACACTAGTTTATTTCACAGTACACTCAAAGGTGAAATGAGGCAGCTCCAACCTAATCCATGCACTCTGAGTTGTTTGGGATATGTATATCTTATACATGTTGAAACCACATGCATAATTGCCAGCATTAGCTTAGTTCTGGCGCAGCAAACCGACTGTAGCATATATTGTTTCGTGGTGAAACGAAATTTGTTTTTGTGCATTAAAAATGGCTTAATATCAACCCTGCAACTGTTTTTAAGTGTATTTTTTAACATAGCATGCACTTGTAAATTATGATTATTCCTGGTTCACTTCGAGCACTGACAATCGATATATGCACGAGGTAGACCTCCTTTATTTATTTAAAAACACATCATTTAATCTTACTGAAATTAATCCAATGCGCTTAGAAGATTAAATTAGATTGAATTCAAAACAATATCAGGATTTTCAAAAAAAATATAAGTCAAGATTGAAAGACATAATATAAACCGCTAGGCAAGACATAAAAACAAATAATTACAACAAAAAATATTCAATGTCAGAAATAAGTCTACTTGAATTCATATTTCCTTTAGAATTGTACGTAACTGATAACGTAAATGTCCAAAATTTTCTCATACAAAGGTTATCTACATTAGTGCTTTATTGTCACCTATTTCTACCGCCAAATATCACAGTTCGTGATATGTAATTTTTCTTTCTTGTAAATAATTTGATTCCTCCCCGCATACCATACATGGCGACCCGTTGTTACAATTTCGAAATTCGAACCTGGGACTGGAACTTAGCCGGCCAGTAATGTTATCAAAATAGGTTATACTTAGTGGTACAGATTTTCGGGATTATTATACCTATATGTTCCAATAAAATTAAGTCTGTATTTTTAGCTGGGCTCTTGATATATATCTAGATATATATATCAATAAAATGCATACGTCTTTGTGTCTAAACTTACCGAGATAGAGAAAAACTAAAAAAAAATACTTTGCGTTTTATATTCAATTATTAATTTAAGCATCGTTATATTAATCATCTAGGTCAACCGGAGAAATTCAATAAATATTAATAAATATACATATAATAATAATACAATTTATTGTACATCTATATACATATACAGACAATAATATTAATAGTGATACACAATGAAGTACAATTGGCGGCCTTATCGTATATATGCGATTTCTTCTAGGCAACCTTTGCATGAAAAATATATGGAAAACATATTTGAAACATGATTTTATTTACACCTTATACTGAGACGATTGTCATTACGCTTGCCCAGCGCGGCAATTATGGGCAAAAAGCCTCCTTTCTTGGAGAAGCCTATGTCCATTGCTGGACTTCCCAATGGTTGGTATGATGATGATGATATTTTATATATATATAAAATATCATTATTCCTATATATATATATACAAATTGCTAACATCACCTCTCATTTATTCGCGTGTTTGAACCAACCGAACCAATATATCTCAATAAGCCCGACCCTTTACCGGTTCAAATAAAACCGATGTTCGAAATTTTTTCATATTCATTTTATATCTTATTTGGAGAAACGTTTAAGCGAAATTGAATTACAATACTTCTGTTTGAGCAATTTCTTTTGTTGAGTTTTACATTCGGCATATGTTCGTACGTTCACTCAACTTTTTCCACGACCAGGTTTAAGTTTATGAGGGTTCTTTGCGTAGATAAATCCGTTACCATAGCAACAGGGAACTTCTCTTCACATTATTGAATAAGTAAAGTGACAACGATGACTATGACAGATAAGTATTGGGGCCTAGTTGGCGTAGTGGTACTGAACGCAACATTAGCATAGAAGGCCCGAGTACGATTCCCGATCAGAAATTGTTTAAGGTTTTTAAAACTGTAAAAGGACAGTCGCGTTTGCCTTTTTTACATTTTATCGACCATGTCAACAACGAGCCTTTAGACCATCATTATCACAAGGATATCGCTATCGTTTTGTAATTCTTGTGACTTGAAGATTAAATGTCAAATTACCCATCAGACCGGAACACAACGCGAACACTGTTTGGTAATTGGCGGTAGAAGTAGGTAAGACTTAGGTATCAATGCAGACGACCTTTATATAATAACGCTCGATTAGAGGTATTAATTGATTTAAAGCTTTTGATACCGTCAGCCATCAAAAGCTTTTACAAAAGCTCTTTGATATAGGATACACATAAACAGCCCTCAACATGTTCAGATCGTACTTACCAAGTGGTCAAAATCAGCAGTTGCACCAGTCCAAAGCAAAATGTATCTTACGACATAGCACAAGGTTCGAAAGTCGGTTCTTTTATGTTTTTAATCTACATAAACAACACCCGTCCACCCAAGATAACACCCGTCTACGAATGTGTAACAAATCTCATTAATGACGCTCAACAAGATTTGAATATTAATTATTATATTTGTCGCAAAGAATAAAGTTTAGCCACAATGGAGGGTACTGTTTACCATAGGGGGCTTACTATAAAAAAGAAAAAAACACATATTTAATAGCAGGAAATATGTTGGACTAAGAGTCGATGCCAAATTAACATGAAAGCCACATATTGAATATCTCAAAACAAAACTAACACTACCATTAGAAGCATTGCGTAGAGTAGCAAACTGCTCTCTAAGAGGAGATTTAGTACTTAAATAATTACACAAGAAGCAGGAAACAAAATAATATAATTTGAAAATGGACCAAATTCAAATAGCAACGGGGTGGGCATGGGCAGCAGGCTTCGATAGCCACGCCTGTCCAGCGCGGTAATAATGATCAAACTCCCCCTTTCTTGGGGAGGCCTGTGTCTATCAGCAGTCGGTATACGGCTGCTAATGATGAATAAATTTGTCTTTTGAGAAATTTCTCAAACCAATTTGTAAAAATTAAAAAAGAAAATGCAACGGTGCTTAAATGCGCATATTTAGAATGATACCGAGAACATGTTTTCTACTTAAAATTTAATGTAATGCTGCCAGTTATAATTAAACCGGTGTTATTCCAGTGTTTGTACAGGACTTGAGACGATAATGCAAGAGTAAATATTTTTAACCCTTCCACTCTTTACTCAAAGCATGTTAAACATTTGACTTGGTGTTGTACCTTGCAAGTTGTGCTGCTCTCGTATCGGCTTTGGATTTCATTATTAAATTAATATGCTCAAAGACACTTTTATTTTGTTTCGGACTAGCGATTCGACCTTGCTTCGTTACCAGAAAATTCCGATATATTTTTTTCTGTCACGATCAACGTCACGATCACATCTTTCTAATTCACACTACGCTTAGAAATCCGTTTAGAAATAAATAGTTTGAACTTCATAAAGATATAGACTCTTTCACATCACTCCTTTTTCAACCTAAATCGAGGTGCATGAAAATGGACACTTGCGGCTAAAATAGTACCATCTTATAAATTGACCTAACTCCGAAATAAATCGCTTAAAGCAAAAGCTTTTGTGTTACGGGTACCAGATAACAGGGGAATCACAGTTATAATACTTAAATACATAAAATTAACACCCAGACACAGAACACAGATAAATATCATCATATAAACATTGGCCCTAGGTGCGAATCGAACCCGCGACACTTGGCGCACAAGATAGGATCACGACTATCTACACCATCGGGCCCTCTAAAGAAGATGTATCAATTGGCTACATTAAAAATACATATTTTGTTAGAGAAATGAAATCCTATAATCTTGCCAACATTTTACGACGAATTGATTTTAGAATTAAGACCGTTCTGCACAAAATTACCGGCTACGATCAGTTTTCATCATTTTTTTCCACGGCACAATTTAAAGGCCATTCAATTCGAACTAAGAAGGCGATAATAAATATAGAACGTAATAACAGCTGGGTGCTATAGATTTGCACAGTATAGCAAGAGTTTAAAGTATAACTCCTATACCTAAATTAGTTCGTTATAGCAGAAAGTCCAATTGAGTGCTATATAAGTAGACAGTATAAAAGCCGTTTAAAGTATAGCTCTTATAGTTATAGCGGATAGTCCAAATTAATTTCTAAGTTCTATGAAATTTATTTACTGTACTACCTATTATTAGGATCATGCATATCTACTATAATATAATTCTCGCCTCACAGTTTTAGTTAGCTATTTTTAATACCTATAAGTGATGAGTGGGGTGGTCCTCTCCAAAACATGTTTCAAATGTTTTATTTAAATATTGCCATCAAAAAGACATAGCTTTATTTATTATTAACGATGTTAGTAATTTTAACATTTTAAATAATCAGGATTAGCTAGAGTTAGTAATAATAAGCAGAAGGTTGGTAAACCTGCAGAGTACGGTTCTCAAACCATTGCTGCGTGCAAGCGAGCTGTCACAGATGTAGCCCTTATACACCCGGCATTGGATAGCTCCCAATGACACAACTTCCTTTGATATTTGGACCAATGAGCAATTTCTTTTTTATTATATTTTATTGGAAATCTAATAATTAATCAGCGTTATTTGTAGCCTATAATTGTGCGCGACATCGCCAAGCAAACTCTAACTTTGTGAAATGAAGGAATTAGGCCACATTACCCAGTTAATCACAGCGTTCACAGCGTTAATCAGTCTACTAAGCGGAAGTATTGATTATAACGATTAAGTTATTATACACGATGCAAAATTATATAAGTAAAATATATTTTTCTTAGTTTAAAATTTTCCGCACTCATTAAATTTTATCTGTGGTAAAGTAATTATAACCTAAAAACGTCACATTGTCATAATCTGAGAAATTACTAGTTTAAATAAAATACCACTAAAATAGTTGTGATTTGGAACTGACATTGTAAATAATAACATTAAATGTCGTTTCTTTTCTTACAGGTATGTAAGGTATTATTAACAATTGTTTAATTGTTTGTTAGGTAGCGTACATTTAAAATAACGAAATAAATCTTTTCTTACAGAGAAACTCAATTGTGTTTTATCGACTGTGTCGTCATTACACTTTGGATAATATAATATTATATTATATATATATAGATAGAATTTACTTCCATTCATCATCATCTTATCAGCCATACTAAGTTCACTGTTGGGCATAGGCCTCCCTATGATAGTGGGATTTATGTCCATATTTGTCCGCGTTGGGCAGGCGTGGTGGCAATAGCAGTGCGCAACTTTGCGATGAGGATGCTGCTACCCCATACCCACTCTGTAGCATTTAAGCTGCGCTGTTTTAAATAGATATACCGCCTTCTGCTGGTCCGGTACCTTAGTCGCCTCTAGTACGACTAAGTACGACTCATAGTATAGAAATAATACCTGTTCTACTCCATCGTTTCTCTACGGCTCGGCTCCTGCTTCCATTAGCTTTTATGTATGTTATATACTAGCAGTGCCCACGACTTCGCTCGCGTAGAATAGTGACTTTGGGGGTATAGTAGCCTTTAACCCATTTTTGCAACATTTCTCACTAAGGCTTCGCTCCTATTAGTCTCAGCGTATTGTTATATAGCCTAAAGCCTTCCTCTATAAATGGAATATCCATGAAAAAAAGAATTATTCAAATCGGACCAGTAGATCCTGAGAATAGCGCGTTTAAACAAACAAACAAACTCTTCCGCTTTATAATATTAGTATAGATTTTGTAAATATTTGATTTAATTAAATTTAGTCACATGCATAAAAACGTGGTAACGGTCCAGCTAAAGTAAATGCAATTATAAACATTTTTTTTGATGGTAGATAGCACTGCAGGATTTAATATTATTCACCCAACCTTCCACCAAAATCAAAGCCAAAGCGATAAACGCGGAGTTTAATTTTAGTTCAGACCCTTCCCAAGATTAATTCAGTCCGTGCTTGATCTCCGAACTTCAAAACAACACCTATCAAAACAATTGTCACGTAAATGCTTATGAACTTGTAAAACAACTGTCAAAATTTAAAATGGTTCGCAATTTTTTTGTTGCGGTATATCTTACACCAGAATTTGTGCGCGATGTCTTTTATTTATATCTCATCCTTTAGGACCTTTTTATTATGTTACGTTTATGTATTATTACGCTAAGCTATGCAAAAATCGTACCGATTCCATAGAGAAAAGTAAATTCCAGGTCTATTCCACGGGAACATGCTTTTGGGGATAAAAAGGATCCTGTGTGTTCCCCAGACTATCAATAAATCTTGCTTAGATCTGTAAAAGAACCAAAGTTACCAAGATAGCCCAGTGGATTAGTAAGTTGAAGTGGCAGTGAGCAGGGCACTTAGCACAATGACGATAGAGTCGTAAGGTTCTGGAATGGAGTCCACCCACCGGTTAGCGCAGCGTAGGGTCTGACTAAAACCGCGTGATCGCGTTGGACGCTGGCCGCATACAACCGGTCCCATTGGAAATCACTTGGAGAAGACTATGTCCAGCAGTGGATGGAGGTCCGACGGCTGATATGATGTTGATGAGATTTGATCAGCCGTTCCGGGGCGTGCACACATCCATACTCACAAACTCGATGCAAGAGTCAATAGACATTATTGAAGTTTGTGTGATTTCAATCCGGTGAAATTGTGGTTGTCTAACAGCTAAGATGATATCACAAGGCTTCACCTAAAAATAGTCAGTTACAAATCATATTTAGTTATTGTTAGTGAGTGTGGAGACATGTGCTTTATGATAATTAACAGTCTTATTAATAACGGTAATAAAGAATTGAAGGCGATTACGAAAATATATAAAAAACTAACGTTCCACTTCAACTTTTAATTTTCTTTCATGCACTATCTACATCAGCAGACCTGTGCATTTCTTGCATTTCATTTCTTCACGTTTGTTTACACTAGCGTTAAGATGTATCGATTTCTCCAGTATTCCTTAAAGTGGAATCGAGTCGAGGAAAAGTCATCGAGACCCAATGTTTATATTTACATTTGCCTCGGTTTAGTATTCCAATATCGTAAGTTGAGTGTTGAGTATGGCAGATGATGAAAGTAGGATCAATGCGCTTGAAATAAGATATTGGCGCAGTATTTGCGGATCGGAATTGATGACAGGTTTAGAAATAGGGTGATAAGAGATATCTGGGGGGGAAAGGATGTTAAGATATTTTTGAAATGAAGACTCGACGTATAAGATTATACAATAAAAGAGGTTTATAAGTTAATAGAATAGTTAGAAGAATGATACTTAGAAAGACACGCTAACTAGACACAGACATCATAATTATGTATTTGAGTATATTTCCATAAATTGGTAATAATTTTAAATTTAAATCGACCTTCTAGTGTGTAGGCTAGGTTTCCATCAAAGATAGGCAAATGTTCTTTTGTGATTGAATGTGATTGTTATATATTCAAAGTAGGTAGTATTTACAGGGTTTTGTTTTATTTAAATTATTTAAAAGTTATGTTGATTTTGAATATTTTGTTTCACATTCTTGCTGACTGTAACTTCGATTCAAGTATCCGTTTTATAAACGTAAAGAAATGATCAGTTACATTTTGCTATAGACAGAAATAAAGACGATACCTAAGCCCTATTAAAATATAAAAAAAAAATTATTAAATATTTATGTAAAAAAAGAAATTATGTTTAAATAAGATTCCTAAGAATAAGATACGAAGAATTAGAATTATGAAGAGTAATAGAGTTTAATTGATTTCTCTTTATTAACAGATTATTAACATTCTTTCAGATTATCAACACCGAATTTATTAATTTATGAATATATTCAATAGTTATCAATTAATATTTTAAATCCAAAAATGTGTCTATTACTTTGATGGCTGAACCAGAAAACCTTTTTTCAATGAAGTTGGGCATATGCTGTCAGTTTAAATGATAATAATGGAAAAAAGCTACTTTTGCCACAGAAAAATGAGGATGCAGCTAGCGAAAAGCATTTAAAACGTTATTTGAGTGGCACTCGCTTTAGTTTTCTATGAAAATATCTTCTCTGGCCGGATATATGGCAGAGTAAATAAGCGGGGTTGAGCTCGCGGAAATGGGATGGGTATCGAGTGTGGTAGTTTATTAATATTGTTCGTAGAGGTTTGTCTCCGTGCGGACGCGTGATCTTGCTCTATTTATTTTGCTTTATCCTTGTTGAGGGGAACGAAGTAGTTTGTAGACTATCCATTCTATATGACATCGAAAAGAGTTTCTATGTTCGGTCATAGACAAGATATCTAATTAAATTTCTTCTAAAGGTGGACACTTGTTACTGTGATCCAAATCTGTTGGGATGTTTCAATATTCTTCTTTATATATAAAAGTAAAAAATAATAAAAAAATTGTGCGTGTTAAGATTTTTTTAAATTTACTATTAGGCAGAGTATAGTTAATAATTTACCTCCCTTTGTATCAGGTTTCGTAAGGGGCGACTGAGGTACCGGAACCGAAAGATGGCGGTATATCCATCCGGAACAGTGCAGCTCAAATGTAAAGGGCGGGTATGAGCAGCAGATTCTCCGTCGCGAAAGCTACGCTCTGCGATTCCTCCCCCTTTCTTCGAGAGGCCTATGTCCAGCAGTGGACTTTCAATGGCTGGTATGATGATGATGACGATGAAATATTTATCTTGGCTGGGAATCGAACCTATGACCTTTTGCGCAAAACATAGTATTACGTCATTTTACTAAAACCTTACTTTGCCGGTACCTCAAGAGAGTAGTGGATTTTCAAATATCATCATATAAATATTTATCTTGGGTGGGTATCAAACCCATGACCTTTTGCACACTAGATAAGATCTCGTCATTTTGCTAACACCTTTGTATGGATACATTAATAGTCTGAAATAATTTTTATTATTATTATTATACAAAGCTTGTTTCCAATTGGGGAGTGCGTCGAACCAAAACACCCATTCCCTACATGCATGATATCAACGCCCTCTTCAATATCGTTTACACTACTCGCCGTATCTTTACGTACGAGTAGTTCCCATTCACGCCCCTAAACACGAATATCGCGTAAGTACCCAGAGAGAACGTAATGCGTATCATTATTCAAAGCTTAGACATGTAGGTTTGACAGTACCCCAAGGGCGTCCCTACGGCCGACAATCGTAAACTACCTAAGTTTATGACGACAGCGAACGTACATTCCAACTCGTAAAATGGAAATAGACCTCCCCTAGATTATATGTTTCACCTGTACCTAGTTTACTGTGATAAAGTTATCTTAAATATAACTCAGCTCTGTCTATGCATAAAACATCTTTAGTTACAATTTCTCCTTTATCGATCGCTTCTAACTTTGTAAAATTTCGACTTAAAGTATTTATAGGTAACTAGCTATGCCCGCGACTTCGTCCGCGTGAAATAGTTTTTTAGGGTACCATACCTCTTTCCCTTAACTTATATAAACTTTGAATGTCTTGTTTATTTATAGCGAATGAATGGCCTGAATAAAGAGTTTCAAGTTTCTAGCTCTAAAAATAGCGATACTTCCATACAACTTTTCATCCCCCTTTTCAACCCCTTACAACCCTTATTTCAAATTAAAAATAGCCTATAGCCTAATAACATTTAGACCTTGAGAAAGGACATACCTTTCTTAAGATCTTAAGATTACCGTGCTAAATTTCATCAAAATTGATTGCGAGGTTTAAGCGAGAAAGCGTAACAGACAAGCAGATAGACAGAGTTACTTTCACATTTATAATATTAGTAAGGATTTACTTACATCCTTGAAGAAATAGCGCTGATTTCTTATCACAAAAATGTCTTAGTAGCACAACGGTAGTGCAGTCTCTCGGTATGGGAAAGATGCAGGTTCGAGTCCCGTCTGACGCCTTGGAAAAGTAGATTTATGAGATTTAAGACGTTTCGCCGAAAGTAAGGTGGTGATGTAATGAAAGCAACATTGTACATTTTTGTATGCACCTTAGTTCCCTACGCTTACAACTTTAATTTTCTTTTTATATCGCTTTTTATTGTCCTAACATTTTATGTGCGTTAAAAGTTGAGTACAAGGATAATCTTCTTTTAATAATAATTGATACAATGAAAGAGTTTGTCCTGATTACTCAACGATACTTGATTTAGAATTAAATATATCTTCGTTTGATTCTGCCAAATCGCCAAACCTTATGACCCTACATTATTGAGGATTTTTTCAGAATTAGTAGTTACGACGAAAAACCGGACACCACTTATTTTTGCCGGACATGCAATCAAAAAGCCTTGCTATTTCCGGCTTTATCCGGACGCCTGGCAATACTAATTTGCAAGGTGTTAGGTGCATGTCATGAAGCCATGCCTTCGTGCAGTGGGAGGTACTATTCTATTTTTTAATAAATCTTATCTCTGTTTAGTAATGGCTGAAGTACTTTTATTATAATAATTATCTTCTTCTTCTTAGTTTTGACGTTAATTCATTAACAAATTTAAATGATCTTATAATTTTTTATATATGCGTTTACTGCTTATACGGTTGCCTTAAGGTAAACCACACGTCTAACAAAAAGTTAAATAAACTACTTGTTAAAGCCGTTAAAATAATCGTTTCATTATTATACTTAGACTTATAATGTAGTATTAATGTGTTATCGGTATATCACGCTTCTAATTCATGTTAGTTGTTGTATTGGTGTTACACATTGAACATTTTATACCTACATTATGTATTATTTGCCATTTGTAATGCTGAGGTTCTCGCCTAGAAATTGAGACCGGTAAATTGTTTTCTAGTGAATATTAGCCTTATCATAGTATTAAATTGTTAAAAACTGTTATACTACATAAAAATGCCGAAAGTTATAAACAAATAGATACACATATCTGTCTGTCTATTTGTTCAATTTTCAGGGCCCTATTGGTGAATCGATGTTGGCTCGAACTGTACACACACAGTGAGCAAAATTTTAATAACATCTGTTCAATAGTTTAGAAGTTCATTCGGATTCGGACAAACATGAGCGGAATTAATTTCTAAGCTATCAAACCAACACAGATTGTTGGTTCCTCCTTTCTCATTTTTTTTTCATGATAAATATACGTTATAGTTAAGACAGGATGATGTCTGTCAGGTGGCCTAGTATTTATTTCTGTAGGTACTTCTGCAGATCTGTTCTTCATGCAACGGGAGATGTAGGCAATCAAATATACACCGTATTGTTTTAATTAGCACCAATTACTGTCATCTAGGAAATTAAACCGTCTCGGAATATGTGGGCGGCGACAAAGTTGCAAGCCACAAAGGCAGGTCTCGGTTGCAACGAATTGTTGCGCGACGGTGTCGGTGCTGAGGCTGTCGGATTGGATTATGTGATTTGTTGCGGTTTTCTGCTTCTGTTGTTGTGCCTTGTGCAGCGCGAGTGAAAATAAAGTTTTAATATTGTTTAAATTTGTTCAATTTGACGCTTGTTGTGTGGAGAAGGGTTTGTTGTTTTTTTGTGTGAGGTTGCTTTCTATTTCACATAGCATATCACATAGAAAGATTTCAAATTGAAAAAAATGATTTATAGCAGTAGTATTTACTGTGATTATGATCCGTAAGGTACCGGCAGCGTAGAATAGTACCAGGTGTCGTATCTCTTCCTGTACCAGGTGTTGTAAGATGCAAATAAGGTACCAGAACCGACAGATGGTGGTATATCCATCCATTACAGCTACATTATTGTAGCTCAAATTCACAGGGCGGGGGTGGCGAAAAGCATCCCCGAGCGCAAAACTACGCTTTGCAGTTGCCAAGACTATTATATGCAAATTTTTTCCTTTCTTGGGGAGGCCTGTGTGGGAAAATGGACTTTCATTGGCTGATTGGTGCGGCGTACTTGCGACGCATTTGCGGCGTACTAGTGTTTGAGCGATTAATATTATAGAGGTATCGTAGTAAACGGAAATTGATAGACTCCTCTATCTCCGATGGAAAATAAACTTATATTTTATTATTATTATTTTATTTAAAACAAATAGAAAAATAATTAGTAGATTTTTTCTTTTAAAAAAATAACCCCACTGTTGTGTATTTATTTTATAATGATAAATATTTTTTTTTCCACTGCAGTCGGATTAATATTTTACTAGAAAAGTAGATTAGATTACTAGTCCCTGGAATCTGAACTAGGAATCGAAATCATGACCCTCGGGTAGCATATCCAATCTCCAATGTGGAGACGTGATTAATAAAATTAAGATAATAATAATAATCATTTCTTAACTATTGATAGTTATACTTCTTGGATTTGAGAAGTTGTTCATTTGTTTGCATAAAATATGAAAACACCTAATTGTGTTAAATTTTCACAGGAACAGACAATAATAATTTTCATTCAATGTACCAAAGTTTCTTCTGTTTCGTAGACAAATTGATACTGTCAATAGATTACATCGCTGACCTTCAGTGACCTTGAACTGGCAACTCGTACGAAAGAAAGTAGGGATAAACTGTGACAGCAAAACTTTGGCGCGCCGTTTTCCACAGGTCTCGATATGTTTACGTTTTATGGTCGGTATAAACTAGAATCTGGGCGTAACACAAATATAGATTCGCTGAATCCCAATCTATTTAGCGCCATAAACCAATTTGTTAAACTGTTCTTATTTAATAAGATTGTCCTTAGATTTCTTAAAAGGGTTATTTGCATAGGTAGCCTTGGTGACTTGTAAAAATAAATAAATTTATACAAAAATAAAAATACATCGATGCGCCCTCACCAAAAGATATTACTTGGCTACGTTAAATGTAGTCAAAATAGAAACGCGTACAATAACAATTCACACAAAATCTGATACATAGACCTGATATCGAGACAAGTCACTTAAACCACTTGTGTTACGGATACCAGATAGCAGAGGAACCATTAGTATAAATATAGAACAAACACAAAAAATCTACTTTAAACATTTCTCCAGGTTGGGAATTAAAACTACGACATTACAAGACAGGTTTAATGGGTGAAAGAGATAGTGAAATTACTGGGTGATATAACATCTTAAGATCACAATGTTGGCGGTGACGTATAATCCACGTAATGGCAACTTACCATTACGTGGATTATATGCTTGTTTGCTAACTTTGTCTATATACCAACCGTAGAAAGTACACTGTCTTCCCAAGAATTGTGGATGAGCCCTATTTCATTTGAGATACGATGTTTCATGTGCATACACCGCAATTTGTCTGTTCCGGTACCTTAGCTGCCTCTTTATACCCTGCAGCGGGAAATATTATTCTGCTCTGCCGGTACTTCACATCTAAAATAGTTATACAAGAAAACTGTTCTAGAAATTGTAGAAGTTTTGTAGTGCTTCACTCTAAATAATTGCTATAAACACTGTGAACTTTGATGATTTGACCTTTGAAATCCACCAACCAAAAATCTTTACCAGCCCTGAGGTACCGGCAGAGTAGAATAGTAACTCCCCCTGTAACAAGTATAGTAAGAGGCGACTAAATTTCCAGAACCGACAGATGGCGGTATATCCATCCAAAATAGTGCAACTGAAATGCACAGGGCGGAGATGGGCAGCAGCTTCCCCTTCGCGAAAGCTGCGCTCTGTAATTACCAACGGGATTGCCCAGCGCGGCAGTTATGGGCAACATTCTCCCTTTCTTGGGGAGGCCTATGATCAGCATTGGATTTCCAATGGTTGGTATGATGATGAAATTTTTATATATAAAAAATACTTGTCACTGTGTTTGTGCGGGAAGAACTTCTAAAGTGCGTAACCGATTTTAATAACTGTATATAGTTTGATACAAGTTCATAAGACAGTTTATATCTCAATTGATATCATTTTTTTCATGATAAACAAAGGTGTTGGTAGTTAAGACAGGACAATGTCTGCCGGATTAGCTAGTAATAAATAAATATATAAAAAAAAATTAGACATACAGACTCGAAAAAAATCAATTCGATATTTTGGGAATCGCTGACATTCCACCATAATTATTTCTCATCGGTATTTTTTATTAATATAGCCTTTGGGGATAATTACATTGGTCTAAAATGCCTTTGAAGAATTTCTCGTTCGGCCGGGGGCGGTGTTCTCTTTAAATGGGTTTCTTCTTTATAAAAAGATAAAGTCATACATAATTGTTTGTGTAGACATATAGGAGTTTACTTGAAAATGAACTGACTGAAAGTCGTCTGCAGTGTTCGCATTGATGTGTTTTTTAGAATCAAGTCGTTACAGCGTTTGTAACATCGAGTGTAACTGTTTATCTAAATAGTTAATTAAAAAAAACATGTTAGCGACACAGGGTCGCAAGTTCTGAAGTGTCGTGACGGTCAATGTTATGTAATACATCTATAAAATATTAAAGTTTTAATCGTAACGAAATAAGATTAGGTCACATTGAAGAGATTTAAAATAGTAAAGAACATGTTTCTCTTAATGTTACATTACAAAGCTGCCCGAAATAGTATACGAGATATGACAAGCAGTGGAGAAATCAAATTTATATGGTTCAACGGAATTGGGTTTAAAGAGATCCAATTTTAAAAGGGGATCAGATGGAATATAAATCGTCGCATTGGTTGATGTAAGCACCGCCGACTGTATCATCGCCGATTGTGACGTCACGGCCGAAAGTCGGCCACCAAACGGGCTTGTTGACGTCATCTCTCCGCTTTTGAAATTGCCTATTGAGCGGCTAAAAATGCCAATGCCTTTTGTCACATATATTTTAAATTACTGCCCCTTAACTACTTTTGGATGTCACATAAGGGTATACTTTTTTATAAAATGCAGTATTTTATTTAATCTATTCACAAATCTTTAGCCTGCAACTTTACTTTAAATTTTGTTCATACGTAATAAATGATTATAAATAAATCCTTAAATTTTTCAAAACAAATTAATTCTAAATCAATATCCAACAAATAGAGTTCATTTTCATTTGGGTATATTGAAGACATTTCTACACATTGATTTCTTAATAATAGTTGCTGGATAGCAGCTGATTATTCAAAGATTAAGAAATATCCGCCCAAAAATAGTAATCTGTCTAATGACATAATATCACAATACTAGATACAAGAGACAAATATTAATGCTTTAAAATCTCTTGACGGTCTTATACATAACTGTTTATTGCATGTAGACCACAAAGGTCGTCTGTATTGACATCTGCATTGATGCATCACCATGGCAGCTCTAGGACATCCACGGCTGGACATAGGCCTCCCCAAGTGAACTCCATTAGGACTGGTTATATACGCCCTGTGTCCAGCGCGACCCTGAAGTTTTCTGAGATCGTCTGTCCACCAAGTGGGTGGTCATCCTACGCTGCGTTTGCCGGTACGTGGTCTTCATTCCAGAATCATATGGCTCCATCGGACATCTCTTTATTTCTCTTTACTGTCACTATTTTCTACCGCCAAACAGCTGTGTTTCTCTTTGAATAGTGAGAGAGGCATTAAAATTAAATCACAAGGTTAGCAATGAGCTAGTGATATCCTTGTGATACAACGAGCGTCTTTAGGTTGTGAATAATACTACCACGCGGACTGCACGCTTGTTGGTCGACCTGGTCAAAAAAAAAACGTTATACTACACTATTCGCAGATATTTGAAGGCAATGACATAATTGAACTTTAAGTTCCTGTTAGGCGATCACTGTTATTGTAAATGTATTTATATAAATACTAATTATATTATAAATATTCAGTACATTAAAATATTTTTCTTTCTATCTTTCTTATTTACCCCTTGTCCTACCTTTTAGTTTCATTCAATCTTTCCATCCAAAGGTTGCCTGGAACTCCTGGATGAAATCGGTATTTGCGCTAAGGCTGCCAATTTTACTTTGTGATTACTGTTTGTATATTACATTTTTGTGTTTGGTGTACAATAAAGAATTAATCGTACATAATTTTTTAAATTTATTATTATAAAATTAATATTTGCAAATAAATTTTATTTTAATTAATGTATTTATTGGTATGTAATTTTGTCACTGCAGCCTTAAGACACTTGTAATATTGATAATACAATGATATTATTAGCGCGTGGTCAACCTTGTGAGTCGAAGATATTATGTTACATTACCTCGTAATTTAATTTTCCCTTTCACCCTTCAAACCAATAATAAATAATCTGGAATGCAAATACTGTTATTTGGCGGTAAAAATAGAAAAGAGTGGGATACCAATGCAGAAACCTTTGTATGAGGTCTAGCTTATGTAGACTTCCCAGACACACAAAGTTTTTTTCACTTGTTTAACTTTCATGTCATAATTTGATATAAAGTATATACCTTTCCTTTTAAAATAATTTAAAATAATAATGATTATTCATTACTATCTCTTGCAATTCTTCAGCTGACAATGCTATAAGTATTTGAACATTTGCGTAAAAAAGACATTTGTAAAATAACCGAGTTATGTTCAAACCATATTTACTATCTTTCAAATCAGACACACAGTTGTCTCAAGGCGATGCTACACATCCCTGTCTGACACCTCTATGGATGTCAAACTATTCAGTGCAGGCACCATTTATTCAAATGCAAGCAGCACAATCTTTGTAAAGAGATTAAAATGCCTGAACCAGACGGTCACTCACCTCACATAAAGACAAAATCTTTAACAACTCCTTACGTATAACTTTATTATAAGCCTTTTTCAAGTCAATAAAGCGCAATAGACCTTTAGATCTTTTGCAAGGTACTTTTCGGCTATGCAGTGCAGGTAAAGGGCTTGATTCATGCACTCTACCCCCTTTCTAAAACCCGTTTATAAAACCTTCTTTTTAATACATTTGCATGCAATTTGCCGACGGCACTGAGAAGGTTGATAGAGCGATTCTTTTGCTTTATGCAGAGTGATAATTACCGTTTTGCACCCAATATTTGGTTTTTTGCCTGTCCTTTAGTACAAGTTGAAAAAGTAGCTGACTGACCGCAAATCCTTCTGCAGCTTACAGAACCTCGACAGTCACTTTTATCATACACTGCAGCCTTTCTAGCATAAATAATAATAAATCACACAACATCTCATAAAATGACCTGACTCCGTGATAAGTCGCTTAATGCACTACAAACAATACTACAATGCAAACACCCAGACAAAGAATAAACACAAATATAATTATATATGTACATATTTGTCCTGGGTCGGGATCGAATCCACGACCTTTAGCGTACAAGACAAACGCCGTAGCCAAAACAAACCTGCAACACAGTTCATTATATCCTGATGCTGTAGTGCACGCGTACTTGATTGTATCTGATGTCTAATATCTATGTATAATGTACTCCTATATTTTTTAAATTTCATCATGGAAACGTCATTGTTTTCATCTGTAAAGGCATAGTCAATATAATCAAGTCGCCACTCCATCTATGCAAGTTCATGCAAGAAGTTTTACCATTATTATTGTTAAAAATGTTATTAATAAACTGGCAGTAAAACGAAAGGTCACGTCGCGCCAAAAGCATACGAGCGTTCCCCGTGTGCGAGCACAGTAGTTAAATAATAATTCGGAGCAAATGTCCAGTCCTAACCAAACGGAACTCGGCAAAACTTTTAGTTTGGCCGCCCACCGAATTTCATAAAAAGTCGCTTTGATTAAGGTTCACGAATTCGTTGCTCGGAAATTTTCAGAGGTCCAAAATTTTGCCAGCCCCTTGTATAATTAGTTATGCGTAGTTTTCATATTTAAATTGATCGTAATAGTCTGCGCCAATAAGAGTCATCACCGTCACTATTATATCAGCCACAGTAAGTCCACTGTTAGACATAGACCTCCCCGAGATGAAGGGATCATCATCATACCAGCCATTGGAAGTCCACTGCTGGACACAAGCCTTTTCAAGAAGGTATTTCGCCAATAATTGCCGCGCTGGGCAAGCGTGTCGCAGAGCGCAGCTATCACGGCGGGGATGCTGCTGCCCATCCCCACCGTGTGCATTTGAGCTGCACTGTTTCGGATGGATAAACCGCCATCTGTCCGTTTTGGTACCTTAGTCACCTCTTACGACACCTGGTGCAAAGAGAGGTACTATTCTATTCCGCCAGTACCCCTCGGCTACAATTGATAATGAGATATATTGACTAATAAGAGTATCAATGGTTTTAATGATTTGTAATTTTAAACCAAAAAACAAATTTTTACAAACAAAATACATATGGTTGTTATAAGTTAGAGTTTTAAAACTTTAGTGACCTATAATACCTCTTGATGATAAACTATTTAATTTCTATTATTAATCTCACAATAGCTGGATGCAAATGGCTCTAGATCGAGATCATTGGGCTTCTTTGAAGAAGGCCTTCAGTTGGGTTTTTGCAGACGAAATAGATTTTTTTTTTAATATTTCTGTTTTAGGTTTAAGTTTACATTATTATTTTCTTAGCAAAAACTGTAGGCTTGTATATTTTTTTTATTAATCTCACAAACCTAAAAATTCTGACTTATAAGTGCTTTAGCATAAACGAACCAGATATATTACCTTAATTAAACATCTATCTAGACGATTTCTCAGTCAGACATTTTATCAGCAATTAATTAAACAGACAATGAACGTCTAAGCCAAACGCTTTAACCTTTAAGTACCGAATTATCAATAAACTAAGCCACACCTCATAAAACTTCATAAAAGGTACGCATACTTCAATAGGACAATGAAACAATGTGACTTGTAATCGTATCGAGTAAAATTAATCAGCCGTTCATAAAATCTCGATACGATGTTTCATACATAACACGAATTCAGAATGAACCAAGCAATTTTCAAGTAAAGTTTCTCAACCATAGATAATGTAGCGTTTGGGTCACGTGTGCAGAATAAAGGTTGATATATTTTTGTTGTACTGCAGACGAGCGATTCCGAGTCTCGCTGCGTAAACGAGTCGACATCCGACTATTACTTGCGATAGTTGCTCCACGAATTTTTAAACTTACTAAATGCCTGTTTAAGCATGCATGTGTCCCTTATTTCATTTCTTTTAAAATAATATAGCTTTTAGTATTTGGAAATTCTATCATCATCATCATTACAGCCATTAAAAGTGCACTGCTGCCCAAGAGAGTGCATTCTTCGCGACGGGGATGCTGCTGGCCATCCCCGCCATCTGTCGGTTCTGGTACCTTAGTCACCTTTTACAACACCTAACTGGTACAGGGGGAGGTACTATTCTATTCTGCCAGTATCTCACGGGTAATTTAATGATTTTTTTAATGGGGTCCTATCATTTGGCTGTCTAATATTAATAGATAATAGTGTAGACAGAATAGTTATTTCTACTCGAATTTAGTCAGTATTATGTCTAGCGTCTTACATAAGTCTGCCAAAAAAAATTTTTAATACGATCATATATTATTTTATACTGTCTTTCTTTATAATTGCCCCGATGAACCAGTGTAGTGACAATCGCGAAACGTACATGTGAGACTGGAATGCTGGCACACAGTAGCATTTGGGGTAAACTGTTGATATATCGCTATTTGTCAGGGCCGGTATATCAGGCGCCTGACACGATTCTTAATATAGATTGACGGATTTGAGTGTGAATGACTTGATGAACGGACATTGTATATAAATGTTTATGAGCATTATGTTAAAGATATGACTTATATATACTAACATTTCATACATTGACCAAACTCAAAGATTACATTACGTACCTTAAAGCACTTGTGTTATAGAGATGGTCAGAGGTATAACAAATGTGATACTTAAACTTTTTTTTACAAGACAAATATAAAAAGGTCGCTTAAAGCCTATTGTTACGGATCAGACAACAGAGGAATTACAAATATAATATTTAGATACATATAAATAATACAGAAACAGAACAAATACAAATATTCATCATATAACATTTGCTGTGGGTGGGGATCGAATCCATCTGCGTCATCGGGAACGTCAATACATATATTTAATATCCAGATAAAGAAAAAACACGAGTGTTCATCACATAAATGGGATCTTAAGTTGGGATCAAACCCTTGGCGTTTAAGATATACTAACGAATTCGTCATATGTCTCCCGTACGCGAAGTCAAATCGTCGACTACAGGACCTCTGCCTGCCACTTACAAGGGATTCTTAAGATCAGTTGTGTTAGGAGGTCACATATCTCTACGGCACTTGAAAAACTATATGTGATCGTATCTCCACAACGATACAGATGTAAATATATTAAAGCAAACCAAAAGTATTGTTGCAACACAGTTGTCGCGATGTGTCGCCCGTGTGTTTCAAAACTTGGTTTTTTAAGCTACAGTTGGCAAACCTCCCGGATATAAATCGTTCCAGCTCGAGATGGTTATGAAAGGTCTTGCCAACTCTTAGCTTGACGGTAGCGGATTTATGAAAAAGCGTAAATTTAATTAATATCCGTCATTTAATTCTGCAATTTGCCGGTGTATTATTCTTTCGACTGTATTCTGTGCTGAATGTTGTAACAAATGGGAGGCTGAAATTTGAGTGTCTAAAGTAGAAGCATTATTCTTTCTTGCAACTATTGTTTGTTGTACACGCAAATATGTGCGTAGGAGCACTCCAACATTGAAAGATAATACAAAAGCAGTTCTCAACGTGTCATAAGATACTAGCAGGGTATAATAATACCGGGAAGGTATTACCAGTTGTCGTATGATGCGACTAGGGCTCCGGAACCGATAGGTGGCATCTACCAGAAGCAGCGTCCCTTCTCTTTCACTTTTGCCCTACCACCTGCCCAGTGCAGCAATTGTGGGAAAAAATTCCTTTTTCTTGAGGTTTCTTTGCGGTCTAAACGTGTAGGCTTTATTTTTATTTTATGGGGGATTACATTTATATACACTTGTTTTGCATGAAGTGACAGTGGTGTATCATAGAAATTGGGAGAAAAACACCACATTCTTAATATTTATAGTTAAAATATGGTATGATGTATACAATCACATTTTAACTGTAACTGACCATCCGATAGCAGCGGGGCCTAAACGTAAATTAACTGAATTATTATTATAGATATATGTGAAGCCTTGTGGCTTCACATATATCTATAATAATAATAATAAATAAAGGGATTGTTCCCTTTATGCAATTTGTGAAGCAACTTTGTTAGACTTTTGGAAAGTTATTAACGTCTCATAAAAATAAATGCTAACTGTATTAAGCATAACAATCATTCATTTATGCCCCAATTTAAAAAGGGTGTAAAGATTTCCTTTTTCATGCTATGGGGTACCAGCAAAGTAGAAAAGCACCACCCTCTGTACCAGGTGTCGTAAGAGGCGACGGAGGTACCAGAACCGACAAAACAGCGTAGCTCAAATGCAACAGGGTGGGAATATGCAGTATGCGGTTGCCACCAAGCTTGCCCAGCGGTAAAATTCCCACATTTTTGGAGAGGCCTCTCCAGCAGTGGACGTTTTAAAGACTGTCGGAGTTTCTATGATACGGGACCCTTCTATCATTAATATAGTGGGAACTATGTCCCAGTATTTTCTTACGATGCCTTCACTAGACGATTACATCCAATTATTCGATTTTGAGACTAGTAAACCATGTGTTGGCAAATCGGCGGAAACAGTCTACAAAAGGACTTTAAGTTTCTAAGACTACAGAAGTCTACAGAAGTTTTAAAGGTTCTTCATTGAAAGTCATGGAACACTTGTAAAATATTTTATCGGAAATCATTCCATAAGGGGGTAGAAGGGGAGAGCAAAGTTAGTATGAAAGTTCTACAATTTAAAGCGTATGAAACCACGAGGCACTGCTAGTAATTTATAATAGGAATGCCAGGATCAATTCAAGTATATATACTTTAGAAGTAAATAACCTTAACATTCTCAAATAGGACCAAGATAATCTGGCCAAAATGCTTTTTTTCTTACAAAGTACATTTTCTGTCATGTATTATATTGTGAACTCTGGAAATGAATCGCGGTTGACGGAACTGATGGCACGCACATTTGACGCGTATTTGTTCTGTATACCGGTATATATGTATATAAATAAATTGCATCTATACGGTCTTTTGCTACAATATGTATCTACTAATAAATCTATATGTGCCTCATAGCCTTTCACTGTGCCTACATCATATTTATCTCTTGCAAATAGTGATTTATATTTGTTAATTAATTCATCTATTTCTAATTGTTGTTGAATGTCTAAGTGATTTACTAAAATATTGAAGTTAGTAACTTCTATATGTTCATTAAAGTTTACCTCACACTTATCATTCAAATAGAACTTATCTTTCACCATTGTTTCTTGAAAAATTTCTCTATTAATTAAATAGTGTTTATTTTCAATATTGACACCTGTGAAGCCAGGAATATTTTTTTTATTTTGTTTAATTTCTAAATTTTCATTTTGAATCAATTGAAATGATTTTATGCAATCCAATCCAATTAAAAAATCATAATCAAAATTTTTTTCGTCTATGACAAAAACATTGACTTTTTTTTCTATTTCAAAAATCTTAATTTTTAACGTTACTATTCCTATAGACTTTTTTACACCATTAATCGTTTTTAAATTTGGTTGATTATTGTTATTGTTGTTCGGGTTGTTTTTTAATGATAACAATCTTGAATTAATTATGCTAACGTTTGATCCTGAATCATAAACCCCGAATATTTCTATGGAATCATTTATTATTAGTTTGGTTTTGATTAATGGTGGGATTATTAGTTTTTTGGGTCTATTTCATTTAAGCTCATTTCTAATTCAGAATTATTAACACTTCTTATTGGCTCTTTTTTTGAGTGATCACTATCTTTATTTTTAAACCAACACAGAGATTCTATTGTTTTGTAATATGTTGTTTATTGAAACAAGCAGTTTAATTGTTGCTCTGTAAAGAGAAATTTATTTTTTTTTATATTAACTATTACAAATTATTTACAAACCCATCTTACTTCTACACTTATTAACTATTTACTAACCTGTAAAGAGAAACAACATTTAAAGCTACTGCTTCAAATAATATTTTTTACAATAAGAAATAAAATGTGCTTTTATACAAGCAGAGACAATTTTTTTTCTATATGTCAAATACTAGAATGATCATGATGCGAAGCGCTGTCACCACAGATTATACTTTGACGTATGAAGGAGCGGAAACGTTCATTATATTGAGTTAAATATGTATTGAAGTATATTCGTGATGGGTCCGTAACAAAAATGTTGTTTGAATTTATTTAATAAACGCCTGATCTTAAATACATAATTGGTTAAGTTACTTGAATACGTATTCTCTTTCTGATATATGTTACGAGTATATCAGAAAGAGGATACGTATTCAAGTTCTGATTTCTGATGACCGTGGCGGATACAGACTGAAAAAGGTGTCTTGAATACTTATAAAGGCTTGTCATTCCATCTTTGTCCATTGTGCTACACTTGCTCTAAGTTGGTTAAAAGGGTGCTATGATCTTATACAGTTAATCCTTACGGTTAAGGAGGTTCGTATCTATATTGTGTCGGGCACTTTTGGCATCTCTCAAATTAAGGAGCTCGCGGCTTGCCAAAAGTGTCTCGAGTGACTTAGAGGACTCCCGAACTGGCACGCGATTCTATAATTGCTATTTCAATGTTCGCTATTTTTTATTTAGTTTTACATAACTTTAACTTTTGGATCTGTGGTTTAAGGAGGATTTTGATTTAGTTGGATTCCTTTGTTTGTTTTCTCAGAACTACTTTAAAAGTCGATATCGAAGAATGTACTTTCAAATTATACCCATAGTAATATCATCATTATTGCTTTAGTTTTTAAGGCGCTTTTTAAATAAAAAGAGGTGACTGTAGTCACGCTTTGCCAGCGTGGCAATTATGGGAAAAATTACCACTTTATTTGAAGCCATGTCCAGACGCGAACTTTATGTGGCTTATTTATTTATTAATGATGATGATTAAGATTGAGAGTTCTTTGCAACAAAATAATTAGAAATTTTATCTTAATTAAAATTATGCTAGTCTTTATATACACGCAGTACTCTTAGATAACAGAGATTATTTTAGGGTACATCTGGTATCATAGCTCATGTGGTTTATGATTCCAAATACACGTACGTGAATTTTAAATTTGTCATATATCATTCAAAGTCCAGGCAAAAAAATTCCGCCGCCGCCTTTCAGAAATGAAACAAAGAAATTTCGACATTGCGTTGCGGACATTCTGACTTGCACCGTGTGAATAGGCTTGGAAAAGATCTAGATATCCCGTTATCCAGAACTGAATGCCGAAGCGTCCAGCAATATGCTTCGATAAATTTATGAGTTAATAGTGGTGCAGACGTGGGTTGTGAATCATCGTCAGGGATGCTACATTAAACATTGAAAATGATGAATTAATTTTGCAATTTATCATCTCGATTTCATTAGAGAAAACATTCCACCCGCATTTCGACGTGCCTACTCATCTTAACTGTTAATTTCTAGTATTTGAGACTTGATTCAGTCCTGTATTGTCTGATGGTTTGTTGCTAGGTATTGAATAATGGAAATGGTTTAAGTTGGTTCTGGATAAAACTAGTATTTTCTGGTCTAATAATATTCGTTGTATTTTGTGGCTTATTCACAAATTTTTAGACTGTTTTTTAGTGATAATATTTCATAATAGCATAAATTTAATAAAGAGTTTCGTTGTGAAAAACGATTATTTATTCGTCTTTTATATGAAGAGAATTTCGTGATGATTCAGTAATTAGGTTTATATATATATATATGTACCAATATATATATACAATAGACAAGATTATTTTGGACTGGTAACCTACTTGGCTTTCTTACGGGTACTAGTTTTTCTTGTAATTTTTTTTTGTATCCACCGTGACAAAAGAATTTAAGTTTGTCCGGGATGACTTCTAAACAACTAAACGTGATTTTATTACATTTTTGGATACTGTGTATGCAAAAATATTGATAGATGGCCCCGATGGTAGTATCCTATCTTGTGCGCCTGGGGTCATGGGTTCGATTCACAGAAAATATAAATAACAAATATTTATATGATGCTGTTTGTGTTTGTTCTATGTCTGGGTGTTAAATATATGTATTTAAGTAGTATATTTGGGATTCCTCTGTTGTCTGGCGTCCGTAACACAAGTGCTTTAAGCGACTTACCACGGAGTCAGGTCAATGTATACTAATAAACATAAATACTATAAACTATCCTCATATCTTAATTTATAGTCACATTATTTTTTCTATGATAAACATATTTAGTTAAGACAGGACAACGCTTGTCGGGTTAACAAGTAATTAATATTATTAAAGACCTTTTTGAAAGGGGAAAAGGGGGATTCGTTTATTTTATACTAAGCAGAAACCTTTTCAAGGATTTAATTCAGTGGGTTTGGTCCCCTAAAAACACTTGTCAGCCCTGGCGCCAGCATCACTAGAAATATAAGTTATGGATGTATAACACAGATAAATTTAACTTAATAGTCTCTCTTTGTCGGCCGCGACGTCTCCCAAACAATTTCCACTCAACGTGGAAAAACTTTGCTCTGCCCCTTTTAACGCTCCAATAAAATCGTTTACTTGAGAAATAGGAAATTAAAGTTGGCTATAAACAACAAACATTTATTTTACCTATAGATCGATTTCTTTTTTTATTTATGAATAGGACCAAGTCGACAAACAAGCATGCAGTCCCCGTTATAGTTAGCAAGGATATCACTAACGATAAAACGATATTAAGTCACGTTACCCAGTATTTTCAGGAGGTACCAGAATCGACAAATGGCGGTATATCCATTTAAAACAGTGTAGCTCAAATGTACAGAGCGGGGTTGGTCAGCAGCATCCCCGTCGCGAAAGCTATGCTCTGCGATTGCCAGCATTCTGGCCCAGCGTAGTAATTATGAGCAAATCTCCCTTCTTTGAGAGACTTATTTTTTAAACAGTCGAGTTACAATGACTGGTAAGATCATGATGATGATGAGGTTTTATTCAAACAAATCCTAAATTATATTTAAAACGATATTTACTAGAAAAATGCCGTGGGGTACCGATAGAGCGGAATAGTACCTCTTTTTGTACCAGATATCTTCAGAGACGACTAAAGTACCAGAATTGAAAGATGGCGGTATATCCATCCAAAACAGAGTAGCTGCAATTCACAGGGCGGGGATGGGCAGCAGAAATCCTGCCAACACGCTTGCCCAATGCGGCAATTATGGGCAAAATGCCCTCTATCTTGTGGAGGCTTATGTCCAACAGTGGACTTCCAATGGCTGTTATGATGATGATAATTTCCAGAAAAAAATCACCTACAACGTTGAAGAAATGGCGCCAACTTCTCAAAACAAAAAAACATAAGCGTAATTCGACTTGTCCGCTAAGGTAGTTATGAGAAAGATGCAGGTTTGAGTTCCGCCTGACACCTGAGAAAAGATGATTTTTTTCTAGTAAATATCATCTTAAATATACTGGAATTTGTTTCGTAACATTGTCTTCGAACACAAACAACTAACCATTATGCTCTCGACGATCTTTGGCGCAAAAAAGTTGAAAGTGGTTGATTAGGAACTACAAAGTTTTGTCTTCTAAGTTCTATTGGCGACGAGCCAAAGGCTGTTATAGGAAGCGAGTTAATATACCATCAGCGAAGTACAATAAGGCCTATACGCCATTAAAAAAATCTGCTAATATTCGTACATTTACGGCCGCTTGGTCTAAGTAAGTGGAGATTATATCCTAAATATTTACAGGTAAATATAGGTAGGGCATTCGAAAGGAAATAAGTCATATCCGTTGCAGAAGTGGACGTAGATTAAATTATAAATCGTGTTTGATGTTCGCCGTATGAGGTGAAACGTTAAATTTAATTGACAAACTAGCAGTGCTCCGCGTTGTCTTCCGCGTTATGATGTGGAACTGTCATACTAACTTTGCACCCCCCTTTTATCCCCTTAAGGGATGATTTTTGAAAAATAATATACACATGTTGCATGACTTCCAATGTTAAACCTTTATACTGAATTTCATCTAAATAACTTCACAAATAGCAAAGTTTCATACTTACTTTGCACTTCCGTTTGTGTTAAAGCTTTAGAGAAATCATTTTCAAGTTTCTTAACCCTACGAGAAAGTTTAGGCCCTGCGTCGATATGTCCGTTAGTCAGACAGTTGGCTTCTTTTTTTATATGTACAGATATGCACTAACGAATCAAGCAACAACGAGCAAGCGCGAAGTTCCCCGTAACTACTTTTTTATATCTAATTAATGGATTTCAGTTTTCATTAGATAATTTCATTCATTTATCTGATTAATATAAAGTTTATAAATAGTATTGTAAGCGCGTCACTGATACTGTGCATACAATACTCGTAGCAAAGTTTTATTTTGGTAATCACAAACAATAAAACAAATAAAAAAAAACAATTATATTTTGTATTTGTATAGCAAAGCCCTGTCTTTAACAAACAAATTCTAAAAATGCTTCATCAACTAAATCTAAATTTATTTATAATAATGTTTTTTCACATCTCATACAGATAACAGAGGAATCACAAATATATTACATAAATATATATATCTAACACAGAACAAACACACATATCATCAGGATCTAAATAGGATAACAACTACCTGCACCTTCGGGCCCGTCGATCGTTTATTTAATACACACTGAGAATTCAAATAATACGTTTATAAAATGGTTTTCCCAGTAGTATCAGAAATAACACTTTTATTTACAGTGAAGTAACGATGGGCCACATAACTTGGCGGAAAAATCGCGCGGGGAAAATCCATTTTGCAACTTGTCCGTTTACTGGTTGGAACTACAACACGGAAATGTTTATATTTATGTTGTGCTTTAGTCAGAACTCGTACACTTCGTAAGAAAAAAAAAACACCATTAAAACTAGCAAGAAAACCATTTTTGGTAACTTATTTATGGGTTTTTGATGCATTAGACATACGGCTATATTTACAAACGGTAGTAATGTCTAATGTTATACTCGAGTGATTGTTACATTTAGTTTAGCAGATATTAATTGTGGTGAGATATCGGCAAAGTAGAATATTACCTTCCAATGCAACAGGTGTTGTTAGAGGCGACTAAGGTACCAGAACCGACAAATGGCGGTATATCTATCCGAAACGGTGCATTCCAAATAAACAGGGCTAGGATGGGCAGCAGCATCCGTGTTTCGAAAGCTGCGATCTGCAATTGCCAACCCGTACGTCCAGCGCAATAGTTATGGGCAAAAAACCTCCTTTCTTGGACAGGCCTATGTCCAGCAGTGGACTTCTAATGGGTGGTATGTTGATGATGATGTTAAAGATGGTGGATTAAAATATAGGTATATATATAAATTTTGTACTATATACCTTAACCTGATTTTGAAATAAATCTTGCGTTACAGAAAAAAAGGAATTACATATATAATACTTATTACATATATGTAACATCCAGACCAACTATAATATTCATCACATAAATGTTTGTCTTTATTCGAAACCACGATCGTTGGCGCACAAGACACGTCCTTGATTTCATCTTATACGGTACTAACGAATGTGCTATAGGATCCAGCAATGTTTGTAAATTTGTCAATGAGAACATTAAATGGATAATATTTTAAATATAAAAAAGTGTTTTAAGAGGCGACTAAGATATCTCAACCAAAAGATGGCGGTACATCCAACCATAACAGTGCAGCACAAATGCAGAGGGCGGGAAAGGGCAGCAGCATCCCCGTCAAGAAAGCTGCGTTCTGGGCAAAACTCCTCCTTTCTTAGGGAGGCCCATGTCCAGCAGTGGCAGTGGTATGATGATGATGTTGAAATGGTTTCTGGTTATCATATGGGATCAATTATTGTAATTTAAATCTTTAGTCTAATCACAAATGGGCCGCTTGCTGATTAATCAATTTCTAAATTATTGGATGATAAATGAACTCTCCGGGGTGATTGTATAAGTGCGTGCCGATTTAAATTGCAAGGGTCCCGTCAATTTGCTTAATTTGATTAAACCGTCAAAGCAATATGGCTTTCCTTGCTTCGGTCAACTAGCTTGGTTAATAACAACTGCGATTTTGAACTGTATTGACTCTAAACTAAGGTTGTCTGTTTAGTAAGAGTTTGCATGCAAGGGTCAACGAATGTCTGATGACCCTAAAGTAAATTTCAGTGAGCTTTCATATTGAACTAAGGATAGTATACGAGATGTTAATGTCTTGATTCGGTACGTCTGTTTTTCCCGTCTGACTAAGCATTTTCTAGTCAATTTCATGTTTTTGCGAACTAAGCAAAATTAAAAATTATTCAAATTTAGATAAAAATATTAGATAACTAGATTTAAATTAAAATATGCGTTTTTGGTTTTCTAATCACGTTTTTTAACCAGTATTTAGACAAAGATTTCTTCCTTAATAACTACCTATAAAATAACTTATATTAAAATAAAAACATTAAACAACGTTTAAAAATCACTTAATTCATTTATAATAGTTTTCCAAACGCGTTTGCGTCCATGTGAATTTCAATATTTTTCTCGCGCAGTAAATACCCTTCCCTAATTTTTAAGGTAAATTTTCATTAAAATCTGAACACCGGCCAAGCTGTGCAAACGTAACAACCAGACAGACCTATCATCATTACCGACAAAGGTAGAATTTTGGCCATAATTGTGGTACTGGGCAAATGTGGTGGCTATCGCAGAGCGTAGCTTCGTGATAGCGGTCCTGCTGCCCATCCCCGCCCTGTGTATTTGAGCTGCACTGTTTCTGTACACTGACGAAACCTTGCGTTCATATTAGTATAGATTGATAAGAAATTGTGTAATATATTTTCTAGGCAAAATCAGACATGATTATATATATATATATATATATGTAATTTATAGCTATAATTTGTAATTTATAAGAGAGATTTCCGAATTAATGTTTACATTGCATTATGGTTTCTATCTTGTGAATGTACGATGTTGTTTCATGCGGTATGTTATTTTTTCCCTCGAATGTCCTCGTAATGGGAGCGGTAGTTCCAAGTAAAAGCAACGACATTATTGCAACTTGTTTTAGTTTGTCTTGTTTGAAAAAATATTGTCTATTGTCTTTGTCTTAAAAGTGTACTTAAAGTTTATTTTAGTTTCTTTTTTTTGTTTTTCTATAAACTAAAATCTATTGTTAATTTGACATTGTTAATATATTCAGGTTAATTCGGTCTTTGTTACCTATGCATGTCCAAATTCCACATTAGCTCTAGGGACAAAATATAAATCAATACTTTCATTTAAACAGAGCATAATTTTATTGTATCGTAACAAAGAGGCCTCGTAAAAGGGAAACAATGAATTCATAAAACGAAATGATCACAGCATATGGTGTTGTTGCAGTATAATAATGTACATAAACCTCGGCGAACGCGGCCAAAGCAATCCTTATGGAAAACGCGAAAAAGTTGGACTAATAAATTTTCTATACTTCCCCTATAAAACCAAGGTTCCTGGACATAGGTTTGGGCCTGCGGTATGTGGTCTTAACGACGTGTCGCAGTTCGTTCAAATGAAATACGTCGTTTCTAACCGAACATGTGTTGAGGGTTATAATAAAATAAGCAATGTGTTATGTGGCTTTGGTTTGATCTTTCTCCGGTATTAAATAACTAGCTAAGGTTGAGCTGGCGTCTCTGATATAGAAAATTTATTTTGTTTTTAACATTACCGTATGTTAAAAACAAAATAAATTAATTATTGTCGTCTCGTTTAAACAATAGCATCGCAGGTTAATAGCTATTTTTATGTGGTTTAATCTCTAGCTGAAGACGTGGCAATTAAATAGTCTTACTCTTAGGTGTGCCGGGTTCTACTCCCTCCCAAGTAAAGCTGTACCAACCATAATCAAACTAACTTGCCTGGATCCATGACGGTTTAAATAACCACTTAAGCCTTAATTTTCAAGCCAGATGTCTGACTCAGAACTTCTCGTATCAAGGCAATAAGTATTTTTCTACAGCGGCTATGTCGTCACATATCACAAACTTCACAAAGTGAGTGTCGCTGGGGACAGTCCACGTGTCCTGGGTAATGTTACGTTTGCTTGTAATCATAAGCTGTTCATCTATATTTATATATATATATATATATATATTTATTATTCTGCAACTGCAACTATTCGGCACTAATCTAATTAACTAATATTTATAGGACCATAGATACACTGACATTTTGATACTAGGCTTAAATGACGACCACAACACAAAATCTATTAGATTTTTTTTTAATTTCAAAGATAGTATCGATTTTCGAAAGTCGTTTACTGTTTTGTAATTATAGAAAAAATACAATTTGTTCTCACTTTACAGCACTGATTGCTACTAATATTGTCTGTGTCATGTTCTGTTATAGATATTTTCGTTTAACTTTTTTTTCTCCTTTACGAGTTCCAACCTAAAACGTAACATTCGTGCAATTATCTAAAAGTTCGCGATATACGTCAACGGCTATAATAAGAACATATTCTTGTAACGCTGTATAAATCTAGCCATTTCTGAAACTAGTCCCTCAGGTGATAGATTTCTGGCAGGGCATAAGTCAGTGGATATAAACACCTATACGAATCCCATCTATACGAATGAAATAGTTTAAATTTCCTTTTGTTTGCAATAAAAGAGTGGTAAGGGCCCGGCAAGAGGAAGACATCCGAACGACGCCGAACGACTCACAAGGGACATCTCCTTATACGTAATACGTTCTCTTTATACGATTCCCATCTTTTTCTTAACTATATTCTCTGTATACGTCTATCAAAACGCTTTTCTATTGAATAGAGTTAGTAAATAAATCAATGTGTGCGACTGGATATCGATTATTAAGTTACATGCTTGATTTAGCTACTCATCATCTTCATAATATCAGCTGTAGAAAGTCCCTTATTGGACATAAGGCTCCTTAAGATAGGAGGATTTTTGCCCATAATTGCCGCGCTAGGCAGGCGTGGCTGTGGCAATTGCAGGGCACATTTTGGCGACGTGGATGCTGCTGCCAATTCCCATCCTTTTGTATTTAAGTGGTGATATTTCGGATGAATATACCGCCATTTTTAGGTTCCAGTACCTTAGTCGCCTCTTACAACACCTGTTACAGAGTGAGGTACTATTCCACTCAGCCGATACCTCGTTCTTGCCATAGTGTATCGGCTGAATTACTTATATAATTTTTTATTTGTAAATTATTTATTTATTTTATTTTGTATTATTGGAAGATTAAAGTATATACCAGTTAACGTATATTGTTTTGTTTAAAATATAATTTTCAAATAAAGATGCTTAAACGAAGACGTTTCATGTTGGAGTTGGTTGAAAAATTAATATCTATATTGCCCATACAGTTAAGGCACGGGAAATTTTTGAAATAAAATTTAAATTATATATAGCTAGCTGAAAGATCACAATCTTGTTGGGTTGTGACTCATTAGAAAATATTATGTTTTAGATACAGACAACTTAAGTTTTTCAATATTTTAAATTAGGCTGGAAAATACATTCACTTACTTGGACTAGCCAAAATCTTACGAGACATAAATATAATCATAAATTTGTATCGAAGAGTATCCAAAATTTACCTAAACTTAAAAATATTTGTGTCTTAACATATATATTTTTAAAGAAAAGACTTGATATTTTTATGAATTAACTAGTACTCAGCCCCCCAATCCGTCAGACACGTCTGTCTTTTTGAGTCTATATATGACTTAAAGGAGAGTCAATAGAAATATCTTCTCAAAATTGTCTACACAATGTCAAACAATTGAATGTTTTGTATTCTTTTTATTTATTTTGTGTAATATTTCATGTAATTATAAAAAAAATTACATTAAACCAATAATTATCTGTAGCATGATATTTTTACTACGGCACTGTTTTTAATTTATTTTAATGATCCAAACTGTTTATGGGCCTTAAGTAAGAAATATGGTGAAGCGGAGATAATTCAAAATATATGGAGGCGTGGTATGCGAGAACTATACATAAAAGTGGGCCATTACGCGGTCGCACGACGTTTTTACGCCATCTTTATTTGGCCAGAAATAGGCAGGCCCTAAAACTTAACGTTGTATAAAGGCTTCATTCCATTTATTTATGATTCGTTACTGGATACTGCAGAATCTGTTAAAAGATATATAGCTAAATTGTCTGTGTTGAATGGAGGGAATAAAATTGTATATTATATATTTTAAATTGATTTCAATATAATTCTGTTTGGCATTATTTCAAAGAGTAAAATTTAAGAGAAGCAATGCAAAAAAATTCCAATGCAAAAAAATGGTCAGATATCATTCAAGTTTGTCTCTTCCAATCGCACATCTTTATAAGGACTGGAATAAATCAAAACTGTTATTTTATACCTGTAATTTCAGTTTTGAGTTTGCTTTTCGAAATTAACGCATTAGGTGCCGCGGAGTTCCGGCGGAGAAGAATAGTTTGTTCAGTACCAGGCTTTGCAAAAGGCATCGAAACTGACATCGGCGGTATATCCATACAAGATAAATAGCTTCAATCGCCTGAATATCAGACTACAGAGGAATAACAAATATAATACTTAGATACCTACAAATAACACCTAGGAACAGAACAAACAACTGTTTATCATAAAATGTTTGCCATGGGTAGATTATACCTATAACTAACATTGTTAACAGAGATGTTCAGTCAGAAATTTGTATTATTTTGTCATGTCTTCAAGTACTTAAGAGTCTTCTAAGTAAAAAAGTCATTTATCTTCTAATTTATAAGAAGTGACTGAATATATATATTCTTTCCCTGCACTCTTCATTTGCTATTAATAAGGACTAGCTTGTTATTGTCAGTCAGTTCGAACAAAAGCTAGTACATAAATGTAAGCTGGCTAGTCTTTACATAAAAAGGATGTCTGCTAGGAATAATATTATTAATTTCCCACAACATCTTATAAATTGACCTGAGTCTGTGGTAAGTCGCTTAAAGCACTTGTGTTACGAACGCCAAACAACAGAATAATCACAAATATACTACTTAAATACCCAATTTAACACCCAGACACAGAACAAACATAAATATCATCATATAAATATTTGCTATAGGTGCGAATAGAACCCATGAAATAATGTTTCTATAATATAAAACTGAATATACCAATTTATATGACGCAAATGCTAGTGATTCTATCTTTTGCGCCAAAGGTCGTGGGTTCAATTTCTATCTAGGAAAATGATTTATATTTAAATGTTTGTATTTGTTCGGTGTCTGTATATTTCAGTATTATATTTATGATTCCGCCGTTGCCTAATGTCCGTAATACAAGTGCTTTAAGCTACTTATCTCGGAGTCAGGTCAATGTATGAGATGTTGTGCAAATTTATTTATATTTGTTATTAACATGTTTGCACGGAGTATACAGATTCTTTACTGTTGTTATTTTGGTTTATTGAATGTTAATTTATAGGTACACGCAACGCGAGTTTGTAACTAGTTAAAGAAGTATGTTTTGGCTAAAATCCCCCAAACTCTTGGGGAGGCCTATTGCTAAGATCATTAGGTATATATATACTAGGTATACATCATTCGGCTGATAAGAAGATTTAGCTCTTTAACAAAATCATCACATCAGCCATTCAAAGACCATTGCTGGACATAGGCCTTCTCAAGAAAGAGGGATTGCTCATAATTACCGCGCTGGGAAAGCGTGTTGGCAATCGCAGATCGCATCTGAGCTACACTGTAATGGATGGATATACCGCCATCTGTTGGTTCGGGTATCTTAGTCGGCCTTTACACAAAACATTGATAATAATTTATTCACTTAAATGTTCCTCGTGAATAATTGATGGTGAAAATCAAATGCAGATCCTTATAGTAAGTAATGTTTGAGTTTCAGATTAACATATTACATGAGGTTTTCGTTTTATTTATATAAAGTGATAGTTATACATGAGTCTTTGTATATAACTTTAACTAAACAGAAAAACACCTATTATGTCTTATCTTTCAGGGTAATCTATTAATATATAAAAATAACATTTCACAGTGTTTATCCCGGATAAACTTTTAAACATATTAATTGATTTTTTTTTGCTTGCTATACTTTGTATTTAGTTTGATCTTATTATATCTTATATCTTATATAAAAATAGGTATTTAGTTATAAAACGGACTTTTGTCGGGTTAGCTAATAAATATATAAAACTTACGCAACATCTCAAACATTATCATGATTCTGACATAAAGAGTTTAAAGCACTTGTTTTACGGATATCAGAAACAGAAGAAATGATTGATATATTTACTGACACCTAGATACAGAACAAATAAAAATGTTCATTGTCTAAATGTCTGTCCAGTGTAGGGATCCCACGTTCCTAGTGGATTAAGGTAGAGACACTACCGAATTCGCTATCGGGTTCTGAAAATTGCATTGTCTAACAAATTAAGAGTAACATTCTTCTTCGGATATTTTCAGCATTGAAATTATCCGTTAAAATATTAAGTTTCAATCCCGACTTACATCGAATCACGAGCACTACTGAAATCAGAAAGCCCAAAAATCTGCGCCGCCTTTGATTTAACTAATTCACACTTAAGCTCTACGAGCCTTATCTGGCATATCCAGCTTCAATAAAAAATTAAGTCACAAAAAAATTTTGTTTGACGTCTCTTCTCGTGTTAGTATGTTAGTTGACCTTTGTCATTTGCCCAATTATTTTTGGCTATGACATTTTTGGCCGCACATTAAATGTCTGGAGATATCATTATCATCATCATAGCGTCACGGCGGGAAAGCTACCGTCCATCCCTGTCCTATTTCATTTGAGCTAAGCTGTTTTAGGTACCGCTATATGTCGGTACCGGTACCTCAGTCCTTTCTTACGATACCTAATAAAAGAGGTGCTAATCGACTCTAGTGTGACCGTGATTGATTTTCAATCAACGATATCTCACGAGATTTTGTGTCACGATAAATATCAGTGAACAATGACAAGACACCGTTAGAGAATAACCCCGTTTCCTCATTCAAACAGACGCGATAAACATACGATAGTCACATTAGAAGGCATAAAGCACCGCGACGGCTCCCTAGAGCCTCATACCCGGTCCTCGGGCCCTTATCACGGTTATTGGCAACCGAAAGACCTATCAATACCCCGTCCTATTTTTGTCTTCATTTAGCGGTCGATGACGCACGGTTTTTCGTTGCGGAATAAAAATTCGTAAGCCGGGCGCGTGGATTTATGAATAAGACACTTTTTAGAGACTAAGTTTTGATGAGGGCCAAATTTATTTATAGAATGTACTTTTTTTGTTTAGACCTTTATATACGCGATTGCAAATCAAAATATATACAAATTTGCGAAAAGTTCTTAACCAATCTTAAAGTAACCATATAAATAGAGTTCACTATCTATTGTAAAATGTTGATTTGTGAATGTATGTGCTGAACACGACTACAGAGACTAACTGAGTATATTTCTTAATCAGTGAGTTATTCGCGCAAACCAAATATTGAACTTAGTCAGGTATATATATTGCTGCTTTGTAACTCTAAGTAAATATACGAATTTTTTTTTTTAAATAGGTCAGGTCGACAAACAAGCTTACAGATTGCGTGAAAGTATGCATCACCACAGTCTATATATGCTCGTAATATCACAAGAATATCACTAACGCGTTGTCAACCTTATGACTTCAAGATATTATGTCACATTACCTAGTGATCTCCCTGCCTCTCATCCTTCAAACCAGCACACAGCAATGCAAACACGCTATTTAGCGGTAGAAATAGGTAAGAGTGATGTACCAATGCATACCTTTGTATGGTCTTCCTCTGTGTGGCTCTGTCAATGTCAAACAAATGAAGGAGATTAATTAAATAATATATTCCCACAACATGTCATGTTAAGTCTCTGACTCCATGTTAAGTCGTTTAAACCACTTACATTATGGATGCCAGACAACAGAGGAATCACAAATATGCTACTTAAATACATACATTCAACACCTAGACACAAAACAAACACAAATAACATCATATAAATATTTGCTCTGGGTGGGTATCGAACCTACGACCTTTAACATACAATCCATCGCCGGGCCCATAAATTGTATATATAATAGTTTGAAAATTTTTTATTTAAGGTGTACTTATGCTGAAAGTAAAATGTACATATTTTTTTATTTTTATGAATTTGATTATAAGTATTTGGTATAAGAGTGGGTAATTTTTTTAGTTTTGAAAGCGTATGAAAACGACCTACTAGCTACTTGGTCAATGTAACTACCATATCTAAAAACGTCAAAAACTGTACGCACGTTCTTCTGTCTATTTAAGGCGTCCCTAATAAATTGTAAAGAATGGCCGTCATTGGAGCGCAGTCGTTGGCCGTAAAACTTCCCTTAGAACCTTAAGGGAGGCTCCCAGTAGTTAAGGGCGCTGTAATCAACGTTCCATTGTAATACATTTTTAGTTTCAACGGAATGAAGGATGCTTGACTCTTTAGCAAAAGTAAAATTACTGTATGAAAACAGAAATCGCCTAAACGTAACGAATTGTTTAAAAATCAAAACAAAATGTTTAGTACTAAAAGTAAAAAGAAATTAAATACTACTATTGTCGGCTAAATACATACAGTCGTATATTTTGTTGTGTGTGTTGCAATTATACTGTTTTGTAAAACTGCTAATTCAGCTGTTTCAGAAAATAAGACGTTTCATATTTTCAGTTCCTAATCTAGATAGATAAAGAAATTCTTTAGTCCTAAATAGTGTCCAAGTGTTTAATATCATGCAACGTAATATCACACACAGAGTGAATTAACCTATCTATGTATAACTTCTAATTGAAAAGCAGTGACATGGACATAGATATTTTTAATTATAGATTTCCTACTTTTAAGAAGGAAATTTAAAACTTCTTTCCTTTCAATCCCAACAATATTACCGTTTCAGGCAACGGTCTAAAGTATTTATAATATGCTAATGATACTTAAAAACTAAATCCTTTTCGAGAAAGTATCTTTATAATCCGCTCAGCCGTTATTGAGTCTATTTGTTGCAAGCAAAAATATAATAATACAACTCTTTTGTCTATATAATATTATTTATTATAGACTAATGAGAACTGAATCTGGATCCAATCTCGTCTGTTTAAGAGTTATTGAAGACCCATTTTTTATCCATTGATATCATCATTTACTACAATAAATTATAAAAAGAATAGTACTCTTTATTATATACAAACAAATTACATGATTAAAAAGAATAAAAAGTGACAAGTTTTAATACAATGTGCTTATTACCTTATCGCTCAGGGCGACCTCTTCCAGGCAACCTTTGGACGGATAAATAAGAAGACGGATTTATTATAATTATCACAATTGTATCTCATCATCATACCAGCCATTGAAAGTCCACTGCTGCACATAGCCCTCCCCAAAAAAGGGGGATAATTGCCGCGTTTGTGTAAGTATAATTGAGTAAGTGCAGAGCGCAGCATTCGTGATGGGGATCCTATCGCTCATCCCCGCTCTGTGCATTGGACACTTTGTTTGTTTATTATTACACTTGTTTGTTACACTATTCTGGATTTATATACCACTATCTTTTGGTTATGGTATCGTAAGGAACAACTGAGGTCCTCTTACGATACCTGGTACAGGGAGAGAAATATTTCTACTGTGTCGGCACCTCACGACAATTCATACGATCGCCTTGAGGCATCGTGCTTATATAGGGCTAATTATACCTTTGTGTTCATATTGCTGTGTTATTGCAGGCGCGCTGGAGGGCGGCGCGCTGGGCGGCGGCGGCGGCGGCGGCGCGCTCGGCGCGCTGCGTGCGGCCGCCTCGCCGCCCGCGCCCAGCCTCGGCGCTAGCCGGCACAGTCTGATTGGTGAGTGACTCTTTTATATTGAAAATCTAAGAGGATCCCCTACACTTTCTTCTTTTATTTGAATACTAGGTTGTCAACCATGTGGTAGTCTAGATCAACCAGAGGAGCTAAAAAGCGGTTATTAGTGTATCTACACCGCAGTTACTTTTGTAGAGCAACGTTTCTAAGTGTTAGTGCCGTGCTAGGTAAATTTGCGTCAAAATTTAGTTAAATGTGTCTTTCATTACTCGCTGATATAAGAATTTTATGTGCATTTAATGAAATTATAGATTGTTCTCGTTTTTTTATGCTATTTAATTTTTTTTCGTGAAAAGTTGTTATTGTTGGTATGAATGCGATCATTCTACAGAGTCGCAAGTAATTGCAAAACTTGAAGAATGTTAGCCAATTATTTCGTGTTGCTAGATAAACAGTGACTACGATTTCGACATATCTTGAGTTACAAAACTAGGTTTTGATTACAACTGGAACACAAGAAATGTATTTTGTAACCAGGATTTTGATGTATTTTTAAAATTAATACAAGCCGCCCTTTGTTTTATGACTCAAAGCCCTATTTTAAGATGCTAATAGGACAAGGTGGTCTATAGATTATTGCGTCATTGCAATTATGTTATTATTGCGTCTATATATATATATATATATATATATATATATATATATATATATATATCATGTCACATTACTTAGTAATAAATAACACTAGATAATAATAAACAATGCTAGCATAACTAATTGGCGATAGATATGTGGAAGTGGGAACAACTAGTCAGGCGTTACTCGATTGCTATTTGTCGATAAAACACCATATTGGCATCGTATTGTATCCGCACAAACACGGAACGCCAAGAGTCTAAATGCATGTAGGATATTGTCAACATTTTACAGTCAATTTTAAACTCCACGTCTCGCACTTAACATTCATGTCGGTTGCGAAAATTGACAGATTTGTATTGACAGAGTTGTAGATTTGCTACTGTGAGTATAAAATATAGGAACAATATAAATAAAAATATAGGGTATGTACTGATAAAATGGAACGCAACCAATATTAGTTGCTGTCATTTTTGTTGTTTTGAGCTGTCACTGTCGCTGAACTTGTGAACATGAGTAAGGATGTGTAAGAACCTATTAGTTAATTAAAACTAAAATTACGCTCGTTATATTCTTCATTTATTAAATTCCTACAGTTATAAGGACGGCTCAAAAAACGTTAATAAAAATAATGTCCTTACTCTAGATATGACGCTTTTGTTTTTTTTGCTCATTTAATTTATATTTATTCCTACATTAATCAGCTTACAACACGGTTAAGAAGAACTAAAAAAAAACCGTGTCTATTGTAACAAGTAGAGGATATCAGCAATTATTTCCCTGGACTTAGTTATGATTGCGGCGTCCGCGAGATGTGTCTACAGAAACTGGCGTAATTGCATCGGAAACCACACCGATGTACTGCGCCCTGACCGCGTGAGACGTGACCGGTGTTACCGAGTGCGGTTCATGTAACAAACCTATGATCACTCGTGGTACCGGAACCATTGTAATATTTCAGCGTCGTCTCTTTTCCACCACGAATGTTATGAATATTAAATTTTGAATCTGGATTTCGGTTTGGAGGTTCATTAATCCGCTTGTTTCAGCTGCGCATATTAAATAATATGCCTACCTAGGATTTATTTAAAAAAATCTGGTTATATATTTCTGTTTTTGGAGGAACCGAATGCTGAGTAGGCTTCAGCTCATCATACTCATTATAGCTTATGCTTAAGCACTTAGCGCTCGTTCTGTGTGACTCTCACGTGAAACGTGGTATTGCCTTTGGGCCCTCCGCATGAAGTCGGAACGGGAGTGATGGGATCAATAAAGGGCGCCTCTAAGGCAATTCTCGGCTCATTGACGCTCTAAAGATTCCATTTTCGAATACATTTCCGATCTCGTCAATTAGCCTGTTTTGTATCTATTATTGGAGTACTTTTCACAGTACCTGACTGATAAACACATCGAGTTGATTGTAAAACAATAGAAAACCCATGTCACTTGAACCTACATACCTTATAACCTACCTTATTTTTATTTCTCATATTTTATATATACTGGGAAACTAATTTATAAAGTAAATGGAGATAAATATAAAGAAAAAAATACTAATTAACTTATGTCTAATTTTATAGTAGAGATGTAATCTTAAGATGGCAACATTACACGGGCAAGTGATGTTAAGAGGAAGCAGGTTGAAGAGCAAACTGTTAATTTCTATTAACAGCTTGCTCTTTGATTTGCTTTGTCTTTCTAGACAGAAAATAATTGTTCAGCGAAACCCTCATCAATGTCGTATTTGCAGAGAAAGTTACCTCCCACCTCACTTGTTTTCTATTGTTTACATGTGTCAGTCATTCTAAATGTCAGTCACTCCTAAAATAGGTTGATTTATACGGTGATGATTGTTAGTATACTTGTTATTTAGTTTGTTTATGTGGCCCCACAGAAAATTTGTCCAAATTGCTATGTAAAATCGATGCTGTGTTTGAAGGCAGGAGTGTATTGTCAAGTATTGGATCGAAATACTGACTCGGCAACAGTGTTAGCTCAGCAGGTCCTATAGTTTGCTATCTCTGGAATTTAGCTGATGGAGTTCCAGCTGCAATTAGTCTGTATTTGGTGCTTACTCAACCAAAAGTTGAAGTTGCAGTTCCACTGTGATTAACGCATTGTATAGTACCTAACTCTTTGAGAACGTTAGTATTTATATTATTTGAGTGCGACGAGAAGAACAAATACTAAAAATTACTACTTCCGTAACCTAAATAAATATTAATTAAAAAAAAATATTTTGACTTGTTTTTTGAAAACATCAGCTTTTTACTAGATGCCTCTTAATGGCCTATAGTTAATTTTTAAGACTATCATATGCGGGCCCGTCCAATATAGTTGATATAGTGTGGTGTTGTAGTTAGGCTACTAAGATCTACATCTAAAATTGGCTTATACTATTCAATGCTATTAAAACAATATTCCTTATAGGAAATTTAACGCAGCAACTAGTTACGAACACGCCTATTTTGATGTGTGTCTAAAATTGAAGAACTGCGGGTCTTTCCTAGTACAGGTACAAAACCGAAACTTGCCAATTTCCATGCAAATTATACAAGTATCAAGAACTATGTTTACATAATTGTTATGTTATCGCAATAAATAACTATCCCACCCAAAAACCCAGTAAGTAGGTTAGCAATTCTTTGCATCTTTGTGTTAATGTGCATACTTTTGGCTAACGCAAAACCGCTGCGCGCCGTACAGCTTTAATTTCGGGCCATAGTTTAATTAACGGTATTCTGAGACGCATGTCCTGAGGAAATTGATGAGCTGTGTACTCCGTAAGGGGCGAGGGGCGAGGGACGAGGGACGAGGTCCCGTAAATTTGCCACGCCTGCCCTTGATTAATTTATATCCAACGAATCCGTGTAAGTCATATGAAAGCGGGCCGGATCAGGGTTTCGTCTGCCTTATTTCTTTGCGTGAATGCCCCTTGATTTTTCGTTTCATGACGTTCATCTAATTATCGCTTGGGAATTTCCGATAGGTGTTCATTGCTGCACTTGATGGCTTTTACTTCGTGTTGGATATTATTAGCTTCCATATTGTTTTTACGGAAATCAATCAACTTTATTTTACGTATGTCAATTCAATATTTGCTGTATAATATTTTCTAACAGTTCACTACTAATTCAAACGCGGTTTATTAATATCTTAAATCTTTTGTCAATCTTAAGAACGGTTACAGAAAGGTAACCAAAACGTCAAACACAAAATATAAAAAATTGTAAAATGTATAAAATAATAAAAAAATTAAGATTTAAAAATTTTCACTGCATTTATAAGCCGTTAAAACAGCAGTTTTATTCATATTTGCTGTGTTCTTTTGGAGGTTTGGTTAATTTTTACAGTTAATATAGTCATATCATTTAAATTAGCCATCGGTGCCCTCTTGGAATATACACGGACGTAATAATGTGTTCCCTGTGTACAATTTTACACCTTGAATAAATTATGTAAACGCCCAGAAGGAGAGATGGGTCGACTCAAACTAATATTCGCGGGCGAAACCAATTTCCGTAACAATGTATATGTTGGCAACGCTTGTCGATACTCAATTTATACTTCAACACTTTTGAAAGCCCAGCGCGACTCGTTAAAACTTTCTGCTTCGTGTATCTGGAATACAGAACGGTTGTCGGATTCCGAGCAAAAAACGTGATAAAAACCGGACTGCATATTTGAAGTTACGTTGCAAGATTTTGTTCGGTTTTGTGAACCGGTAATGATAATGTGACAGATATGTTTTGTTTTACAACATAATTATATCAGCTAATATATTTAATAATATTGATTGCTTTTTATCCAAATGAGGTCATATATTACCGCTATCATCATATCAGCTATTCACTCCACTGTTGGACACACGCCTTCCCAAGAAAGGGGGAATGTTATCCAAAATTGCCACGCGACGCCAGCATGGTGGCAATAGCAGAGCATAGCGTCGATGTGAATTTGAGATACACTGTTTCGGATAGATACCGCCATCTGGCAATACCGTCTTTAGTTAGGTACAGAGCGGTCCTCTATTCGAGCCAGGAGAAGAAGAATGATCTGCTCTACCAATACCCCAAGGCAATACTATAAATACTGATATTCGTTTGGAATATCGTTGATCTGTTTATTTAATCACTGTCAATTGCGTCCCGAGGGAACAAAAGAAGCCTATGCCTTTTCCTACGTTTTAAGCTCCGCGTGCCAAATTTCTAAATCCATTTACCGATAAAGCGTAACAAACAGACAGATAAAAAAACACATATTCACATATATCTATAAATCAAAACGAATCTTCGAATTCTTTATACTTGTACAACTCTAGAACGGCTGTTCTAAATTGGATTAATCCTATTTTGTTGTGTTTGTAATTGACAGGACCAGGTTTATACGGCATCTAGGAGTGAGTTAGATTGGGAAGTGTATAAAAAAAAACACCGGTTATTTTTTTATAAGGCTAGGTCGACAAACAGTCATAGAGTGCGTAATCCAGTTTCGACTTGGCCGCTTTTACTTTTGGGCGGTAGACATAGGTGAGAGTGAGGTATTTATACAGGTGCTCTTTGCATGAGATCTACCTTAATTGTATATCCTGGTATTGTAAGCAGTATTTACTAGTTAAAAACATAAGAATTAGAAAAAAATCTTTCAGTAACGGGATACAAATTTACTATTAGTTAAACGAAGTCAGGGTAGGACACTAGTTTATAATATTGTAACTGATAGTGTCGCATCAAGCGGCATATTAGGTTTAAGTCAGATCGTCAGACCACCAGTAATCGGCAGTGCGTATTCTCCATTCGAGAATTACTGGTCCATCGTTCATTTGTTTCATGTTCTATATATCCTGCCTGAATATGCAAATTAATCCGACTACGGCGTTAAATCCTTTCCTTCTGCAGATCTACTCTTGATTTTGATAGGCTCATTGGTGCATTAGGTTCCTATCTTGTGTGCCAAAGGTTACCTATTAAATCTCCACCGAGGACACATATGGTTAATGTATATTTCATTTTTATAATTGTGATGCGTTCTGTTGTTTGATGTCCGTAATACGAGTGCTTTAAGCGACTTGTTAGGGCCGTGGGGTATCGGTAGAATAGAATACCACCTCCCCCGTACCAGGTGTCGTAAGAGGCGACTAAAGTACCGGAACCTGGAACCCCGGAACTAACGCGGCAATTTGGGAGGGGGGGGGGGTCTTGTCCAACAGAGAACTTCCAATGGAGTCATGTAAAAGTTTCAGGTCATTCACATAACATCTCATGATGTTGAGTGAAATTAATTATTTGTTATCATGAAAATTACGCTGAGAAATTCCGAGCATCTCCCAAAGTCCGCATTGATGTCTTATATATATATACTTTAATTAATGTAGTACTTAATTAACAGCAATAGTATAAGACTAGGTTGGTAAATCTAATACGCTTGTACTTTCAAAATTCATTAAGCGTGTTATCATCCTATGTCATTATAATCCTTACTAATAAAATAACACGATAGTTTGTAAGTATGGAAGAGTGGATATATGTTTTGTAACTCTTTATTATGGCTGAACAGATCTAAATGACTCTTGGCACAGAGATTATTGATAGGTTGGTGTAACATATAGGCTACTTTTGACCCCAAAAAATGTTTCCGTGGGATAGATTTGGCTTTTTTTTTCTCCAAGGAATCGGCACGATCATTTGCACAGTTTAGCTGTCAGGAAGTAACATAGACTACTTCCAGTAGAACAAGAGCTCCGCAGACATGAGATATAAATTAAAGACAAAGTCGGGTTGAAAACTAGTAGCAAATAAATTCCGTCATGCCACAAAACGCTAACTAATACGATGTTTGAAGACAATTTTGGTTACTATATGGTTATTAATATCACACATGTTCGCCTGCTTGTATAATTAAAGAAAGCCATGCTTTACTTAATTCCGTTAAATATTTAGAGTTATTATTATGGTAGTTATTGTTGAATAATGATTTTGATGCAATTCTTTTTTGATTATAACTAAAGATATTTAAAACATTTTTTTTATTAGTCCATGTCTACAAAGTACAGTATGTGCGATATAAGCGTCGCATCAGTTTATAGACGCTCGTATCGTCACAAGGATATCATTAGAGGGTTGCCTACCTTGTGACTTAAATATACATTGCCATAATATCACTGCTTCTCTCACTCTTCATACCGAAACACAGCAACGCGAACACTGCTGTTTGGCGGTAGAAATAGGTGAGAATGAGGACGAACCTTATATGACCATTAAAACGACCAATAAAAATATACTTATAACAAGTCTGAGGTGAACTACGTATTGTTTTACTAAATAAATTTTACTAAATTATGGATGAATTAATCATAAGTAAAAATGGTTCTAAGTCCCTCGATTGTCTAGGTACAGCTAAATCTGTTATGTTTAAATACAACCATTGTATTATGTAAAGGAGTAAGTCTGTTTAGGTATGGCTTAGGGCGGGTTGCTGACATATCAAACCTACTAGATAAGGTAGTGAGGGTTCATAGAGGGACATATGGTCAAAATCGATATCCAACAGACATTGTCCTGTAATAACTAAACTATTACAATTAATTAATATATAAACTATCTTCTCTTTCAAGTTGGCTTTAACTGTACATAGAAAGAAAAAATATTAAAATCGGTTCAGTAGTTTAGAAGTTCATCCGGACAAACAACGTGACACGAAATTTGATATAACATTTACTTTCAGCATTGGTATTATTATTTGTATGCAGGGTCCCAAGTTCCCCCATGTCATCTAGGACAGGGCAGGTCATCAAATAAAATAAACAAGCTTTTACCCGCTGTTTGGCCTGCATGAATTTCCCATGGAAACAGTACTTTTTTAGCGGGAAGAGATAACAAACGAGCTCAAGTTAAGTCATTTACGTATGATGCCATGTTCAACGAAAATAGTTATTCACTTGTATTTTTTAAGATATTTGTGTGATACTATCTTTATCTTCGCTATGTATAAAATGATACACACGCTTCGCTATGTATAAACAATTACACACACGACAAAACAATAAGTATCCAATTAATTGCAATCGTTCTTGATTTGTACATTGCAGCCCGTACATATATTTTGACGATTGATTTTTATATCATCATATCATCAGTAGAAAATCCACTGGTAGACATAGATACAAATTTTTAATTAAGAGGAAAATACTATTTTACTCCGCCAGCACTCCACGCCTACACACTTTACATAGATTAAATATGAGGAAATTTCAAACGAGTCAAATTTTAATTAGATTGAGGCTTCCCTAAATGGCATCTAGCTTTTCTAAAACAATCACCAAAATTCGGTTACTTATTCCATTGTGGGGGTAGGATGTCCTTTAGGGCTAAGGTCACAGAAGGGATAGCACGTGAAAATGATGCTTTATCAAATATTTACTTAGATATGAATGAACACGGCACAGGCCTGTTTGTGCCTTCCCTGAATTATATATTAAACTTCATCCCATCCCTGGTATTGGTGAATGTTCTTGACACCGTTGGAATTGGATAATTTAGGAACAGAGGCGCACTGAGATGTGATTTAAAGTTAATGGCCATGTGGATTTTGTTAATGGAATCTTTATCAACACCAGTTTTTATTTTGTGTTTCACATATTGTATGTGCAGTAAAATGTATTGGTTAAAACATTTAGGGTCACGTATTTATGGTAAAATAAATGTTTACCTAGGCTATTAAAAAGTATCTGTTACAGACCTATTAAATAGATTTTAAGTAATTACAAGATAAGAATTGGTTGTTATTAAGTCTATTCTATACACACTAATTAAATAAATAAGACCGCACGAGCATAAATATTTTAATAAATAAGAGTTAAATGCCTTAATTTTGAAATGAGCTTCATCATTCAATATTGATTCCAAAAATTTTAAAAGATCTGTTTATTTAACGAACAATCTTATAGAAAATACAATAGTTTCAAATATTTTCGTATATAAAAATCACATATCTCACGCTTTGGTCACAGGACAATAATATATAATATAAAGAAAAGTCTGTTTAAAACATTAAATTATTGTAGCAGCTTAAGCTACATTCCCTAATAATAATAATTATAATTATTTCACACAGAATCTTATATGATGACATGACTCCGAAATAAGTCGCAAGCACTCGTGTTACAATCATGTGTCTGATAAATCGATAAATCACAAGTATAATACTGAAATACATATTTACAACCCAGTCACAGAACAAATACAAATAGGCATTATATATATTTATCTTCGACAGATTAGAATAGTACCTCCCCCTGTACTGCGACTAAGGTACCAGAACCGACAGATGGCGGTATAATCATCCGTGACAGTGTAGCTCAAATGCATATGGTGGGGTGGGCAGCAGCATCCCTGTCGCGAAAGCTACGCTCTGCAATGGCCTACACGCTTGCCAGGCGCGGCAAATAAGGGCAAAAAAACATTCTTGGCTTATGTCCAGCAGTGGACTTTCAGTGGCCACCCACTGGATGTCCACTGGAAGTCCAAGATAAATCCAAGAGAATTATCATCCTCATCAAACCAGTATGATGATGATATTTATCTTGAGAGGGGATCGAGTCAATGACCTTCGGTTTACAAGGTAATTCACCATCGGGTATTTTCCCTAATCCTGAGCTTGCTACGTGGTGGCCGCACTGAGGGTTTCAAGCATTGATCTTTTAATAATGCAAAAAAGAAACAACAAATCCTCATTATGCGCAGCCCTGATCGTCCCTCATTACCTCCCTGCTTGACCCTATTATAGCTAATAGATAACTTTGAATGATTTATAGTTAAGGTACGGTAGCAGTTCGGGTGGTTCCTAATTCGCTGTTAAGGATTACGAGAACATGCAGTGGATGGAAACTATGAGGCTATTAATTACCTCTAATCCTTTAAGTTGGAAGTTGATATATGGAGAGCATTTAAGTCAAGTTAATTGATCAGGAATTGGGGTATTCGGCGCGCCTGTATGCGAACGTAGATGTTTATTTTTAAATGTTATGCACATTGCATTTTAAATACGGAATCGGTTTTAATAGATTTTTGCTTATTGTGTTCAGTTTGAACCAGCTTGATAGTTTATCTCAATTCATAGTGATAATATTTTTTTCATGATAAACATATAAGACAAGAGGCCGTCTGTCAGGCTAGCTACTATTTATATATTAATAACCGAGAATTTATATATAATGATGAACATAATGTTTGTTAAAGTTTATGTGAAGAAGAAATGCTTAAAGCATTTTCTACGAAACCCGGCTTTGCACAGGCGCTTTGAAGATTAAAAATGGACATATATTTAAGACATAATTGAGACAATTTACTCAAAACTAAAAACAAAAATATAACTCCGAATTAAAAACTGGAGTTGAGGTTGTTTGTGATCTAAAAATTTTAATATATCAGTCATTATTTTTATTTGAGAATATATTATTAAAATACCATCATCATCATACATCTATTTCCTAATGAATACAGGATAAAAACAGGATTGGAATGTAAACCAGGTCATCGAGACTGATCAGGCTGCGCTGGATCATATACAGGCAGCCCTACTAAAAATTTCATGAAAGCCAATGTTTGGCTGTTATTATAATGATGGGGTATAGCAAACTAGAATAGGACCTCCATCTGTACCAGGTGTCCTAAGAGGCGACAGACTCGCGAACTAGCCAGGACCGAGAATTTACTAGCGAAGCTACATTCTACGATAGCCACCACGCCTGCTCAGTGCGGCAATTATGGGCAAAATTCCTCCTTTCTTGGGAAAGCCTATGTCCAGCATTTGATCGTGATCACGCGATCATTTGATCCAGATTGCTGTGATGAAAATGGTGATAAAATATTAACTTTTAATAATGTCCTGGTCCGGTAAATTATATATGATTAATTATATTGTTGTCTGTTTTATTTATTTATTGGTAAACCAGTAATTGTTACACCGTGATAATATGTATACAAAATCCAGAACTTAAAACTGTACAATAAGTAGGTTCACACAGCATGCGTTGTGCGATCAGACGACATTAAATCTTTCTTATTCAAAATGCAACCATTCCATCAGTATTTCTTATGACGTTGTCACGTTCAACTATCGACAGTAAACCGACTTTACAGATAATCTATTAGATAGGTAACAGGTAATGCTATCAATAATTATTACTACTACTAAAGTTGCATAAATTTGAACTTTAGAAAAATAGAATTATCACACTCAAATATACATTTGGGATAATTTTAATTACCAATTATTAATCCTAATATCAGTAATAACATATCAGCCATTGGAAGTCCACTGCTGAACACAGGCCTCCCTAAAGAAAGGGGAATTTTGCCCAAAATTGCCGCTTTAGGTAAGCGTATTGGCAATCGCAGAGCGCAGCTATTAAAAATATCGAGTTATCATATAAGTCGCCATTTGATACTTCGTTACGAAACATTTTAATTCGAAAGATTATGTATCCGAGAACGAAAAAAGCCATCAAACTAGTTTTATACTTCTAATAATTACACCTACATAATATATGATTGAGGGTATTATACGTACATATGCATGTTCTATCTACGAGCTCTATGTTAAATAGTAACAAGATATCTGCGACTTAGTTTATCTACTTCTAGTTTAACAAGGATAAAAGAATTTTTGCACTGCCAAGACACGTCCAGTCTCAATAAGTATCTCCATATAAAAATTTAACTGCCTCTGCGTGGTTTGACTTTGAAGTTGCTTCACGGAATAAGGTTTAAAAGCACATTTATCCCAGGGAAACAAAAAAGACGAACAAATAAGCACGGTGTTTTAACATAAAAAAAATAATTTTCTAGTAAATGTCGAGCTCTTGACTTTCATTGTCAAATCGAGAAGATCAGTCTGCTACCACATCCCAAGTGGTTAATATTTATTTTATACTAAGGGATGTTTTACAAAGGTAAAGAAGGAAATAAAACTAACATGATTATTTTATTGATATGAAATTTACTTTATTCTAAAGTAAATTTGTTGGCATTATAATTTAAATACAATTTCTGGCATATGACCCCTAGGGCTGGCTCGGACGTAGTCTAAACTGAAGGTTCTATTTTCTTCAACTTTTTCCAACATTTTCAGCTTTATATCAGCAATAACGTGGTGAATGTTATCCTCCAAATGGTCAACCGTTTCGGGCTTTTTGGCGTAGACTTCACATTGCGTTAAATCGCACGATCTTGGATGCCAATTTACGGGGCCGAAACGTAAAACAATGCGGTTACCAAACGTTTCCTTCAATAAATTTATTGTGACACGAGTTTTGTGAAATTTTGCACCGTCTAGTTGAAACAACAACTCCTGCACATCATAGTTGTTCAATTGATGAACGAAAATGTCAGTAACCATCGCTTTATAGCGGTCACCATTAACTATAACGTTCTGGTCAGCATAGTTTCTAAAGAAATACGGACCAATTATTTAATCTGCCTATAAAACACACCACACAATGTTTTTTTTTGTAAAATAATATATTTATTCAATATCAACATTACAATTTTTTTCTTATTTCCGTGATTGTGTGATTTACACACGTTGCAGGTAAAAATGTTCAACTGAAAATTTTTCTGGATGTAACGGTGTTTCAACATACACTCGAGTATTATCATGACTCCGAATGCTGCAGTTTTGTTTCTTGACGCATCCATTTAACCAAAAGTGAGCTTCATCGCTAAACGAAATTCCCAATATTCGATCGGGATCAAATTATTTTGGCCCATTTACCGAATCTAAGCCTTCCTAGGTGATCATGAGGCTTGAATTCCTGCACTAGTTCGATTTTGAAAGTACGCAAACCAAGATCTTTCCCTAATTTTTGTTCCAAAGTTCCAAAGGACACATCCAATTCGCTACGCTCTACAGCAGTAATGACTTCTGTACTGTTGTATCTCTGTGGATGCGTATTATCATTTAGAGTGGTGCGAGAATGTCCCATACATAATCGAATTTATTGCTCTGATGGACGACTATGCTCACCGTAAAATATACGTACTGCGCGATACGTATTTTGAGCAGAACAATGATTTTCGAAATAAAATTGCACAATTTGGAAGCGTTGCTCAGGCGACAGTCTATTCATGTTGAATTGCCAAATCAAACTAAACATAAATCACTTTAGAGCTGATAAAATGGGGGTTAGTTAAAAAAGTAAATTACCACTAAAAATACCCTTTCGCTTGCATCTGTGATTATGTTGGATCGATTTACATTTATTTAACAATAATAAATTCAAACGTCTCAAACCCTGACATGACTGCTTGATCAGTGACGCATTTCCGTTACGGATATCATATAAAGTCGATTATTAAAAGTCCTGTTAAAATAATTATAGGCAATACTTACTTAGTACTTCGAAATTGATCACCATTTGCAGATATAAAATACAATACAACGAAAAACTTACCATGGTAAATCTTTATTCCATAGATAGCAAAAAGTATTAACATAAAACAAAAACAATTCATTTAACATTTAAATGCATTATGGGGCCCAATACCAAGTTTTCCAATTAAAATCCAATCTTCGGCCGTATTTACTTAAGAAACGCGAAGAAAATTGTGTGGCGAACATCGAGGAATGATAAATGTATTGATTTCCGCATATTTGCCCAACGTTTGGCCAAATGTTTGAACGCAAACAGTGTCATACGTGACGGCGTGGAGCGCACTTGAAATTCTTGTAAATAGGAAAAAAAGTGTTTCCGAAGATAATATTTGGCTTTCGGCTATAAAAATCTTTTGCTTACCTTAGATGTGACAGATTCGTTTCCAGTTTAATGCGGGTTGGATATTGAGAAGTAAACAGTTTCATTCCATTCCTTTTTTTAAAAGAGAACTTATTAGGACACATTTGGGAAAATAATTTGAATTAGGGATAATAATTTGGGTGGTTACGTGAAAGTATTAAGTTTAGTTGTAAGGCACAGACCCTTTGTCCGATTAAGTAGTCTTTAGATATTTTTCTGTGCAGTAAAATTTGAACGCATTCTTAGTGTTTCCATTTAGATTAAGATCTTCGTGATTATTTAAAGTACGTTCCTTGTCAGATATATTTCCTCTTAGGAGTTCCGTTTAAGAGAGTTTTTAAAAGGATCGGCTTTAGACGGCATATAACTTAGGCAAATGGTCGAACCATTTTGTGGACAGGTGATTACACCGCGCTTGCCGGCGCATGCTCTCTATAGATTCTGTTCTGGTTGCGATGAGCCCAAGCCATTGCTGTTTCCACTTGTCTTGACACACAATGTCGAGATTAATTAAATATAATATATAGTACATAGTTAAAAATATATTATTTTATGTATTGAAACAAACCTACTACGAGATAAACTCTATTTTCTTTATACACCTATTTAAAAAAAAAGTGTTACAAAGAGTTGCCCTGTTGATTTTTTTTCCAAATTGGGTCGCTTATTCTTGTACGTTTGAAAATACAATTTTAATCAAACCGAAATAGTAAAGTGGGCTTGTTTTCAGCCAATTAGGGTTGTTTGGTTGTATGCCCCAAGCGTAGTGAGTCACTACAAAGACAAAGTTGTAAGCTTTGTAATTTATTATATATCTTTATTTTCATGTCAAAATTATCGGTATTTTGATGCCTAGGCTGCCCGCTGTTTGTTTGAAACAATTTATTTAGAAATTCGTTTATCCGACCGTATCTCAACGTATTGTATCAGCAATGTATGATTTAGATTTTAAGGAAGGTAAACTAGCCTCCTTGTTAAAAAAAGTTACAACAAACAACGTTTATCTATTTTGTATATACGAGTATATATTGCCTGCACCACTATATATATATTTCTTTGTTTTGTGTAATGGTTGACTGGGAGATAATGCCATCTAGCATTAAGTCCGCCATTTGTACATTTTGTAACATGTTGTGCAATAAAGTTAAATAAATAAATAAATAAACTTTGGCATGATGATAAATACTTTGTATATTTTATTTTGATGTCATTTTAAAATTCGAAGGGGGACGTGCAGTAGTTACATATACTATATAATAATTTACTAGCAAAGAGTTTGGATAAACAGATTATTTTGTTGGATTATATTGTAGGCTAATGTTTTATTAAATAAGGTATCGTATATATAATAAATATGAGTTAAGACATAAATCTATTTGTTAGAAAAATTGTCAAGTTCAGTACATATATTCCTATAGATTAAATCCTTGCCCTATATTGAATTCAATTTAGGGCAGCATATTATTTTTTAGTTTCGAACTAAAAAAAAGTACAATTAATCGTAACTTGCACTTTCGATATTTCTAGTATTACAAGGCTTAGGCCTTAGTTCGTTTAAAGCCTTGGATATCATAGGAAACTGCTTATGTTTTTGAGGTGTATTTAATCCAAACAATTGTTATGAAGGAAATAAATAATGTGGATGGCTGTATGTTTGTTTGTATTACTTATAACTACTAAAACTGGAAAAATTCCACGACATGCGCTGTAACGTAGTCTTCCAGGTCCAAATTGCGGATGGTATGCGGACAGACCCCAGTCCATTTATATAAAAATGTGTCTCTTCTTTCCTTGGTCAAGCCATCATGCATAGATGGTCGGACCTATAACTGGTATATTTTTTTAGAAAAAAAATTTATAGAAGAAAGATAATTTAAAATTTTGAGGAACCTTGTCTGACAGTGCGATGAAAAAAAAATGCGCTGCAAATATCTTTTATAACGGTCTGAACTATATTATTTATTTTAATTCCAAGTCTTTGATAGACAAAAAGAACGAGTTTTATTGAAAATTGGTAAAAACACGTTGTCAGCCATATTAACTAAACAGAAATGATAACTAACAATTACCTAAAGTACCATTAGCACTTCTGAATATATATAATTTCCTTAATTCACATAACGACATAACTGTCAGTCTTTTGACATAACTGTTAAAAAACAGAATTATGTAAAGAACATAATTCTTATTATTAATACCAATTGTATATATAGACATTAATATAAAATGTTAAAGTATACATGTCTGTTGGTTACGCTTTGACGTCATAGATAATAAACCTTATTTGATTAGCGATGATGAGAGATGTAAGGAAAACTATAATCATCGAAGAACACAATATAAAGTCCACGCGGATGGGGATGAAACAAATTTATTCGAGCGTAATTTAACGACATCAGTTTTTAAATGACAGTGCTGAATTATGCAACTATCACAAAACGATATCACGTCAGCACGTCGTAGGCACACGATCGCACCCGCGGGCATACATAGATAATGTCATGTCAAAACTTATCAGTTCGTATAGTATAGTTTTACAAAACCACAGATAAATTATCCGCTCATATTCATTTCTGACGTCAAACGACCGATGCAAACTGCATTCATTAGGGAAAATGGAAATTATCGTTCTCTAGTGGCAATTTTACGGATTTAATGCCAATGATTTTGTGTTTACGTTCATTGGCTTTTACTTGTCCTGTATGCGTAATTTGAATTGGGACGCGAAGGTAATTAAGTGATAAAATGAATTTTATAATAAATTAAACATTTTGTGGTATCGGCAATTGGTATGGGATTTAACACTTAAACCTCTTATATTCTGGTAAGCCAAACACAAAATTTCCATAGAGATATGCTGAACATTTGTTTCTAGACTACTAAAAGACCACTGACATGAGATAAAACTTTTTCTTTAAGTTAACAAGGTCTATATTATGATGATCTATGAAACCCATTTCACATCCAAGAGCTATTTTAGAAATACGGATTACGATTTGTGCCATACTATCCGTTCGTGTGGCTCAGCTGTTTTGATCAAATCTAACATTAAGCACTACCAATCCCCGTCATATCGTAACGACTATATCCAAGCGACCAACGTAGTTGTATGTGATTGGATCAGCAAATTTACATCTATTTACCAGCACTTAATACCCTCCTAAGCATACTCAAAAAATTCGTGACCATTAAAATTAAAATATTAAAATTATTATTACTATTAAAACACTACGATGTCGTTTTATAGCCTCGGGTGATTATAACGCCAAACAAACTTATTGGCACTTTCGGCTTATCACGACCAGAGGCCGTGAACTTCTCAAATGTGTATAGAATAGGACTATGAATGTAATTTCAGCAAGTCAACCTACTTACTGGCCCCTGGACAAGGGTAAAATACCAGATGTCATTGACTTCTGTATCAGAATTGTAGAAACCAATTTATCCTGTTACAGTTGCTGGGACCTATCATCTGATCACTACCCCGTTTTCCAAAAATTTCAAATAAGATCAAACCATTCCTGCAGCGTAAAAATGCACACTGCACAACAAAAGGACTAACTGCTATCTCTTTTAAGGACCTCGTGGACAACGCATTCTCTGAAGCACCAACTTCATTCCCAACTAAAAATGATGTCATAAATGCTGTTATACATTTTAAATCTGCCTTCAAAAATGCTGCATGGAATTTGACTTCTCTAAGCCAACATAAAAATACAATGAAGTTAGTTACCCCCAAGGATTTTGGATAAAATTATGGAAAAACGGGCAATCAGAAAATTGTGGCATAAAAAACAGATGTCCTGAACTTAAAAAAATATTCACATAAAAAATAAGCGGATCTTAGAACAGGACCGGAACTTGGAAATTCAATATTATATTCAGTTCATATCTTAAAAGCTTTGAGCACATTTCCAGCTGCATAATTAAAGCAAAAAAAGCAAATAATTGTGTATTGAAGGCAACTAGAAATGTTATAGGTAAAGCTCAATAACTTAGAAGTCCCTGAAGCAGACCATGTAAGACATCTTGGTCGACACTTAGATATGAGTCTCATATGGCAGAAGTATGTAATGACTAAGCACAAACAACTGAGTTTACAACTGGGTAAACTGTACTGGCTATCAGATCACCGGTAACAACTATCACTAACAAGTAAGATTCTCTTGTATAAAACGATATTAAATCCAATCTGGACATATGGAATCCAGCTTTGGGGACCTACAACTGTTGCAACTGCACTCCAATGTTGAGATTTTAGAAGATTCCAAAAAAATAATAACCAACGCTCCTCGGTATGTCACCGATCAGCAACTGCATTACGTCCTATAAATCAAAATAGTGAGACAGGAAATCCTGGAAAACACCAAAAACAAGAAAATATGAACATTCTAACAGTCTGGCAAGGGACTTGATGGACAAAAAGCGTTTAGCTCGCAGATTAAAACGCAAGATGCCCCGCGACATGCAACAAAGTAAAGAAGTGAGCTCGCCAATATATGCCACGACAGACATACTATGCGATGTACCAGCAAGGAGACAGATCGTAATATAAAATGTATAGCCATATAAATATATATAAAGTGTAATCGTTAATGAGTACGTTTAGATATGCTTTTGAATTAATTAATACCTAATTTATTAATACCCCTTAAAGAAAGACCTGCACAATTTTTACAGATTGATTTTTTATATCTATACTTGCGTAAGGGAATCCTTTCCAAAGTTTCACATCGAATTTAATAAATCCCTAACTTTCTTTAAGATACCCCCCTCAACAATTTGTGTACAATCCAAAACGTATTTGCTTAACAACGGTTGAGAGGTATTCCCCGGTGCAGTATTTGTTTTCAAATTCGATAAAGATCCAAATCTTACAGAGATGCAGCAGGCGTTTGGAAGGCGCACCACGTTGTCGGGACGTGTCCTCGTGACGGGATGCTATCAGCATAATGGTACCGCCTATCGGACGTGACGTTCCACCATGTCTCAATATGCCCCTTTTGGCGCGCATCGACAGCTCAATTCGGACCGGCAATCTTTTGTCTCGAATACTTTTGAATTTGGAACACACCGATTGTGCTGATGTTATTCTCTGTGATTATGTAAAAACAAGTGAAGCTTGGTTTGAATTGTTTATGCTATCAATCGAATTCATTAATTGTAGCTACTTCTGGCATCGAAAACAGATGTATGTATCTTTACAGTTTTATTGTGTTTATTAGTTATTTATATCCTTTGTTTTTAATCAGAATATTGTCATAAATCTAATTTCCATTTTATAAAAGACGAAGAAGATATTTTTTTTATCAGACTCCGACGGTTCTTTTGTTCTTGGATGAAAAGAAATTTATATTCTGCCATAAGATTAAATCTAATTACATGCAAGATTTCATAACAACCACTACACAGGTTAAAGCGTAAAAGCCTAGTAAACCTACAGACAGACATATTATACATTTTGTAGATATATCGGATAGCACCTTTAAACTACCTTTTCAAGTCAAAATAAGTCAAGACAAACAAGCATACGGTCCAGATGATAGAGAACGTCACCGCAGTCTATAGGCGGTCGTATTATCACAAGGGTATCACTAGCGAGATGCCAACCTTGTGAGTTAAAGATATTATATCACTTGACCCAGTAATTTCACTGCTTATCTCACCCTTCAAACCGGAACACAGTATTGCGGACACTGCTGTTTGGCGGTAGAAAAAGTGTGAGTGTGGTGCAGACTATCTTAGATTCTACCTATAGTACAAATAGAATGTACTTTTTTTGTTTATGGAAGAGCGTGTTTAATAACATCTTTATATCAATGCCACAGCTCACAATATTATCCATAACATCCGAACGTTTTTTTACGGTTATTTATAATCTTTTTACCCGCAACGATAACTTGTCACAATCAATTAAAGCTTTAATCGCTTGGAAAAAGAAAAAAATATCCCCTTGAGCGTCCCCAATTAATCACATGTGGCTGGCTGCGATCGGCTGTCAGGGCCTGTCACTATTGAGGGTATCCAGGTCATCCCGTTACTGTTGTCGGCCAATCGTCCGATATTTTATTTTTATTCGACTATTATTGAATTGGGGACGGTATTACTGTCCTAATATTCGGCCTGTCTATGATGATTGTGGAGAAAATAAATTGTATGTTGGCAGTAATCAATTTTATTATATTATGTTATGTTGCTACCTAGAAGAGTATTATTTAGGAGTACATTATATTTAAAGATATTTTTAAGCTTCTAATTCCTTTTAATTTGCAAAAAATCTTGGGAATTGCGGTCTACAAAAATGCAACAGCGCATGCCAATAAATCTGTAAAATCTCACGTCAATCAAACCTGTTCTGTCTTTCCATATGTATATATAACATAAAACATACAGTTATTGAATGTAAAATCATTGCAGTAATGATATTTTTATTTCTTTCCACTTTGAGTGTTTCAGTGACTTAGGTAAAATTATTCAAATTTGTCAAAAATAAAGAATAATTTCAAAACTAACTGGCACGTCGTTTGGAAGAGTTTCGAAATGACAACGGTATTTTTTCACGTGCCGGCGCGTTTAGGTAGCGTGACATGTCACACACTATGTGCCCCCGTCACGGGAGTGTCCACTTTGTCCTGTCCGTGACGTAACAGCGTGACAAACGTTCTGTTAACCCTCTGTGAATTTCAACACCTCGCTGACATACAGTGTAAATAGATTTTAAAAGGGTTCATGTGAAAATAATACTGTTACGCGCTTAATGCTGCCACGTAAATAAAATAAATATTATCTGAATTATGTTTTATCGTTTATTTGTAACAAATACAAATAAATACATACAATTTTAATTGTATGTCACATTTCAGATAAATATTTAGATATCATGTGGATTTAAAACATTAATGTTCTTATGCAGTTGCATCAGAATTTACACGGCATTTTAACTATAAAATATTCTTAGTAGGATGTACCATTATTTTGAGAGGTTATAGTTAAGATGTTTATTTTTCAGGAACAAACAAAAACCAAAACTTTTTTTTACCAGAAAAAATTCGAAGGAAATATATCAAAATTCAGCGTTTTAGAACCTCTTAAAGTAATTAAGTAACTTTTCTTTTTTATCGATAGCTTGAAACTTCTAAAAGATTGACAGTTGAGTGTTTATAGGTAATTATATGCAACATTGAAGAAATGGTGCTGATTTTTCAGCACAAGTGTAAGGGTAGGAAAAATTCGACATGTCTGCTAAGGTCTCGGTAGCACAACGATAATTACTCGTCTTTACCCGTGTGGCAAAAATGCAGGTTCGAGTCTCGCCTGGCACCTCCGATACGTTGATTGCCTATTATCCTAAATTACCAACATGAACATTATTAACCCATCGTCTCAAATAAGAGTGATAATTTGAAGCTTCAAAATTGTACGAGGTTGTACGACAGTATGATTCCAAATACATAATACATATCAATCAATAATAATAATCTAATGTAATGTGCCAAGGTAGATGGCGTTTCCGCGCGAACGCAACAGTTCTGTCACGTGCTGTCAGCCCATGTCATGGCGTTTGTCGCCATTCAAACGTTTACAATAGCAACTAGCGTATTGCGTACAATGTACACAATGTATAGGGTATTGATTAAATGAACATTGATAATGCACACAACAGACTTTTGTTTTTCTGATGAAAACGAAACGAAATGAAATAAAATATACTGCCACTACACATATGATAATAAAAAAAACTTCACACTTAAAAAACCTAAAGCTGAAAATGTTTGGCCGCTAAAAATTATATCAGTTATTTTTTTTGTATTATCATATTATACGATGATTCATATTATCAATTATTATTAAGGTACTACATTAAGAATCTTGTATTTAGTAAAATTAAAACATTGGAGAATATTTATTACTCTTCAAATTAAATTGAAAGTAGTTATTTTTAAAGCTGTAAATAGTAATTATAAATCTAATTATTAAAGATATTATTCATCATATCAATATTGTATATCATACATATTATAGATTTAAATATTTCTTTTTGAGTTATTTTAGTGAATAAACTATTACTAATGAATAGCCGTGTGTAGTAAGTACCTCCCTCTCTAACAAATGTTTAAGAGGCGATTAAGGCACCGAAACCGACAGATGGCAGTATACCCATCCGAAACAGCGCAGCTTAGTTATTTCAGAGTAAGAAGGGTCAGCAGCATCCTCGTCGCGAAGTTGTGCTCAGAGTTTACCACCATGCCTGCCAAGCGCGGCAATTATGGACAAAATTCCCCTATCTAGGAGAGGCCTTTCCAACAGTGGTCTTTCCATGGCTGATATGATGACGATTTTAAATCTATCTACTACCGTAAGTCGAATCTATTGTGTATTTTAGAGGTGGAACAAAGCAATGAAAACACTAAGTCTGAATAAAATCAAAATCAGACCATTAAAAGTTGCTGCTCAATTTGCCAGTTTGTGTTCAGACTGTATGATTTCAGGATAACTGGCCTTTGACGATACCGAGTACAATTTCCAACGAAAACACGGGGAGTGCTTTCATTATCATTTTTCGCTACAACAGTTGATATTGGCTGTTGTAATTAATTAACACGCGCGATGTTTTCGGTCGTGTTTGAAACGTTCGAACGTGTTGTACTCAGTTCGGTGTTCCGCGTGTTCCGCGTGTTCCGCGTCGCGGAGCAGCGATGTTGCTCTCCGTCGCTTTAATTTGTGCTCGCATTCGCTTTGATGCAGTTACATTGATGTTTATGTGACGTAGTAGGTAATTATCGCTCATTTCTTGCTATATTCTCGCTGCACGGTATCTCTTTGTTGTTTGTGGATTATTATCGCTAGGTATTGTACTTTTGAGATGAATGCAGTTATGGAAGGCTCTAGGGGATTTATTGTATAGGATTAAGCTTAAGCCTTTGGATGCAGTACTTTTATCTTGTAGAAAAACAAGATGTATTATTAAAATTTTACTTTTTTATTTTCTTCTACGATTGTTAACGTCTTACTTTGAGGGAACTGTGTACGTATTAGCACTAATAAGGTAATATACTTTTATTTATTTTCCAAAGAAAATATCTTTGAAATATGAAATAGTACAGTTAAAAACATCGACAATGGATTTTATAAAGAATTTAAACTAAAGACGTTTTCGACCCGCGGAGTTAAAAAGCAAAATAATTAAATTTTAGATTGCAAAAATTATGGATTCTTCAGTATATTTTTTCTTTATATTAAAGTTGAAAAATAGAGCATAGTGTATATTGTATAGAATGTCTAGTTCGTACGTTTTGACGCGGGATTTTCACTGGTGTCCAGAGAGGGTAATTCGATATTTCGCTTCGCTTGCGCAAAAATGCAGTCATTCATGTACTGTATTTAATTTGAACGAGTCTATTCTGTCCTGTTTTTAGGCTAAAAATGTCAGCTATTACAGATTTTTGTAATACCTTTTTATAGAACTAGGATAAAAATATAATTTATATTTTACTTTTGCAAAAGTAACACTTTTACGTTGTTAAAAAATGTCAGCTATAACGGATTTTTGTATTACTTTTTTTATAGAACTAGGATAAAATTATAATTTATATTTTAGTTTTGCAAAAGTAACACTATTGCATTAAGTTTTGTTTTATTAATGGTCTTTATCTAACACAATTTACTAGTATTCGTATAATCATATTATTGACTTGAGGTCATGAGATTGCAACATGGAGAGGCTGTAATTCAATTGACTTTTGAACGTAAGGTCTTATAAACATTTGAGAAATTTATCAGTGTCATAACTCGTTATCAATAACATATTTTCATAGATTTCACCTGAGTAGGTACTATAGCATTAAAATTATTTGGTTTACCGAAATCAATCCATTCATATACATTTTGCCGCGGAGTACCGGCGTGGTAGAATACTTCCCTCAGTACCAGGTGCCGTAATAGGCGACTGATGTACGGGCAGATGGCTGTATATCCATTCGAAATAGTATAATTATGGGTAATTGGTGGTTCTCTTCGGTCTTGGTCTGACCAAGACTTAGAGTATTTACTATGGATGAGAGGGGCGTCTGTCGTGTTAGCTATTATATATATATATATATATATATATATATACACGTTTGTATAGTTTGTGTAGAAATTCGTCCGCGGGTAGTTCGGCGTGGGGGTAATTCAATATTTCACTCCACTCACGCTTTAACGCAGGGTGCAGCTTTGCAATGGAGTTCAATTGCATGGGCCTATAGTTTTTTTTTTTATAAAAACATTACAACAACAGCATCAGGATGGATGGCACATTTGGAAGTGTTCGTATTTTGCGCGCCAAAAGTTCGATCGTAGGTATGGGAAAAACATTTATATTATGAAACATTTATATGTATTTGTTGTGTTTGGGTTTTAAATCATTAATATATTTATATATTATGTTTGTGGTTCCTTTTTGGTCTGATGTATATGCTTTAAGAGTACAAATATAATATTTCATATCTGTAATGTAAATATATCAATATTAATATTGTAAAGAGGATGTATTTGATTGTTTGGTGCGTTTTAATTCAAATATATTCGACCAATATAAATATTTCACTATGAACTAGTTACATATTTTCTAAGGCTTTATAATATATCATTTTATAAAATCAAACTATAAACGCGTAAAATGAAATGTGACGAGGATAGGTTTATATTACTGTCATGAATAAACTCAATAATTGTTGACTAATTTCATAAAAATATTTTACAAAAATTATATTTTACGACGGGCCCGATGGCGCAGATGGTAGATGATATCTTGTGCGCCAAACGTCGAGGGTTCGATCTCCACCCAAGACAAATATTTATATGTTGATCTTTGTGTTTGTTCTGTGTCTGGGTGTTGAATATATATAGTTGTATATATTTTAATTCCTCTTCAGTCTGATGTCTTTAACACAAATAGTGTGAGCGACTTATCAAGGAGTCAGGTCAATGTATGAGATGTTGTAGGACTACATTATCATTACTGTACCATCAGATTCTGATGGTAGCGAGAACTGCATGGGTAAAACTGCGGTGACCTTATAAAATTTTTTTAGTCTAGACTAGTTAAAAGTTGTAACTCGACGTAGGAAATATCAAGCTGACCTAAACACTTATTATGGTACAGATCCTTATAAATCGAATCTATAATAACATTACAAAGCTAAAGTTTGTTTATTTGTTTCAACGCGCTTATTTTAGAAACCGCTGGTCCGATTTGAAAAATTATTTCTGTGTTCGATAGTCTATTTATTGACAATGGCCATACTATCCAGTCACTATTCCACTATTATACGTGAACGGGACTTTTACGATCGTTAACACTTTTATTGTTTGCTGCGTTAGAACCAGGCGCGGGAGGGGTAACTGGTGCAATTTCGCCCAGCCCCCATCGCAATCGCTAGTGTTCTTTTCTTGCGCGCTTCGAATCGTGAGTTCGAATCCCACCCAGGACAAATATTTCTGATGTTATTTGTATTTGATCTGTGCGTGGATGTTAAAAATACGTAATCAACTATTATATTTGTCTTTATTCTGTTATCTGATATCTGAAACACAAGTTCTTGAAGCGACTTATCTCAGAGCAAGATCTATGTATGAAAGTCCCCCTCCTGACATCGACTCTCGCTAAACCAAATCCTGGATCGACGTCTGATAGAATCCTCTGTAAAAAATCCTATCAATTTTTAAAAGATTTAACTAAACGACATACAGGACATGTTGAAAAAGCCAAAAGCCAAAATTCCGTCAGATTTTCGGTGTGTATTTTACAGTGCTGGTCAGCGACAGCGTTATTCGATATTTCGCTCTATTATGGCTGTAAAGCGTCCCTGCAGTCAATTCCGACAGACCTATCCGGTTTTGTTTTAAGCGTGTCGTGTTGCGTCAGGCAGTGTTGACGTTTTTTCTCGAAATGTATGATCTGCGCAGATTAACTACATACATAACTCGAGCAACATGTTTTACTTGTCGGATACTTTTTCGAATGTCAGCTTTAAGTAGTGAAATAAGATTGAAAAGGCTGTTTGTATTAGTTGTTAAATGTGTGTGTATGTTATAAGGTTGGGCAAAGAGACGAAATTAAGTGCATGAACCCTGAGTATTCACACAACATCTCATAAATTGACCTGACTCCATGGTAAGTCGCTTAAAGCACTTGGATTATAGACATCAGATAACAGAGGAATCACAAATATAATACTTAAATACATAGCTTATAGATGTATATATTATAACGAACTCAATCATTTAAATAATTGTAAAGAATATATATAATTTTAAATTGATTTATCAGTTTATCTATTTTTGAGAACTTTTTTACAACCCGTTGCATAGTTTAAGATCTACGTGTACAGACAGAAAAAAAAAAAAAAATTTATTTTAATTATATTTTAATAATTATTTGATAGTATATAAAAATGCCATTAGCATCGGCCGCAGAGAGTCCAATTCTGACACATGGCCTTTCCAAAAGTTTCCCCATAGGTTCGCTTTTATGTGGCCTGCACCGAGTGCGAATCTGCGGTTTTATTCGGATCGTATGTCTGCTTCGTGGGTAGATATCCTACGCTGCACTTATCGTGGTCTTCATTCTAGCAAGTTACGATGCAGCTGTAAATTCTATTTGTCATGCAAATATGTCCGGTACTTTGAAAATAATAGCCAATATATTCATACTGAACCTGCTTTCAACGGCTTTGACACGCGGTTTATTAATCTTTTTAACATTTATTTTTAATTGTTTAAGACTTGAGCTCTTTAAAGCAGTTACAAATGTGTTATATTATATTAGAAAAAGCGTGAATGTTTTATAAAATAATACAAGGTATATAGTTATATATAGTTGATCATATCAGCCATAGAAAGTCCACTGTTAGTCATTTTTGCAAATGATTGCCGCGCGGGGCAAGCATAGGGTTAATCACAGAGCGAAACTGTGTGACGAGGATGCTGCTGCCTATCCTTACTCTGTAGGATAAGTATAAGCTGCGCTGTTTCGAATGGAAATGCCGCTCTCTGGCGGTTTAGGTATCTTTGTTACCTCTTACGTCATCTGGTACAGAAGAAGGTACTATTCTTCTCTGCCGGTAGAACCCCCACGGCTAAATCCCCAAGGTATTTTCACAATACTTTAACATTTATATCAATAATGGCAAAGTTATAAAACATTGAACTACTATTCATACAACATTAATTTAATTGGTGTTGCATGCCCAGCTCCCATCTCTATCTTTGTTTGGAAATATCCCAATTGACCAACCAGGCTGCATTCACGCACTCAATCGGTACGTAAGTGTGCCATAAACTTGATGTAGTTTACGATGTTCGGCGCGAATGTAATAAAAAAAAGGTAGGTGTCGTCACGAGTGAAATGTGACGTCAGCGGTATGCTAGTATGACGCCACGTAAAAACTTTCACGTGCGTGGTGGCTTTATGTGTGTACTGTTTGACGATTCTGTTTCACTTATGGCGGTAACTTATAGCCGTCGTAACGGATTTTTCATATATTTATTGCGTTACGCACATAAAAGAGTCACAGCATAACAAAATACATTCTTATATATGGGATCTTGGATGTTTGTGACTTCGAAAGGATGTTGGCATCATGACAAGCAGAACTAGTTAACATTTATGACGGGCCCGATGACACAGGTTCAATACCCACCCAGGACAAATATTTATATGATGCTATTTAGGTTTGTTCTGTGTCTGGGTGGTAAATATATGTATTTAAGTAGCATATTTGTGATTTCTCTGTTGTCTGATATCCGTAACACAAGTGCTTCATGCAAATTTTCGAGAAATCAGGTGAATGTTTGAGATATTGACCTGGCAGACGTAATCCTGTTTTAACTATATTTGTTAAACATAAAAAAAAACATATTACAACTATAAATTAAGATATGAACTATCCTACCTCTCAATTTGGATCAAACTGTACTTTAAAGTAAGCAAATATTTAATTAAATCAGGTTATTTCATACGAAAAAATAGGTAAAGATGATAATATTCAAAAATACATATCAAGGAGGATGAGCAGAAGAATGAAAGCGGCAATGAAATCACTGGGTAATATGACAAAATATCTTAAAGTCACAAAGTTGGTAACGCGCTAGTACGCTTGTGTGTCGATCTAGTCCTATAAATATATCTTAGTCACTTATGGCTGATATGACAAGCCATAAGACGCCCAATGCTGGACATAGGCCTCCCCAAGTAATTTTTTATAGGACCGGTTGTATGCGGCCTGTGTCCAGCGCGATCCTGCGGTTTCAGTCAGATCGTCTGTCCCTCTTGCGGGTGGACGCCCTACGCTGCGCTTGCCGGTAGTTGATTCCAGATTTTTTTCTTTATTTTATGTCTTGTTATTTGTGAAATCGTTAAATATCCGGTAAAAAACATCATATTTGCGCGATGCCACTAAAATTTTATCTGCCAATCATGTTTAAAACGGGGTAATAATATTTTCTCTTTTAATATATATGTTTAATACTACGCTATTATTATTTGTTAGTATATATATATTTACACCACATCTCATATCGCAACCTTAGATAAAGACTGCAACAACTAAAAACTGTAATTGATTGCATTAGGGTCCATATTTGCCGTTCGGTAAGAAAGTAAAATTTAGTTGAACGTTATGAATCACCTTAAAAATGAGAGTCAGAAATTATCCCATGAGGGGGTAAAAGAAGAGTACAAAGACAGTAAGGCTCACCAATTTGTTAATTTATTTCAATAAAATATTATGATAGAAGAAGCTGACTGACTGACTTATATATCAACACAGGGAGTATATGCCCTGCCCCTGATAAAGTCATAAAAGTATATACAATATTACATAGTCCACTTATTGAGATTTTAATAATAGGTTGGTTCTACAACTGAATTCGCGTGAAATTGCGGAGTTTTGCTAGCATAACAGCTAGCTAGCACAATCACCTCAACCTCTTGAAATTCTAATAGTACACATGAAATTACTTTATGTCCACTTTAACTTATTCTATACTAACTTTCTGTCCGCGGTTTCAGCAATCTGCCCGCGACGACTTAATTTCCCGATAAACCTTGTTACTCATGTCTTTGAAATAAAAAGTAACCTATGTGCTACTCTGACTATTAAAAATATCTGTACTTAATTTCATCAAAGTCTGTTTAGCAGTTCGACCTGCAAAACAAACACGCATCTATAGATTGTGAGAATGACACAAATTTTCCCAACGACTAACGACGCCGCAAACTTCACTTTATATCGAAATTTTAAAGAAGCCTATGTCCTGCTCTTGGGTTAAATCTAGTCAAATACTAAATTTAAATAAAACGTCTCTCTGGTGAGGCGGTAATAGTAAGTTTTTAATATATAGTATATGTTGTATGGATTATAACAATATGTTGAAGTTGCATCCATAATAATTGTTAATACGCTTTATGTATCGGTTTGGCTTTTTGCACTATTTAAATGTCAGAGAGTGATGTAAGATTGCTTTTTGGAATAACAAAAGTTCCTCAAATGAGATACAGACCTGATGGAGAACGTTGCGGAAAGCTAGTGTAAAAAGCTGTAATATATATTTTTCATTAAAATAGATTATTTTCCTTATTAAAAAGCCGTGGGAAGCCGTCAGAGTAGAATAATACCACAGATAACAGTCTGATAACAGATAAATCACAAGTATAAAACTGAAATACATATTTACAACCCAGTCACAGAACAAATACAAATAGTCATTATATATATTTATCTTCGACAGAGTAGAATAGTACCTCCCTCTGTACCAGGCATCGTAAGAGGCTACTAAGGTACCGGAACCGACAGATGGTGGTATATCTATCCGAAACAGCACAATTTAAATACAGGGTGGGGATGGGCAGCGGCATCATCGCTAAGTTGTGATCTGCGATTGCCACTACGCCTACCCAGCGCGGCAATTATGGCCAAATATCACCCTATTGTGGAGAGGTATATGTTTAACAATTATTATAGCTGATATGATAATGAATGATAAAAATGTAAACGATGTGTCTCGGTTTACTCGCTAAATAAACGTGACGTTCACTAATTTGAAACAGTAAGGTATTTAGCTGCACCGGCCTGATTTTAAATGAAAAATTGGAGAGTCGTGTTTCCAATTTTATTCAGACTTCGATGGTTTGAATAACATGCGGGGCGGAAACAGCGGCAGAATTAACAATTCCAAACAGAATTTTTTGCAAACCGCACAGAAAATGAACTTTATATTAAACCTGACCTCTTTGTTTATTTTAATGTATTACAGATTTTTGAAACAATAAATATTTCACAACGCCTCCGATTGGATATGGAACACATTTTTTATATTTTTGATTAAACATTACACATAACAGAATATAATAAAATAAATATAATGGCAATTTAACTCGATACCAAATAACGCTTTTCTTAAATGCTTTTTCACTTTATGTCGAAGTTTAGATTTTTTTACAGCAAAAGGTTTGGTTTTTAAAGGTACCAAAGTTATTTGGATGTGATAATAAAATGACAACTATCCAGTTGTCATTTTATTATTTTTTGTAAATTTGCCAAACGTTCATCACATATAACAATAAATTAACTACACATAAAAATCGTACAATTTTTAACTACGATTATTATTATGTAAGTTGTCTCGTAAAATCATTAATACAAAGAATAAACTAAAATTATTTAAATATAAAATTGATATATATTTATGTTAATAATGTTAAATATATATATATATATATATATATATATATAAATACACATTTAACATAATCCTTTATATATATAATCCAAGATTCTGTGTCTCTAAAGATAGTAAAACTATTGAATCAATTTAATCTTACCAACATTTTTGATGTTATTAGATAAGATCTAAGGTTTATCTAGAAAACAATGTCTGTTCACATTTACTAGTAGCACAATCTGTCGAAGTATAAAGTAATAAATAAAAAATGTATAATCATATTACTAATTTTATTTAAAAGCTGTACTGACAATAAGCATCAATATAAAAGCGGAACATAAATCATTGTTCTTTCACCGAAACTCATTCATGTACATCAACGTCACTTTACCGAAAGTTCAAGACTTCTCCAATCTTATTATTTGACCTCTGAAATATGAACTGGAACAGGTGCGCGCGCCCCAGCCGAGTGGTCTGACTTCTACGCCCTTCCATTTGTCATAGTAGGGTAGATTATGCTTGAAAGGATCTTCTCTCTCTTGCGGATGGAGAGATATGGCGTGATGTATTGGTCATTGAATTAATCATGGCATGAATGACGGTGCACGAGCTTGCTATTGTGATACGAACTTTTCAGATATTTATTATAGATTTTGTAGAAAGATTTCGTGTTTCAAGCCGGTATCCGCATTCAGTTAGATTTTGATAAACTTGTGACTGCTTGCTGTTTTGTTTAACTAAAGTTTATAAATAGAATAACCAAAGATTTTTCAACTTAAATATTTCTATAATCGGCAATATTTCTTGTGATATCTTCTAGAGCGTTGTTGAAATAAATGGTAGAATTCAGTTGTTTTGTAGTTCGAATATGAATTAGACTCATTGTTTAGAGTTTTGATAAAACTTTATGATATTTTCTAATATTTATGTAGAGTAATAACTCTACACTAATCATAATAAATCATTTTCTAACAGATTTCTAAACATCACTATTTTTTTATTCTAATGATAAATAGGAGTAACACCATGTCTTTGTTAATCTTTAGTATAATAGGGAATCGTGGCACGAAAAAGGTAAAATTAAAAAAAAAACGCGTTTGAAAGCCGTTATGCAGTAGTTCTATTAATAAAACTTTATCGTTGTCATTTAATAATTGTTATTAATTGTAACTGCAATATGGACGGAAAGAAGTCGGTATATATGTTCCGTCGGGCAATATTCATTCCAATTGGTTTACTGGTTTAGGTGAATTTGGATAACATTATTCTTCCTGATATTGCATAACTGTCATTGAAGATTGATCGTGAATTTTGCTAAGAAGGGTGTGGTAATATATCTTATAGCCAAAGTTACCCAATAGGGACCAAAGTAAACCGCTTTTGCTCTCATGGTATTTGAATGATATCAAGTGTTATGATCAAAATTATATACCCCTGATTTCTATACACACAAGCGGTCACTCTGTACGTTGATACGTTCACGCACGCTAATAGGGTTAGTGACGTCACGCTGTTGAGTATAGCCTCAAAACAATTACGTCACTGGCTAGGCTATTATTAGATCTAGCGTGTCGTGATAGTGTGTCAAAGAGACCGCCCGTGAACTTCCTTGACTCGACTTTCCACTCTGGAGCGTGCTTTGTTTTATTGGTGTTTTAAGTTGAATTCTTTTTAGGTTTTGGTTTTCATTCTACGAAGTTGATGATAACAACAAAAGATTCTAAATTTGTTTGTTACGCGATTATTCCTCTAATTATGAATTGATTTCGAAGATTTTACGGGACCGTTGGCGCAGATGTTAGTGATCCTATCTTGTGCGCCAAAGATCAGGGATCAATCCCCACCAAGGATAATATTTATTTAATGATATTTGTATTTGTTCTGTGTCTGGGTGTTTAATATATGTATTTAAGTATTTTATTTGTGATTCCTCTGTTATCTGATGTCTGTAACATCATTGCTTTACACGACTTATCACGGAGTCAGGTCAATGTATAAGATGTTGTGTTTCAAAAGATCTTCAAATCTGGTCCCATATAAATTTTATCGCAGTTTCGGTGGACATATAGGCTTTGATTTTCACTTAGACTAAATTGTTTTTGTGCTTATAAATAATACATTTTGCGATTTCCGCCATTCTACAAGAAGTGGCGCATATACGAGTGTTAAGTCTATGTAATACATAAAACCGTTGATCTCACCGTTAAATAAGGGAAAGGTAAATGTTTAGTGGTACGCTTGTTTTTTTAGTAACCAGAATCTCATAATAATAACCCACTATATTTTTTAGAATTTTACACTTAACATTTCCTTGAGAAGCGGAAATGTTGGAAAATAGAACTCTATATTGGGTATAGGTGTGTACCGATTTCAAAGTAAGTGAATGTTAAGCTTCATGAACCTCGTCAACTTTCCGTAAAGCTGAGAGCTAAAAGCAATATCTGCTAGCAACGCTTTATCTGCAAAGGTGGAAAACTAGGTACGAACTTCTGCCTTGGAATTTCTAACCTTAATAAAAGGTATTTTTTTTCTCTTAACATACAGTGGAATGTTGTATTTTATTAAGAACATGTTTCAGTCAGCAAAAAAAGGATACGGTCCGTTTGATAGTAGGCGTGACCGATATTAGATATTACTAGCGTCTTGCCAACCCTGTGAACTTAGTATACTTACCCAGATATTTACCCAGTAATTTTATTGCCTCTCATACCCCTCAAACCGGAGCACAGCTATTTGGTGGCAGAAATTGGTGAAAGTAAAGCGACAAATTAATGCAGACCACCTTTGTAAGAGGTGTACCCCATCATGAAATAATGTCATTTTATGTACGCAATTTGGATTGTCAAGTTCCATTTGAAAATCTGCTTCATCAATCATCCTGTTGTGGCTAAGGTGCATACTAAATTTATTTTCTGCTTCTACATATAAACAAACGTTAAAGTATCTGTTTGTTGAAATTTTAAAATGACTATAATTCACTTAATAAAATAAATGTAAAGTAAGCTTTTTATATTTCGAAACGGCTGGATCGGCGTAACAAAAAATTTACTGGCAATTAGCTATATCTTCAAGAAACGTAGGATACTTTTATTATTAATTATTGGCACGTGAACGGGAACAAAGCGGGTGAAACCGCAGGGTAATGGTATTTAATATATAAAGATGATCTGACTAGAATTGCAGACAAGCGGTCGACATTGATATCATTCCTACTACGAGGTCCTACAGCTAATACGGTTCGAATTAAAGGCACAAAGGATTGCTAAAAAATAAATAAATAAACATATTCAACTATAATAAAGTTTAGGTGTCAATTTTCAATGTGAATTGAACTAGCATTCTAATAAATGCATATAAAAGTATATACGTTACTTTTAAGAAAACATTTTTATGCCATTTATATTATTTTACCAGTACTACAGACTGATTGAATTAGCCCATTAGTTTTTAGCAAAATCAATCAAATATTGAAATATCAATTTAGAACCAACACTCTTGCATACCAGCTAAGAAAAGAGAAAGTATAAATTGAAAAATATAACACTCCTACGCAGGTTAAAAATAGAAATTACACACATAGGATTTTAGTTTTAACTAGCAGTGCCCGCGACTTCGTCCGCCTAAAATATGTAGTGACTTTGGGGGTATAGTAGCTTTTTCGCCGTTTTTGCAACAATTCTCACTGACGCTTCGCTCCTATTGGTCTCAGCGTAATCTTATAAAGCCTAAAGCCTTCATCTATAAGTAGACTATCCAATAAAAAAAGAATTATCAAATCGGACCAGTAGATCCTAAAATGAGCGCGTTTAAACAAACAAACAAACTCTTCCGCTTTATAATATATGTGTAGATTAACTGAAAATCCAATTCAAAAACTGATAAATTGTCAAGATTATATACAAATAATATCTGAAGAGGATAAATAAGAAATCCCCTGTTTTTAATTTACACCGCACGAGTATTTGAAAACAATTCTTTGGTGTAGGATGCTTTTGGTGTTGGTATTGAAAAGTAATGTCAAAGTCTTCGAATGCTCAAAATTTACATCACCCGACCTTACAGCAAATTCCAAAGCGCCAATTTTGAATCGAAAATCCTTGGCAACAGTGTCCTTTAACGAAATTAATAATCGTTACACTTCCTGACAACAAACTGTTTTATCGCAGATCAAAGACCGTGTAGTTAATTGTTGATATCGATGATAATAAATTGATTAAGGCTCTGGCAGCTCAGATTGTTACAATTTCATCGGATTGGGGTCGGCTGGCGGGGTTACGATGTGCCTTGATTTAAGACGGAGCGACATTGAATAATCATTGCGTTAAGTATTACAAATTGATCGTATTATCTTTCTATTTGTATTATCTCGGTGAATAAAATTAGGTGTATTGTATTGTTAGTCAGCGCTCAAGACTTAGCGCTTAATCTGTTTTATTGTCTTTTCCTATTTGATCTTGGTTTATTTTAATTCACTGGCTTTTGAGTTCCGCTAATTTGTTTCCTAATTCATCATCATTATACCAGCTATTAGAAGTCCACTGCTGGGCATAATCCTCCCCAAGTTGCCCGTAACTGTCACGCTGTTAAAGCCCATCGGCAATCGCAAAGTGCAGATGGGGATGCTGCTACCCATCGCCGCACTGTGCATTTGAGCTGCACTGTTTCGAATGGATATACCGCCCTTTTTTTTGGATCTGGTACCTTAGTCGCCTCTTACAACACCTGATGCAGTGGGAGGTACAGTTCTACTCTGCCTCACGGCAATGCCGGTACCCCACGGCAACTTTCTTAAAAAAAAAAGGTTAATTCACTCTAGTTTGAGCAGAGCAATTCTTCGGGCATTTTTTAAAACTCGTAATATTAAAATAATCTTATTTTGACATGGACTGAAATGTAAATTTACTTGTATGTGATACAATCAAGCTACATATATACAGGTTTATAAAAATCAACATCTACATTTTTCATTGATTGATTGGTCAAGATCGTATTATGTGAAAAAAACAAGGAAAGTAATGACTAGTAAGTGGTTATGTAATAGTTAAGCTAAAAGAAACTGCAACTAAAAAAAATTGTAAAGACAGAAAAAATCACAAGTAAAAAGTGATGGATGTTCACTGAATAACTACTAAGAAGTAATATTAGTTTTATCTTTACATTTTAGAAATGTACACTTTCACACGTAGACTTCTTTCTTTCTAAGTATTTTTTAGCGTAGCAATAATTAAATCTCTTATGTCCTACATGTGTTCGGGAACCAATCAAAGACATATATGATAGTTTAAGATATTATTTTTATTATTAGACTCATGGACCGCGACGATGCTTCATTTTTCATATTAAAATACAATATTTCATTTAACTTACTCGATCATTTATCATGAGGCCTTGCAGGTCTTGGGGGGAAGCGGGTGGCTTCGAAATGGTGCAAGCAGTATCTATCTATCAATCACAAAAATAATGTGTAGCTATTGCTAGCCTCACGCTATATTTAGGTGAAACCGTGCGGTTGAATGTAGCCAACATATTCTACGTAAATATTTATTTACAAATCGTCACTAGGCATTTACTGTGGGACGTTTACTGGATAAATGCTTCCCAAAAAAGTTTCGCGTCCGTATTAAAAAAAATACCGTCTTTTAACGTGATTTCTGCATCTTGTAGCAACCATTTAGGTAAAAAGTACTTCAATTTTTATTTTTTTTTTAAATTTTCTAATTTCGCGTTTACTTTAGTTCGGAGATTGGGTTCTTTCGACTGCATTTGTGGATACATGCCGCGTTTTAGTTAGATGTCGTATGTTTCATTGACTCTTTATTATTTCAATCGAGATAGATCAATAATTTTAATGATTTTTAAACCAACCTTTATTTAAAGTACAATCATGTATTTTTGTAGTGTTACACTACAAATTCACGGATTACCATATATTTTTTTTATTTTATTAACATTAATCACGATTATTCTTGTTTTAGTGGTAAAAAAATGCTAAATAACATAAACTTCGACACCTCTTCTACCAAAATAATAATAATACATTTAAAAACAGATGTTAATCAAATGTAAATATTTTTAATGAAAGCTATACATATATAGTTTAAATATTATTGGCTAAGCTACTTAATAGTTGATTCTTACTCGTACATAATGCAATGCCTTTGCAGGGCGTCACGTGTAAAGCTAATTCACATTGTCTCCACCATGTACATGTAATGTGACAAGCAATAAATGAATTTAAATTTAATATAAAACAATTTAATACATGGAGTCTTTGTCCTGACTGTCGATAAGAAGTATCTGCATAAAAGTTTTGGGTACAGTTGAAATAATTTCCTAAACTGAACAAACTCGACCGATCTCTGTCAGTTAAATAATTCCAAGAATATTCCAGCAGACGGTTCTATCTGAATGTTGGAAACTTAACAACATTCCGTTAAGGTGAAAGTTGACTAAACTTCGCCTTTTATCTAACATTGAATGTTAAAATAATTTGAATGGAGATGAAGGTTTAACTAATATTACAGATGGAGTTATTATTTTTGGCGAAGTTTGTACCTAGGTGCAGTTTAAACTAAATGCGAAAGTCATTTTTAATAGTAGAAAGATAGCTAGGAATTTACTTTTCTTAGAACAATTAGTTTGTTAGTGGAATGTGGATTTAAATCCCTAAAAAGGGAACATAATTTATCAATGTTTAAAGAATATTAGTAAAGCTAGAGATTTTTAAAAATAATTAACTGTCTAACAATAAAACAACCGGTCTAAGCAGGGACCTGTATACTGTACAACTGTTAATAGTATGCGGTAATAAATAGTCAGCAACCAGTTTAAGTAACGGGTTCTGTATACTGTACAGCTGTTGACAGTATACGGTAATAAGTCGTTTACGGCAGTCAACTTAAGGCCGAACTACCGCAACCGTATCAAAGGATGTTTGAGGCAAAGTTAGCTGGGGCCGTCATTGACGTCACAATCAGGTGAAGTTGGTTGCGGGGTGAGTGCATTGTTGCAATGTCACTTTACAACTTAGTTCAGTTTTAAATTTTCAGCGTTATTGCGAAGGAAACTGCGAAGTGGAAATGTTAAGTTAGAGTTCCTATTGTTTTGGATGTGAATCTATACTGTAAAGTTGTTGGTTTGCAGAAATAGTGAGTGTGTTCATATAAAATACAAATACAATTGTATATAAAAGATCGCGTCAAAGAATTTAATTTTAGGTTACGTTTTAAATTTAAAACAATAGAAACGCTTTTAGCAATGAAGGTTGTGACTTTTTATATTTACATAATATATTTGGGTTACTCATATAATCCTATCTAATCTACGGTGTTATTGTTCATTTGTGTGTTATTGTCATGTGGTTTACTCGATATAATATTATTGCTGTTTAAATATAACCGTTTGTATTTAAAAAAAAACAAAAACAGAGAAAAAGTTTCGAGGGTAGTATGTATATCACCTATCGATCTAATTAGAACGGCAAAGTTACATGGTCGCATACAACCGGTCCTATTGGAAATCACGTATGATGGTCTAAATACACCTGTAAACTTCAACGGTTGATATGAGGGTGATGATTTCTTTTTTTTTCGGATGAACCTATTGCTGGACTTGTCAGACGTCAATTCCAGCGCCACCGAACAAGAGGGCGGGGCCTCACATAAAAAAGAGAATCCGATCGGTCATCACCATACGGATGCAGGCCTTGTATATGGTCCTCCTATGGCGGAGGGATATCCTACTTGTACGGCCGATATAGAAATTGAGTCTATCTAATATGTAGGAGGCTCTATTCCTGACTATTTTGATGTGAGGACAAACGTGATGCGCCGATCTAATATGATACCTAGGTATTTGACTCTATTGAGCCAGGGGATCTTCGCCGAAAAGTTTATACACCCCCACCTCGCAGCCCAGACTGTTCGCACCGCACCGATTGGACCTCGAAAAGTGCATGACGGCACTCTTCTTAGGGTTCACTTCGATGCGCCACTTGCGGAACCAGTCGCCTAGAACGTTGACCGCGCGCTGGAGGCGTTTGTAACAGAGGGAGGGGTCGTAGTGTGGGCCCGAGTCGTACAAGGCCGTGTCGTCCGTAATCAGGGCTAGCTCTACGCCGGATGACCTAGGCATATTGTTCACGTAGAGCGCGACGTCGGCTGATGTGGGAGTAGGAACCCTCGACGCGATACCTGAACGATCGGTTCAAAAGGAAGTTTTTAAAGATGGGACAGAGTTTTTTGGCACTGCTTGAAAGTGAAGCTTGAAAACTAGGCCGTTATGCCAGACTTTGTCGAAAGCTTTCACGACGTCAAAGAACAACGCCATCGTCCCTTTCGGTTGGCGACGTTCATTGAGGCGCGAAAGGACGTGTTCCGTGTTGCGTTACAGTTTATGTACGAACGGATGTCGGTTACGAAAGCCAAACTGTTCGTCTGCCATAAGGCCGTTATCGTAGATGAACCCGCGCAATCGTGAAAAAATAAGGCGCTCATTTAGCTTGGCCACAGAATTAAGCAAGCTAATAGGCCTGTAAGAGGTGGGGTTTCTGGGATCTTTACGGGGCTTGTGGATACCAATGACGACGGCGTCTTTCCACGCGTCAGGGAACGCGCAGTTGGACATCACCGCATTGAAAATTGCCACGAGCAGGCAAATGAGATGGGTGGGGAGAATCCGTAGGACGCGATTTGTTATTCCTTCCGAGCCAGGGGCTTTTTTAACTTTCAGATCGCGAATGACGTCGCGGACCTTATCTGTGGTGACCGGGTCTAACGACGGCGCCGTCGGCGTCGCGTGAACAGTGCTCTCGACCTCTTCGTCGACGTACTCCACGAACGACGGATTCGAAGAGAGCATACTAAGCGAGCACTGTGACTCTAAACTGTCCGCTAAGCACTCGGCTTTTTCTTCGTCTGTAAACGCGACGGCGGCGGCGGTGGACGCGGACGCATGGGTTCGGTTGAGGGCGACCATGTTCGCCGTCTTGTCTGACTTGAGGTATCTCGCCAGCTTCCAATATGCTTGGTGAGATGGCGAGAATTCCTCGAGCAGATCTCCGTACCGGGAATCCCGCACCTCGTTAATACACGCCCTAACAGCGTACCGAAGGGAGCGCCATAAGGGTGATGCCATCTTTACGATAGGAAGTACGCTTTCGCATCATCTCACCATGCGAGAATGTGTGACGAAAGGTAAATGGACTAACCGACGGGGCAGGTGCTTGGGAACATTTTGGTAGCCTGGCTAAGTCGCACCAGCGTTCAGTTAGCTTTAATGTTCTATAAGTAAAGAAAAAGCTGAAGTATAAATCTGATTGAAATACACGAACCATGGAGGCTTAATCATAATTTGAAAGTACACAATTGACAATGTTTACAATTGAAAATGAATGGCGGAAATTGATAAACAGATCTATTGAAAGGTTGAATTGTTTGTATTGTGCTTATGATAATCTAAACTACATAGCGCACTAAGTTCGCAGTTATTATCGTTAACTTTACAATTATTAATATGATGATAAAAAATTGAAACCTTAACGCCCGAAGAAAGATGACAGACTAATCAAATTGTGCACAACTTCAGACAGCGGCTCGAACTTCCCCGATTCAATTAGTAGATAGGCGGAGTGTCTTCCCCCCCTTTTTACCCACTCCCTCAATATCAAGACTGCTCATTATTATGCTCATAAGAATTATTTGTCATCAGGTGTTTAGGTGGTACCAAGTTTCTGTGTTTGAATGAAAGGAGCAAGTAGAAGTGTAAGTTGTAAAGGTGTAAGAATTGATATCTGAGTTGGTTAGTTGTAACTAGCAACACAGAAAAATATTTGTTATATGTTTAAAACATTATGGTTTTAAAGGCCAACTGCCAATGCAGTCCAATTCCTCACTCTCAAATAGCAGTGTTCGCATTGCTATATTCCGGTCTGAAGGGTGAGATAGGCAGTAATTTCAGGGAAAGTCACAATATTGGTCACAACTCTTTAGTGATATTCTTGTGATATTACTATATTAGTTTCATTTTTATCACATACGTGAATTAATTCCGATGAGAAGGGTACTCGGAAGTGCAAATATTCCTACACTCGTATAACTCATAACTAATATAAAGCAAGCAATCAAGATTCAATGTCTAATCTACTTATAGTTACATTTAATAAATATGTAATAAGTGCCTCAAATGTCTTCATAAAGTATATTCGTTAAACATTCTTTCAGTAGTTCAATTTTCCCGCTCAGGTGGCCAGTCAGATAAGTATTGTTTCTAACTCATAGCGATCTTTCATATAGGTATGTATCGAAAAGCAATAATAAGAATACACGGCAGTGCTATTTCAAATTGAACCCACACTCTTATAATGGTAAAATTATCTAATAGTGAAGGCCTGTTATGGCGATTTATATTGGCAAATAAAAGCGCGGTGAAATTATTTCACTGTCAAAGTGACAGGTGTAAGGTCGTTCTATCTAAGGCATGAAACTTTAATGTCTTTAATTTATTGCGGTATGGAACTAAGATTTTAACATTATGTACATTTTGTATGTATTAATAAATAAATATCTAGAATTAATATCTAGAAGATCTAGAAACGTATCGTTGCTGAAGGAATAATATTTATAACTGTATTTGATGAAGGACTTTATGATTTTGTATGTGTAAATTAATTAGGCCTTTATCCAGCAGTGGAACAATAATGACAACATTAATCAAACGGCGATAATATTTCGACGTTCCGCTTTTTCTTCTGGTGGATCGAATTCAAATATTTGTTAAACTTAAACAATTATTCTATATTACTTGATCCGCTTATCAGTGTTAAAATGAAGCTAAGAGAATTATAATATATATAATAATCACTTTATTTTTTTTATTACATCGGGTCGACAAACAAGCTTACAGTCCGCGTAACAGTAAGCGTCACTCCAGCCTATAGACGCTCGTAATATCACAAGGATATTCCTAACGTGTTGCCAACCTTGTCACTTGAAAGATGTACCCTGTAATTTCACTGCCTAACCGCTGGAAGACAGCAATGCAAACATTGCTATTTGACAGTGAAAGTAGGTGAGAGTGAGGTACCGATGCAGATGACCTTGGTTCAGGTTTCTGGTTATATTATAATATTAAATAGAGTTATTTTTGGGTATGTTTCAACAATCATTCTTTCGATCGAATAAAAGATCTAAAGATTTAGTATTATCAAAATACTAAATCTTTCGACATAATCGGCATCCGTTTTTTTAAATTCATAATACATTGTACTGCCCTATTATGTTTTATACATTTATATTTATCCAGATGGAATCCATGCAAGAGATTGCTCCGAGCGATAAGGCCACAAACAATAAATATTTGTTTGTAGTTTTTATTTAATGTATTGTGACAATGAAGAGAATTATTAAAATTATCTAAAATAAACGTTTCCGAATAACTTAAACAAGAGTTTGTTTAAAATAATCTCGGCTACGTCTCTTTCATGCACGCCGCCTTACTTTGCTCACGGCGCTCTGCTTGTGCTCGAGTTTTTATCCAATTTGCAAGTTTACGAGAAACGCCCCAGGTTATTGATAGCGAGACCAGGTGGCTTTTCTCCAATTCAATTATTTTGTAATGTTATTAAAAACATTCTATGTTTTCACTTTAATGTATCGTTAAGATTGAAGATAGGTTTGAATATTACGATAAAGTAATATATATATATGAGGAGGTAATGGCGCAACATTCAACATGCTTGCTGTGTGATCCTTAATGTTAAGAAACTTTTGCAATGGCTGATAATAGGATTGGTGATCAAAAACTGATTTTCTCTAAAGCAAATATACCTTCAATCATCACAATAGTGGTAAAAGGTCAACTACTGGACGGTGACTTCTTCAAGCAAGGAAAACTTTTGCGTTTTTGCGCTACCAGTACTTGGGTACCGGAAATGCCAAAGTGTGCAATTGCATTGCGGACATTACCATGAGGTACCGGCAGAATATAATACCTCATACCCACTGCACCAGACATCGTAAAAGGTGGCTAAGGTACCAGAACCGTCAGATGGCGGTAAATGCATCAAAAAAAAAATCACAGGGCTTAAATGCACAGAGCGGTGATGGGCCGCAGCATCCTCATCGTGATAGCTGCAGTCTGCGATTCACCAAGACGCTTGGCGGGGCGCCAATTATCGGCAAAATACCTCCTTTCTTGGAAAGGCTTATGTCCAGCAGAAAACTTCCAATGGCTGGTATGATGAATAACATTTCCGGTACCCCATGTCATTGCTGGTATCCCGCGGCATTGTTGGTATCGGTATAATGATGACTTCCAAAAGCCAGATTCTCCTTAGACGCAGTTAAATAAATGTAAAAGATTCCTATCAAATGTAAAGTGTGTAAAATTAAGCCTTCTTAATCTGTAAATATCTATGTAATAATATATGTAATATAGTATTGTATCAATATATCAATACCTCCAAAAAATATATTCATAACAGTAGGTCCATTTCAATTAAATAGGTTTCTGGAACGAAATAATAATGGGCTCAAAATGGCAGTGAAACAAGCAGGATTTAATAGGGGTTAAGATAAAGCAAGCCAATTTGTCGTGTCTACTGAAGGGCTTATCCTAGGGTTGTACTAAAGCAAACAGGCGATCTCAATCGACTCGAGTGTTGGCCCAATCGATTAAAAGAACTCGGACTCGATACAGCCAACTCGAGCAAAGAGCTCTCGAACGATGATAATTGAATTTCAAACAAATTGTGACGATAGAGAAAGATTTCTCTCTCCACTGCTTTGATATTGATTTTATGGTAATTGATGAGTATTTGACGTCTTAATTGTGTTTCTTTTTCTATTTATCGTCTGTTAACATTTATTTCTTCGAGGAATCTTTGTTATCAAATGAAAATGATCAGGAAGTGCTCATCTCATTTTAACTTTCCTTGTACAATAGACACAATAATATAGAATAAAATTTAAGTGCTTCGTGGAAGTAAAGGTCTTTCCTATTAGGTATGTATTAAAAATATATTTAGTCTAGTTTTTTGCAAATAATAAACTCATTAGATAAAACAATTAATATTTTGTGTATGTTATCAAATATGCCTTTTGGGAAGTTTAAATTTAAAATTATGTTCAGGTTTAGAATAAAATCGTAGGATTCGATTTTTACGATTAAGCTTTCGATTTTTTATGATTATCGATTCATCTACCTTGATTTATCGGTTGTATACATCTCGGTCGCAGCACTAGTGGGGTGTGTAAAGGGTTGGAGTGGCAACTCATGCTTATTTGTTTTCTGATGGCAGCGTTTAACAAACGTTTTCCGTAAGTATCGCTCTCCAAATTTAGAGATAATGACGTCGCGGAAGATTTTACCCCTTAAATGATGTGTCTATCATAATTCTTTCTATCTAAAAAATAGATAGGATTATTTGTTTTCATTTTTTTATCTGAAGAATGAAAATAATTTTAAATCAAATCATTATTTTACAATAACAGTAAATATAAATATATTTTTTTAAATTTGACATGGTTCTGTTTATAATAAAGATAAATGGTATCCAGTTGCAAACAACCTGCATCCGGCTAATATCTACCGATGTAGTCAGATCGTTAGTTCACCTTATGGATGGAGATCCTAAGCTGCGCTTGCCGGTGCGTGGTCTCCATTTCTGAACCTTACAGCCAACTCAGCAGTCAGTTCTGCACATTATGTCTTACCCTCTACTTCAACTTGCAAATGCGTTGGGCTATATCGGTAATTAGTTGGTATACGGATCTCCCCATTCCTGATTCGATCGCGTAAGGATACTCCGAGCATTGTCCTATAATAGTAATGAATTACCTAATAAAACCCATAGTCAGAGACCATGTCCTATTTTATCTAGTGTATACTAGTATTGTTCCAACTAATATTGTAAATGCGAAAATGAGTTTATATGTTTGTGAAATATTGCATATATATACAGAGATAGACAAACAACAGACTATTTTCGTCCTGTAAACTGTATTATTTCTTTGGGATTTAATTTTAATTGGATCCGATTCAAATTGTTCGATCTCCACTAACTCATATTATAACTGGTAAACGGAACCTTTTCATGCTTTATCTAATCAACTGATCTTCGTGAAATTTCACAAAAAAGGATATAAAGTACCTTTCACCCCTAAAATAATGCTGGTTCCATAGGAAATTTATGCGAACAAAGACGCCGGTACAATGTAGTTAGTTTATAAAAGCTAGCTAGGACTAAGCAATAACGAACTGTCGAGGCTGAATGGAATTAACGCAGACTTGCACGTATTCACGATGGCTAATCGCTGTTAGTTCGGATCATATCTGGCTAAAGCCCATTGCTATTAATTGACGCTTACCCCACTGTGCCGTTCACAGTGACAAAGGTCTGATAGACAGGCTTTACAGAGCTGTCGCGTCTCGAGGATTCTCGATGACGTCGAGTTCTAATCAAATTTTACGTTTATGTTTCGTGAGGATGGTTTAGGAGTCTTTGTACTCGGTTGTTGCGATTTGGTGATAGTTTTCTTTTATATTATGAAATCAGCGGACAAGCTTATGGTCTGCCTGATGGTAAAAGTGATCACAGCCTATAGACACTCGCGCCATCATAAAGGTATCACTACGAGTAGTGTGTCGCTAGCCTTGTGAAGAAGATACTATGACATATTTACTCAGTTAGTCCAGTAAATGCTCTGCCTCTCTCTCCTTTCAACCGGATACTGAAACCGGAATGCAATTGGGCCGTAGAAATAGACGAAAGCGACCAATGCAGGTGACCTTTGTAAGAGGTCACCCTCTAGTAGTAAGTACAAATTAAATAAATAAAACATATTAATATTCACAAGACATCTCATACATTGACCTGATAATGAGGAAAGTCGCTTAAAGTACTTGTCTTACGAACAAGATTGTGATCAGACCAAAGAGAAATGACAAATATAATACTAAAATACAACAGTTTTATACCTGACACAAAACAAACATAAACATCAGTATATAATTGTTTGTGGTGTCAGTATATAACTGGTATAGGATAAGATTAATTTCATCAGAAAGGATAGCATAAGATAGCGTCACGTCCCCAAGCCATAAATAATTATAAGTAAACAATTCAAACAACATAAGTCGCCTAAGGCACTTGTGTTATGAAATGAGAGAACAGAAGAATATCAAATATAATACTTAAATGCAAATCAACACATAGACATAAAACTAACACAAATTTCATCATATAAATATTCATCCTCGATGGATTCGAACCCACGGCCTATGGCGCACAAGATCTGAGAACATTACCAAATGCTCTATTACCAAAAGATCTATTTGTATCTATTGTGTTATGACATACAGGAAATCACTGTTTTGTAAAATTGTGTATTTTGCATAATTCAATTCAATTGTGTATCAATAATCATGATTTTCTATTCCGCATTATTGTATTTCCGTCCACAAAACCAGAACAATTTTAGCTAATTAGGTATGTAGCACTATCTGTTAAATGCTTCATCTAACTTCCTGATAAATACGTAACAAGTATTTTCAGTTTTGTATCGAAATTGCCCAAATTAACTTTGTTGTGTTACGAGTACGAGTACACGTCAGTGAGAAATATTTCCATCAAACTAATCGTAATAAGAGCTATTATCTAATTGGTTTTATATTTTTAAATGCCTGATGGCACAGGCGGCAGAAATCCTTGAGAAATCTTGTGCGCCAAGGGTTGTGGTCTGGATACCCTCCAGGACAAATATTAACATGATAATTATTTATATTTGTTGTACACGCTGCTTGGTGTTTAAATTTAATTTGATCAGCGCGGCAATTATGGGCAATTTTCCCCTTTTCTTTGGGAGTCCTATGTCCAGTTGTGGATTTCCAATGGCTGGAATGATAACATTTACTAGAGATAGACCTTTTACAAAGGCCGTCTGCATTGGTACCTCATTTTCACCTATTTCCACCTCCAAAAAGCTGTGTTCGCATTGCTGTGTTCTGGTTTGAAGAATGAGAGAGGCAGTGAAATTACAGGTGTTACAGGGTGATGTAACACAATATTTTTAAGTTACAAGTTTGGCAACCCGCTAGTGATATTACATTTGTGTAGCACGGTGGCGATTTCTATCATGCAAACCGTATACTTATTCGTCAACATGGTATAATACAAAAAATAAACACCCACACTCAAAAACTTTCACGTTTATAATATTAATCGGACTCTTTTTGATCCCATTTGAATATTCCTAGATATCTCTGATCTGTAGTAAAAAACAAATAAAATATTGTCTCGATTCATTTTCACACAAAAATGGTGTAGCTTTTTAGATCATGCAGGTCAACGCTCGTAATTTAACCCGTCGCGTAACGCGATTGTGCCAATTTCCATAGTGTTAACATGTTTCACGACCCCAGGTTACCGCTCTCACTCTGTCGCGTGGTGTTCCACAAAAGTATCGAAATCAAAGCAGGCTTCCATTTTTTTTTCTTTTTATGTTAACCACATAAAAGTTACATAGTGAAACTTATGTAATAAAATTACTGTTTACGATTCGTCTTCGCTCTACTATCATCATCATTATCATCTTTGGAACCTAAGAACATCCACTGGAATATTGCTCATTATTGCCGCGTTGGGTAGGCGTGTGCCTCGCAGAGTGAAGCTTGGCGACGGGAATTTGGAATGAATGAATGATCTCCATTCAGTTGTATAACGCTGTTTCGGTTCCGAAACTTTAGCCTCTTACGACACCTGGTACAAGGAGAGGTACATTTCACTCTACCGGTACCTCAGCTTTCAATGGTTGGCAAAAGTGCTGTATTCATTATAATAAAAATATATGTGGTAAAACAGACCCTGAGATAATACTTGAATTGTTTTCTATATTCGTCATAAAGGCAAGCCAAGAGCGTAACTCGCGTTGAAAAAGCTGTTGCATTTATGTCTCATTTGGAATAGATATATCGCCGTCTGTCAATTCCAGTACCTCAGTTGCCTATCACGCTGGGTCGGAGGCAGTGAAGGTAATTAAAGGCAAACTATTTTACTTCTTAACGAAATGTAAGTTACTTACTTTAAGTTACTTAATCCACATTTTGTATTAATCACGGTTTGCTGCTGGAATTGGCCTCTCAAGGGGCTTGAGAAATATACAAAACTAAATAGTTGGTTATACTTTCAAAAACAATTTACTAGAGAGCTTTTCATTTTCTTGAATAGATAGTTAGTTGTAAGAAGTTTAGAAACCGTTGCCCGCGTCAAAACTTTCAGTTGCCGACTAACTTGAACAAGACAGAAAGCTGCTGAATAAAATATATTACAGCAGTTAGAGTTTATGAAAAACAAATATTTATGATAGCAAATAAAAGTGTTACTCATGAATATTTTACTGATATTATGAGGTGGCAACCACTTGCGTTTTAAATATAATAAATAAAAATAATTAAGTTTAGAAATTCATCGCGACACTAAATTTTTATATATAAAGAATGTCATTATTATCATCACATCAGCCATTTGTAGTCCACTGCTGGACATAGACCTCCCCAAGAAAGAGGGATTTTTGGCCATAATTGCCGCGCTGGCCAAACGTGTTGGCTAACGCAGGGCTTAGGCCCACCCGGAGCATTTAACCTACACCGTTCCGGATGGATTTAAATCATTTAAAGGAGTTTATGATATACTGCCATCTGTTGATTCTTGTACCTTAGTCGCCTCTTACGACACCTGGTACAGGGGGAAGTACTATGTTACTCTGCCGGTACCTTACGGCTTATAATATAGCCAATATAACAAACGTTATTTGCATAATTAATTTTTTTTTGTTTAAATTATATGTACGTAAATTTATAAACATAAACTGCGGAAAAAATGTAATCGCATGACAAATATTGTTTCTTGAGCAAAGCCGAAGATATACAGAATAATTTGTTCTTTTTTATTAAATTCATAACACTTGTTCTAAACATACTTGTACAAATAAGAAACATTCTGACCCACTATCGCTTATTTCCTTAACGGCACACAAATATCCAGTCGTGTTATACCAGTTTGTTGTTCTTTCGCTTTATGACAAACATGGAGCCACCGAGCCAGCTGAACTCAATACCAGCATTTTTAAATTAAGTGAACCAGTCTGCGGTGTGCTATCGACTTTTAGAAAAGTAGCCGAGTTGCATCGAACTTTGGACGCTAATAGTGTTTCCGCATAACACATGGCAACAAGTTGTAGCCTCTGCCCGACCAGAACTGATATTGGATTTATTAAAACTTTAAATGTATAATTTACGTCTGTCTTTGACGAATTGGTGTTGTGGACATTGTGTTGATCTAATTTATTTTATCATAAACCGAAACAATTATGTCGTGTTACCGTGTGATTACCACAAGTAAGAGACGGCTGAGGTGCCAGAACCGACAGATCCGCCATCGGTTGATCTAGCTGAAACCGTAGTTCAAATGCGTCAGATCGGGGATGGGCAGGAGCATTCCTGTTGCTTGCGAAACTGCATATTGCGATTGCAATAACACTAGCAAAGTGTTATTGCAATCGCAATCTACCCATAATTAATGGGTAATTTTTCCCTTTGGAGACTTCTATGGGCAGTTGGCCTTGTTTTTGATGAATAAAGGTTAGGAGATTCCAGCAGCATTAGGTTTTTTGTGGGTATTTGACTATCGCAGTTTAAGACATACTGTCTCTTAAAAGCAATCATTTTATTAATATTAATACTATATTGTATTTGATGCTAATTGATTAAAAGTGCTGCAATAATTAAGCCTATTCAAATAAAAAAAATTGAGTTTGAAATTGAAATATAAAGTGTATTCATTCGTTGTTTGGTAATACGTAATCTCATTATCGCGTTTCAATTTTGTATTAATTGTTCAGTTTATTGCGGGATTATCGATGTAAAAATTTTCATTATTCAACATTATTCATTTACAAGTTCACTGTTCGTAATAGATCTGATATGGTGATGATGATCTACCTCTTAGCTTAAAAATCTTGAAAATTGTTGCCGCAAGGTAATTGAAACGTCGAACCGCGTAATAAACTTTATGCCATTAAGGTGAAGATATCTATATGATACTGCAGATATTTCCATTTCCAACTTCGAAGGATTTCATGACATACAGTTTATTTCTCTTTATATTACTTTAAACTGTTTACCTTTATGGGACACATCATCGTCATAAAGCTTTAGGATATCCGTAGCTTGTGTGCGGTTCTAGTCAAGTCTTCCGTCCGTCTTGTGAGGGGATGTACTGTGCTTGTCAGTAGTCGAATTAATTCGAGGATGCTAAGGCTCACAGGTCAATCCGTCACATATTAATGAAACGCGAGCAAAACGATGTGAAGGACCTTCATATCTTTAGAACGAGGGACGCAAAGTTAAACTATTTAAATTAATCAGGGACTGGTCAGGGCAAGGACTCTCACTCCTTGCCCTGACCAGTCAGTCCCTGATTAAACCACCTCTATTTTTTCGCTGTCCCCATTATAGTAATTTTATTATATACTGCACTCAAAGGTTATCACGACACGTATAAAAAAATATCTATCACTACAAGGGTCGATGAGGCGCGTACGAGGAGCGGACGGGGTCCTCGGTTTCCACGCGATCGCCCCGGACGTTGGTACATTCGCCTCACTGACTTACCGTCTTTCTTTTGATTTTTACAGACATTTTATCTATAAGATAAAGGGTGATTCTTTTGTAAGTGAAAAAAACTTTTTTATCGCTTAAGTCGAGTGCACATGATAGAAAAGTTGGGGCGAGTTTCTTGTTTGCCGTATGCACCGCGGGCCGACTCCGAGTTTTGGTTCGAGTAACTGCGCTGGGCTGGAGTAGAGTGCAGTTGACTTCATGATATATGTTACAGAGTTTTGCACTAAAATACTTTAAATAGAATTGATACGTCCTACTTGAACTCAAAAATCATTAATATTTTTCTCTGCAACATCAGCGTGGAAAAGTATATTTGCCTGGAAATTTTCTAGACTAATATCAGTTGGGATTTGTGCCTGTAGTTATCACTCTGGGCAGCTGTATATATATGGGAGTAACGGTGACGCCGCTGCTCATTCTCCGACCTCTATTGCCACTCAAGACTTACTCTGTTGCTACCGTAATTATTGTAGTAGAGAAAATGACAACGGTTTTTACATATTTACCCACATTTATTACCAGACTGCCGACTCTTTTGCGAAGTACTACCTGTGAGACCAAGGATGTTGTATTATTCAGCCTACAGACAATATTCATCGTGAAATACTAATAATAGAAATAGTTTTTTTAAATAGTTAAAGTAATAGTTTTAGATGTATTATCATCATCATCTTCATATCAGCCATAAGACATCCAGTGCTGGATATAGGCCTCCCCAAGTAATGTGTAATTGTATGAGACCTGTGTCCAGTGTAAACCTGCGGTTTTAGTCAGATCATCTGTCCATCTTGCGGGTGGACGCCTTACGCTGCGCTTACCGGTACGTGGAGTCTATTCCAGAAACTTATGACTCCATCGGCCATCAGTTTTGCGTACCAAATGCCCTGCTCACTGCCATTTCAACTTACTAATCCACCGGGCAATGTCGGTAACTTTGATTCTGTTATAAATCTCCTCACTCATAATTCGATCGCGCAAAAAGATTCCGAGCATCGTCCTCTTCATAGCTCGTGGAGCTATTTTGATTTGGCTTAGATGTTTACAAATAACCATTTATCTGGCCATTTGGATGTTTTATTTTTTTTATTTTCTATTTTTATACATGGTCTAATAATTTATTTTATACTGTCAAGTTTTAATAAGCTTGAGTTATATAAATTGTTTGATATATCATATATATTTTTACCTGAAATACTCTTTCTTAATTTATTGAATTCATTTACTTTACACAACATGTACACGAGTAGCTTCAGCAATTCTTTTAAGAACATCAGAAAATGGAAGTATTACAAGTATAACACTTAAATATATATGTGTAATATCCAGACGCAGAGCAGACAAGTTTTAAGATATAAATATTTATCCTAAAGCGGATCAAACCCACAAGATTGCATCACCGATTGCACCCTTTGAACACATCACACAACAATACGGAATATATAAATCTACATTAAAAAAAAGATCAAGGGCTGGTTTGATTTCCAATCAAATTTAATTAATAGTTAGTGAACCAAATAATATATATAGAATTAAAAATAAACATTATGTTGAGCTCGTTTGTATGTAGTGACTAATTAATTAGTCGCCGCAGCTTTTTCAGTATGAGATATACTCGTTTGCCTTAGCCTATAAGAGATATACCTCACCTGTAGAAGTTGTGGTAAGATGCGACTGAGATACCGGCACCGACAGATGGCGGTATAAACACTTACAACTGCTCAATAGCAACAGGGCGTGAATGGGCAGCAGCATTCCCATTGAAAAGTTACGTTCTGCTATTGTATGCGGCTATTATGGGTGAGAATCCTCTTTTTTTGGGGAGGCTTATGTCCGATGGCTTCCGACAGCTGAGATGATAAAAATACTCACATGTTATGTTTCGATTAGAATAAAAGACTAGAAATCGCGCGCTATTTGATAATAGTCTGTATAAAATTACTGGAAACCCTGTTTTAAAATAAGTTACTGCAGAAGTTTTAAAACTGTGCCTTGAGTATTAAAGTTCAGTCCATTTCATCTGGCGCACAATCCCTTAGGATAATTAAGTTATTTCAATCTAGCTTAAATGCCACAGAGCTACGAATAAAATCAAGCTCGCTTGGTTTTTTTAATAGTCTTCAAATAAGGTGATATTTCTCTATTAGTCTGTATATTTTAATATTGTTTTAGATTTATGACTTGTTTAATTTTCGAAACGAAAACGGCTTTAAATTGAATTCATCATTAGAAATAGAAATAACCAACATTAATAGAAATATAATAATTATTATACTTTATCGGGACTTACATGAAAGAACATTTGAATGAATAGGTAGGTACTAAATTTAATCTTTGAAGTACCAAAACCAAGCATTATTTTTATACTTTTAGAATTATTCTTTATGGCTGTTAATGAACTAAAACCAATAATATAGCGAAAAAGGCATTAAACTATATCAACACTGAAATTAAAAAAATAATTATACAGAGTAGATATAGACGTCCTATTTAAATGTATCTTTAAAAACGTCAACATCTCCACCTCGACGATTCCAGAAACGTTCGCGTATTATTCCCGTCTCTTGTTCTTCCCGGAATAGAAACCATTTGCATTCTAAATAATTCGGAATCGCTCTATTTCAAATTAAGTCATTTATGCGTAATTATACATTCTAAGTGGCAGGTGTTCTGTTATAAATGCATTAAGGCGGTATCAAAAATGACTTTATATCAAGTCATTAATTATGTTGGGACAATTCGTAACGAGCCAGCAGCACGTCTTAGTAATTAGGGAAAAGAGGAGGCATCGCCTAGATAAATCATCCGCCTTAAACTTGAGTTGTTTGTTTAACGTAATTAATAAATATATTTTGCGGTATTTGCACAGCGGTATGTGATCCTATTTTATTGTTTATTGTACCCTTGGTACAACGGATTTACTTCTTATATACTTTCTTGATATGCACATTACATTGATGTATTGAATGGAATTTACGGAATAAGTAATGCCGAGATATACAAGGCAAATAAAACACAATATATATATGGTAAATATTTAAATAAATCTGGGGGCAAGGCCCAGTCGAGCAAAAAAGATCAGCACGGCTGTATCATCCTTTTCTCAGAGCATTTGAAGCCACTTTCGACCCTCTATAACTTCGTTGTAGTTAAAAGTTGACGCTTGAATTTCAAACGTAAATTGAATCGTTAAGGATTTTTAATAATGATATGATCTCTTTAAGAAGTAGATTATATAACTACGTAACCACTTATAACTGAACGTCCCTTTAGTAGACTAAATAAACTAATAACCGGCTTGGTAGTGATGGGTCTCGCAACGTTTTACGGTAGAACAACTAACTTGCGAGACATGGTTTTTTGACAAGTATTGTTGTTTTTTTATGGAATTCTTTTTTTTATACAAGGGAATAATAACCTCTGAAAAGAAGAATATTAAAGCTACGAAATTTATTGACAGATAAATATCAATAACCAAAGCAACAGTCAATTTTTAATAACGTTTTTGTCGCCTTTACCGACCTAGTTGCTTAGTAAAAGGCTAGGCAGCACTGTAATTCCGAGGATTCTAGTTATTTTCGTTTGAAAGTTTGAAATGTTTTTATTATATACTTTTGAGTTCGCAAACAAGCACAAACGTGCGCTAGTAAGCGTAGTTGTGAACATTATGCCGTTAGAAAATTATGTTACATTACTCTGGAATATCCTACCCCTCTCATCTGTCAAAGCGGAACAAAACTATACGAGCATTACTGCTCAGCGGTCAGCTCAGCAGTAGGTGTGAAAGAAGAATTCATGAGGACGCTTGAACTTTTATGTTTAAATTACCAAGGCCTAAGTTAGTTTAAAAAGTATTACCTTATGCTCGGAACTCATTTGGTATAGTTTTCGGTATGCCAAAGATTTTTTTAATATAAAAAAAATCCTCGTCTTCTATTAATCTTACAAAATGTTCTATTTTCATTTGTGATAATTTAACTGTTTTATTACTTATCAATATTACCAACATAAATAATTAGTGTATTGAATAGACGAAAAATAATCTTTTTACTTTTCAAAAGAAATATTTGTAAAATGCAGGCCTGTTTTTAATTAAAGCGCATGTTTTAACGTAAATGATTTTATAAGCTCCTCTTATACTCTTTTTATAAATCATAACAAAATATTATTTTACATGCTCATTTTGGTCGATCGATAGTGGACCTCAACCAATCAATTAATTATTAATTATATGATTTAATTAGTGTTATTTCTTGTTCAAATCAATTTAAATACTTTGTGAGTACTAATTAAATAGTTTCATTATTGATACAGTTAAATAGGTAAATGAAGAAAGTTTGTATTTATTCTTAAGTTTAAAAAGAAACAGTCGTCAATAATAAATTTTTCTCCAAGAATGAAAAAACAAGTATTTAGTTGATATATCACCCGAAACAAGACTCGTTGAAGGAAAATTTGAATTATTACTTTGGTCAATCAAATAAAATAATGTATATTTAAAAATGTATTGCGTTCACGTCTGCCAACCCGAAAAACCAAATAATCTGATCGAGGTTATATAATAACGTTTCACTTTAATTTTCACTATTTAACATCCCAAGGGAGTTCAAGCTGTAGCTGTGTCACTTTAAAGTTTCAAATTGAGTTGGTTATTGCAATTACACCGCTCCAAAATAATGCCTATTTATTTGTCCGCTGAACCGAGTTTACTATTCGCCTTTATAAAGCACCTATAAATAACCGCTAATGTAACCACGGTCTCATTATTTCCAAGGGAAGAAACAATAAACTCCCCACCCCAGAGATAATTTTCAAAATTTCTATTCATTTCGACGCCATTCCAATTTCTCCGGGCCGAGTGTTTGCTTAGTCGAAGTTAATTTTCTTCTGTATTTCCTAAAGAAGAGAAATGTTAATTTTCTTCACGTTAGTTCGTTTTCGCGTTTTCTATTTAACGGTTGAGATGGTGCGGTGTGCCTGTGAATAATACATTAGTATGTGCTTATAACTTTAATAGACTCACTTCAGCGAGATTTGGATGATAGCATACGTAGTTACATACAAATCTTTTGATGTCCATAGTCTTCGATCATTATATATTTTTCTTGCTTTATTAATATTTTCACTGGTTACGAGTGGAACGCATCCGATAGACATTCCTTTAACTAAAGGAATAGTGACTCGGGATCATGCAATTTTAGTAGAAATTAATTTTCTAATACCTAAATCCTTTTAAAGAAAAAAATACAATTGATGAGCTATCACATAAACGACAATTAATCGGCTTTGAATCCAAAGTTTGATATCAGGAAATCCAAACAAAATTGTAGATATTGCATTTAAAATAATTTAAGATTTGCTATAAATTGGTTCAGATTGAGCCCGAAAGGCATCTGCAAATGATAAGTAAGAATTTTTTTTAAATACTACCATAGTGATCATCACGCATACGGCCCACTTGATGGTTATTCATTATCTAAGCCTTGTAACGTCTGCAACATCAGGGGTATCATTTGGACTTCGAGGCTCGAGGATAAAGGTATTCTGACAAATCGTGTCCTTGATACATGCATAGCTGCGAAAAACATTTGGGTAGTATACAGTAACGGAACACCAATTTTATTATTCTGGCAATAATCACATCTAGGTCATCCTTACAAATGAGAAGGCTACAATAGAGAAGAAGTCAGATTTGCAGCTTCCCGTGGGAGCGAATTCTGAGCAAACCATACTAAATAAACATGTGTTCACTCTAGGTACCAAAAGCCTATATGCGGACCTTTGTAGGGACCGAAGATACAGTCAGCCATGTCATCATGGAATGACAGTATATAGGGTGCGTTTCGTTGGGTCTCTGTGGTCACTTCGAGAATCAACCAGATAAGGGTTTATTGCGCTTCCTTGACTGGGCTGGAAAGAGCAGGGCTAACTGTCCAAAGAAACGTAAAAAGACGTCGAGTTGCGTAAACCTGCTCGAGTTATATTTATCTACTTAACCTTCTTCTAATAAAAGTTCCATTTAAACTAATTTTCATTCACTATTGTTTAGCTAAATTGCTAAGTATCAGATTAAAACCTATTTTCTGTACTGTTCAAGTATTCTGTCGACATAAAATTACACAATCGAAACAATATGTGTGCACGCTACCGTCATTTATTGATTACTTGGAACTTTTCATTAATTCTGTATGCAAAAAGCAGCATTGTTATTTGCCGATAATCATCATGAAGCTGTCGGAATTTTATAATCACAATGTTTTTACAATCCTTTTTGATCAAATTTTATCGTTTTTTAAATGAAATAACCTTTCACATGGTAAATGAAACAAAATAAATACTACTTTTAACTAAGTGACTTGCATGTATTCGACGAATAACCCTTTAAATATATTATATAACCGCTCTTATTATGTTAAGTTGTAAAGTTGTAACTTTACTAAATTATATTAAGTGAAGTTAATTATTGACTAGGATTATCCATATTAAAAACAGTATTGGCATATTCGATGGAAATTATTTGCTCATTCAGTTATTTGTTACAGTTACTTTTTTAAAGAACTGTTATTAAGGAATGGAAGAATGGGAAAAAATACTTGATAAATTTTATGTAAATCTGAAATCAACTGACATGACACACTTTGATACAAAAGACGAATTGTAACCTTTAAAAATGTGCTTCATCGATTTGCGACGTCAAATAATCTATTGTGAGAAATGATACACATAAATGATTTCGACCCAAAATTTTAATTATTCGAAATGGCGTGTTGTCATTAAGAAGGAGTACACAACCATTGGTAGTTTTAAATTTACAAGTAATACATAGTAAAGTAAAAGTACCAGTCCAATTAAAAAATAAAGCCAGTACGCCATATATAGTTTGAAATCTACACTTAATTTTTCTCTGCCCTAAATTTCTCGGGGCTGCATTCGAGTGTCCGATGGCGAGTAACAAGTAAGCCTCCATTCGGCTTTACGTCAGGCCGCAGTGGCAGCGTGTTCCATTCACAGAGGCACTTGCGTTCCGGGCCGCTTTATGTTACTTTTATTGCAAATGCCTACGTGTATTACAATTTCACTAGACTATTCTAGACATGTTCTGTTCGGATTCTATTGCTGTCTTTATTTTACTGTAGTTTAAACCAACATGCTGTTTTACATTCTTTTTTATCTATGGTTTTTACCAACTGCAGTTTTTTTTATTTATAAACAGTCTATGCTCAATATGACAAGCCATATATAGAGACAGTCTTTTAGAGTAACATCATGTTTTATTTTGCCGTAAAGTACCGGCAGGCTAAAATAGTACCTCCCTCCAAACCAGGTGTCGTAAGAGGAAACTAAGGTACCAAGCTAACAGATGACTGTATCCATCCGAGACAGTGTATATCAAACGCATAGAGTAAATGGGTAGCAGAAACCCCGTCGCCAATGCTGCGCTCTGCGATTGTCAACATGCTTGCCCAGCGCGGCAATTATAGGCAAACTTCCCCCTTTCCTGGGGAGGCCGATGCCAGCGTTGGACTTTCAATGACTTTAATGATGATGATGATACTTGATCTTACCAAAATATATCTGATGCTGATTTACTTTTACTCTTGAGGCGCAGGGGTGCATACCAGTTTTATAAAATAAGGAATATGGGTTTGATTTCCATTTATTATATTTCCAAATTCACATTAGGGCAAAAATATGACAAGGCAGGTATTTAATGAAGAACAATAAGATTGTTTTAATTACTTTATTTGTAATTCTTTTTATATTTTATGTATTTGATGTAGTCGTTTAACTGAAAATCATTCATAACCTCATATATCTCTCCAAATCAAAATCCTACTGTGCGGCAGAGAGTTTCTAACCATTCTAAGTTTGTTTGCACTAAAAAATAAATGTAGCAGCAAGTCACGGAAAATGTTTTAAGCTCGAATCAAACGTAACTAAATTGTCGAGTAGATAAATGGCAACGCTCGATGCAGAAGTTTTACGTTTCAGTAGCAAGCTTTGTACCCAGTTTCACTAGCTATTTCGCAGTTAATATTTGTTTAATAAAAACGCTGCACTAAAATTTTGTTTAAAAATTCACCCTCTGGCTTGCCCGCTGCGCAATCTAATTACCAACACTTTGGAACAGAGCTAACTGTATAATTTGCAACGTTTATTATTGCTTTTTTTACTTCACACATAGCGGTTTGTCTTTTTACTTATTTTAGTTTAAGAAAGTATAATTCAGAACTGTATATACCCGATATGTGAGTTAATTACGATTTTTATATTACTCTTGTGCACCTTGGTTTTAGATTACTTTTAGGTAGAGTTAAAGAAGATTGACGGGCCCGATCGCGCAAATGGTAGTGGTGCTATCCTTTGCGCCAACGGTTCGTTGGTATGTTATTTCTAACTCTTTTGGTGTCTGATATTCATGCTACAAATCCTTTAAGCTATTAATCGGAGTTATATCAACGTATCAGATGTTGTCTGTATTTTTTTTTTCATCTCTGATAAAGATCGTTTGTATGAGACTCTACCCTTAGAAGTGTATCTGAGGGAAGAGTCGACTCTAATATCATATCACATATCTATCACATATATCACTTTTATCGATTGCTACCATCAAGCGATACTCATATTGCTGTATTCTGCTTTGAAGTATGAGGCGGTGAACTTTATTGAGATATGTCGAGAGTTTTTCCTTAAGGCTGGCAATACATCAACTCCTGCGGAGTTGCAAGCATTATAATTTACGGTTTAGACTTTTACCATCATAGGAGACGCATGCTTGTTTACCAAAATACTGTAATATACGATAATACAACGTACCTTTAAATATCAATTCTATCATAATTATGATATTAAGGATGAAGTGACTACTATATATTTTATGTAAACGTACATATGCAAGTACATAATATTGGACACATCATCTCATACATTGTCCTGACTTCGAGATAAGTTGCTTAAAGCACTTGTATTACGGACCTCATAGATAACAGAGAAATCATAAATATAATAATATAATTTATATTTAAAATACCCAGACAAAAATGTCATCACATAAATAGTTGTTATAGGATCACCACCAGCTATGTCACCGGGCTTGACAATACATTTTATTTATTTGGAATGTTTTCAATTGCAAAAAATTTGTCAATTGTCAAATGTCATTAATAAACGGCTGCATAACACCTTTTTGCTTGCCTACGTTACAATTATTTTTGTTTTCAAAACATTGGCATTTATAAAAAAACATCACTGCGTACATTGCAATGTTATATTAAAAATTCCATACGCAAACCATACCACTTTCAATGGGGGAGAACACAAAGAGAACGGGTACAACGGAATTAAACGAAGCTCTGCATGGAAACAAGACAATCAATGGTTGTGTTATACTTAATATTAATTATTATTTCTTTTTATCCGAGTAAGTACGTGTGCTGCATTTGAATAAATATAAAGTGACGATTTAATATTTTCAAATATTTACACGTCGACTATTCTTTTTTTATTAGACCAGGTCGAAAAACAATATAACTACTTTTTTGGCGGCTTTAAAAGGCTGTTTAATTAACTTTTATGTTTTCTATTTCTTATCTTTGGACAGCTGTGTTTGTAATAAATATGTTGAAATCTCTTTATCGATATTATATTTAGGTCTTAAGTACTTTTATATATAAACAATTAAGTCACGTTCTTTGTCTGAATTTAATCATATTCGGCTGAATGTGTGCAATTTATCACACAAGAGATATGATAATTTATATCTTAATTTAGTCGTTATATATATTTTTTTATAATCATATAATATTTTTTATAGCAATTTATTCGATTATTATATGAAAAATTCTTATACCTATCTCAGAGTGCTATAACATTAACAAATGGCGGTGCAAGGTCAGTATAGCTATCGAATAAGTTTCAAATAGTACCAACATAATAAACTCACGGTAATGGGATCAACTGCATATAATTTCACTGTACACCCGGAAGTCCGGGTGGACGGAATATAAATAATATATCTATGGCAAAATTTATTAAAAAATTTTGAAAGATTCGTTTAGGTTTATTTGTGGCAATGTGCAGAAGACACATTACTTTTACTTTTTTGTACGTATTGTATCTGAAAAGCACGGAATATTTTGTTATCCTAAAACAAATTTATTATTATTTTCAATGTTAATTTTTAAGCTCGATAGAAATTTTTACGGTGTTGCAAATGGGCTGTGAAGTGCAGGCGGAATAGAATAGTATTACTTTCTGAACTAAGTGTCGTAAGAAGTGACTGAGGTACGGGAACCGACAGTAGCGGTATATCCATGCAAAACTGCGCAGTTCAAATAAGGGTTGTTTCTTTAAAAGGTAGAACTAGTAGACAGAATTTTGAAATGGAATAAAACAAAGACTATTTATTTTATTGATATGAAATTTATATCTATTAATAATATATTATATTTGTTTGGACGTTAATCTTCTGTTGTTAGACTTTAAATATGATTTCTGGTATATGACCGCCACGGCTGACTCGGACTGTTTAATCTGGAGGTCCAATTTCGATGAATTTTTCTAAAAGATCTAGCGAACTCACATATTACCACAGAAAATAGTCAAGTGGCGTTAAGTCGCATGATCTTGGAAGCCGATTCACGGGTCTAAAACGTGAAACTAAGCGGTTACCCAACTTAAGAAATGTTTGGTAACCGTATCAATAAATCAATTGTGTTACGAGTTGTAAGACATGTTGCGTCGTTTTGTAGTAACCACAACTTAAGCACATCATATTTGTTCAATTGATGGATGAAAAACTTTGGATAGGAAAAAAGAAGTACGAACCAATTACTCCTCTTGCCCATAAAGTATACCATATAGTCAGTTTTACTAGATGTAACGATTTCTCAATATACACTCGATGATTATCGCCTTTCAACCAAAAAAGCTTTCTTTTGGTTGAAAGAAAGAAAGAAGTTTATTTCTAAAAAAATCGCTTATGAAAGTCGGGATCAACGACAATCTTATTTTGGGCTCATTCACCGAATATACGCCTTGAAAGGTGAGCATGAGGCTTCAATTGTTGAGGATTTTTGTAACTATGTATATCTACCATAAACGGACACATATCGAATTCCTGTGCACGATGACGGTTTGACTCGGGCCTTACTCTACAACGCTACGCTCTACAGCGGCAATGACTTCTTTTGTACTGTTCTACTTGTCTCTATGGATGCGTATTATCATTTAGAGAAAACGTGGAACGAAAACGTTCCATAGTTCATTGAGTTAACTGCTCTGATAGACGATTATGTTGACCGTTAAATGGACGTAGTGCGCAATACGTATTACGAACAGAACCATAATTTTCGAAATAAATTTGCACAATTTGGAAGCGATGTTCGAGCGTCAGTCTATTCATGTTGAAATGCCAAACCAAACTAAATATAAATCACTTGACAGCTGACAAAATGGCCGCCAGTTAAAATATGTTGCCAATAGTTCTATGCCTCTAAAAAAATACCTTTACAACAGGGGATGGGCAACAGCATCGCCGTGCGCTCAATCGGCGCTCTGCGATTGTCACCAAATCTGCCCAGCGCGGCAATTATGGGCAAAATTCCTCCTAAGAACCTTTGTTTAACAGTGGAATTTCTACGGCTGATATTATGATGGTGGTATTTTGAGACACTTTTTCTAGTCATAAAATATAAATTGTGGTTATCGTTCTTAATTGTGCCGAGTGGATATCAAATCTACTTATTGCGTTCTGATAGTGCCACAACGAACATGCCACTAAACTATCCGAACAGTCAATAATGTAAAGGACAAACCGCTGTCGCTTCTGCTAAGGTTGTTTACATTAACATTAATTAGAATGTTCCTAACTCAATTATTGTGACGTTTTCAGCTATTAACTACTCCGCCGTGCGAGTTTAGTGTGTTGTGAGTGTAAGTGTGTGTGTGTGTTTGTTAGGACAATGACCTACTAGCACAGAGAGATTTATGCCAAAGACGTGAGAACCAGGCGAATGTAATTATTACAAAGGAGAAATTTCGCTTGGCATTTCACCGCTTTTGTAGGCACTTGTCTATGGTTAAGCATTAGTGTTAATTTTCTTTTTACCTTGACGGGCCTGATGATGCAGATGGTAGTGGTCCTATCTTGTGCACCGAAGATTGTGGGTTCCATCCCCACCCAGAGCAACTATTTATATAATATGTATGTATTTGTTCACATCTGAAGTATGGAATAAAGAAGGAAACTACATTATCAAAGAATTAGGAAGGCGTTTGGTGGACCGGGGCTTGGACCACCGCTCCGGGGCTTTTCTGATGCAGAGGATCTCGCTTGCTGTGGAGCGTTGAAATGCTGCAAGCATTCTGGGGACCTTTGGGTCGGACATATCTCGGACTCTTTTATGGAATGCATTATTTTTTTAGAATAATAAATAATATGTATTTATTTGTTTAAACATATTATGCAGGAAAACATTTAAAAAAAATCTATATTATTATAATCTTATTTCTATATGTAATAACACTAATAACCAATAAACTATATTGTTCTATGTCTTTTGTATATATATATATTTATATCATATGCATTTATTGCGTTTATTTATGCAAATATGTATGCCACGTTTATCTATTTTGTAAATATATTGTCTGCACCACTATATACATATTTTTTTCTGTTTTGTGTAATGGTTGACAGGGAGATAATGCCATCTGGCATTAAGTCCGCTATTTGTACATTTTGTAACATTTTCTACAAAAAAAGTTAAATAAATAAAAAAATAATAAAAAAACGATTTATGTATTTATTCCATAACATTTATGATACTTTTTTAAATACATACAAAAAAATCTTATAGTAATATAGTATTGTAAATAAGACTCACAAACTTATATAAATACAAATTCAAACGATAGTCTTAAGCATTTCAAATGAGGAGGACCGGCAGAGTGTTATAGTACCTCCCCCTGTATCAGGTGTCGTAAGAGGCAACTAAGGTACCAGAACCGACGAATGGCGGTATATCCATTAAAACAGTGCAGCTCAAATGCACAGGGTGGGGATGGGCCGCAGCATTCCCGTCCAGCTTGATCGCTTGCCCAGCGTTGCTATAATAGACATAGACAAAATTCCCCCTTTCTTTGAGAAACCTATGTCCAGCAGTGGAATCCAAAAGACTAGTATGATGATTTCAAATGAATTAGTTATTGCAAATAGGATTACTTATCGAATTGGCAAGGGACGCAATAATTCGTAAAAAAAATGTTAATAACAATACCATTAGTCCCAAAACACTTGGTGTACCTACAACCTAAAGTTTATGTCTTAGATTCATCCCGTAATAGACACTTAGTTGCTAGGTTACACTTTAGTCTTATTAAGTATAGTAGTACGACATAACTTAGTGTCTCAATTCGAAAGCTTTTGATCAATATGTGTTACCAGCGATGACTTATCGCAGCGAAACGTGGTCTCTAACCATTGGCCTAACCTATTAGCTACCTCAAAATAGTCCATAGAATTATAGAAAGAGGAACTGCTCGGAGTCTCTTTGCGCGATCGAGTCAGGGATGAGGAGATCTGTAAAAGAACCAAAGTTACCGACATAGTTCGGCAGATTAGCAAGTTGAAAAGGCAGTGAGCTGGGAACTTAGCACACAGAACCGATGAACAATAGAGTCATAAGGTTCTAGAATGGAGACCACGTACTGGCAAGTGCAGCGTTGGACGTTGGGTGGACGTCCTACACAGTGTGGTGGTGTACGCCGCCCAAGGAGGACAGAAGATCTGACCTAAAATCGCAGAAACGCGCTCGACTTAGGCATTATGTAAACGGTTCTATTGGAAATCATTCAGAGAGACCTATGTTCAGTTGTGGACATCCTACCACTGATATGATGATGATAAGTAGGCCTTAGGGGGTTACAAATAACTATTCACTTTTGAATACTTCAAATAATAAACTTATTTATAAATTAATATCTTCATATCAGCTATTGGAAGTCCACTGCTGGATATATGTCTCTCCGCGCTGGGCAAGCGTGTTGGCAATCGACGAGCGCAGTTTTCGCGACAGAGATGCTGCTGCCCATTCCCGTGTTGTGCATTTGAGCTACACTGTTTCTGATAGGTATACCGCCATCTGTCGTAGTTGCCACTTACGACACCTCATACAGATAATATACATATCATCATTACAGCCATTGGAAGTCCACTGCTGGACATAGGCCTCCCCAAGAAAGGGGGTCTTTTTCTATAATTGCTAAGCTGGGCAAGCGTTTTGGCAATCGCAGGGCTTGGTGACGTGGAAGCTGCTGCCCATTTCTATCTCCTGCATTTAAGCTACACTGTTTTGGATGGGTATACCGCCACCTGTCGGTTCTAGTATCTTAGTCACCTCTTGAGACAGCTGGTTCAGATCTGATTTAAATACAGTAAAATAATATACAATAATCTATCTACAAGATTATCGGCATAAGCATACGCTTTCCAAAGTCTTATATAAAGATTCTACTTATTCCACTAGAACACTGTACAAATGAAAGCATAATAAACTGTTAATTGGCCAATGTTTAATCAGCTGGGATGAGAGTTGCTTGTTAATTACGTGCGATGCAGTTTTAATGGCTGCTGAGTGCGTTGGCGAACGTGTGGACCGTTTTGGTTATAGCAGAATATAGTACTATGGCCAGACTTATAACTAAATATACGGCTATAGCAATGAGTTTCACTAGTCTGCAATTTGCAGAAGATATTTATAGCTGTAGCATTTTTTAGAGTGTGTTTTATTAATGGATTTATACATTTTTGTAATCATTTGGGCTGTGAGCAGTCTGTATACTATTCCGGTCCTTATGAAAATCATTTGGCCAACGTCCAGTAGTTGATGTCGGATGATCTGATGAAAATGATAATAAAAATTTTATGGCATATAATTGATATATTGATATAAATTCACACGAAATTATTTGTATAATACATACATACGCAACCGTGAGGTAACGACAGATTAGAATAGTACCTTCCCCTGTACCAGGTGTCGTAAGAGACGACTAAGGTACCAGAACCGACAGATGGCGGTTTATCCCTCCAAAATATTACAGCTCAAATGCAAAGGGCGGGGGCAGCAGCATCTCCGTCGTGAAAGCTGCGCTGCCTGCGTTTGCCAATACGCTTGCCCAGCGCGGCAATTATGGGCAGCATTCCCTCTATCTCAAGGAGGCTTATGTCCAGCAGAGGACTTTCAATGGCCGGTATTAGAATTAAAATACTTTACCACTGATTTTACCAATACTTCTTTATTTTAACATTGAATAATACAGTTTACATAATAGTTTGACTAGACCTTTTGCAGAATGTCTGAATTTGGTCAAGCGAGTTCTTTCGAGCTTTATCTTTTGTAACTGCTTCATTATAATATCATCCTTTATAAAATCACTTTCATTTGGTATTGAAATCAAAGCTAATCTTTTGTATATCTAATCAATTCCAAATTCGGAGAAACACTTGTTTACACGGTACTCTTTTCTAAATGAAATGTACATTTTAAATGTTCCTTGAGTTTATCTAGGTGCAAGAATCGAAGCTTTTTCCTTTCCATCTTCATACCACAGGGCATCTCTGATTTATTACGCTTAAACTTCACCATATTCTGAATTGTGATTCCAATTTAAGGCATGGAGAGCACACGCGTTCTCAGCTAAACATTTGACTTAAAAATAAATGCTTTTTACAAACATCGTCGATACACGTTTCCAGTCCAATTCTGGCCGCGTATGTAAATAAACAGGCATACCGTATGATAAGCAGGCTGTAGGGTAACAAGGCGCGATCTCCGCACTGCGACGCAACACGTCATTAAAATTTACCGAAACCGCTGCGAATCCGCAAATGAAACAATCCGCGTAGCCTATTTACATACTACAGTGCTGTGACGTCACACTATCTGGGGCTAAACTTAGTTGTGGAGTTAATGGGAATGGTGCTTTGTGTGAGTTCCGAACGTGAGAGTGGCAGCGGCGATCTTTTTATAGCTACAATAGACGTCGGCGTGGTTGGATGCGCGTTGATGGTCTTTTTATAGCTATAACCAAGTTGAATCTGGTCTTATATTATGTGGAAGAATGTGGAAATAGCATAGAGTCATTCATTAATGAACGATCTCGCCCTGTGGTGTTGGAATTGACCTCTCAGCAGACCAGCACATAGTTGAACTCATCATCATTATCATACCAACTATTGGAAGTCCACTGCTGCAAGAAAAAAGGTTTTATGCCTATAATTTTTGTGTTAGGCCACCGTGTTGGAAATTGCAGAGGGCAGCTCTCGTGACGGGATTGCTGCTGCCTATCCCCACCCGGTGCATTTGTACCTTAGTCGCCTCTTACGACACCTGGTGCAGTGGGAAATACTATTTTATTCTGCCGGTACCTCACTTTGCCGATACTCAGGTACTTAAGAAATACCCGTGAATGCTACTAAATTATTCTATTGGTTTTACGCATTAAAATGCTGTTTTTGCTACCATGTAGTATTCTTATATTTAATGCAGTTCCCGAAAAGAGGACGATGAAAATTCAAGTCTCACTTAAAACCCGAGATTTTTTTTTTTAAATATTGCCTTTTAAGAAATAATTTGATTTTCTTAAATAAATCGTGCTAAATGCACGTAAAAATGGACGATGATTTGATTGAAAAATTACTATATTAAAAGAAATAAACTTTTATAAGGTTGTCATTCATTATTATAAATGAATATAGGTAATATCTATTAAGTGATCTATCTGTCATAAACGCGTTCTAAGGTACCCCATTATTATTCTGAATACGTTGCTACTTCATGATTAAATCGACTTTGGGGTGAATAAAAGTGGCGTAATGCACACTTGTGCCGGCCCAGGTTTTACGGGTGTACATTTTAGATTTTTTCGCTTACAATGTAAAACCAATATCGATACTATCCGTTGGGAACGAATATTCGCATTCGAACTTATTTTAAAAATAAAAGGAAAATGGGAAATACTGTGGAATAGGTTACGAGATTGATGAAGTTATATAAAAAAAGGCAATTATCTGCTTCGATTTTTTATTTATATTTTAGAAGGCCAATTTCGTGCCAATGTTCGTTTGTAAGAATCAAAGGTAAATGTTCAAACTTATTTTATAACATAATAAAGTAAATATAGTTATACCATGTTCGGAATGAAACATGCTGGTCTCGACATTTGACTACAAGGCTTTCTTTATCACCTAGGTAAAGAATAAACTCAGGATGAGTATTCCATACATGGATACCTCACTTTCATCTGCTCCTAGCGTCAAACAGCAGTACACAGTCTGTTTTTAGTTCTATATTTATAGTTGGATGTTTCGGCTACCTAATCCGGCATCCTAATCGTTCTTAAGATTTCCTTAGACTTATTTGGAAATCATTCTGATGAGATGATTTAGTTTAACTCAGAACCAATTGTTTCGATTCCCGACCATCGAATTTATGTCTAATCCTTGGAGAACGAATTGGATTGTCAAAAGCTGAAACCCAATTTCATGAAATCGAGCTTTAACAGCTCAGACCTGTACTGGTATTATCAAATCACATTTTTATATAGATATTCATAAATTTTAGAAAGAAAGAAAGAAGGAAGAAAATCATTTATTGACCTTAACAGTGCTCGTAAAAAGGAATAATAAAAAGATATAATATATGATCCAAATATGTACGTAACGTTTATCTATTTTGTATATATATATAAATATATATATATATTATCTGCAGCACTATATATATATTTTTCTGTTTCGTGTAATGGTTGATTAGGCGATAATGCCAAATGGCATTAAGTCCGCCATTTGTACATTTTTGTAATATTGTGTCCAATAAAGTTCAATTAATAATTATACACACAAACAAAATAATGAAACTAATACATATAAATAAATTTAATATAATAATTAACATAGAGAAAATAAATTATATAGATTACTATAGATAAAGTTAGTTAGTAGTGCTGGTCTTCCGACAATATTATAGGTAATCTTAAGCAAATACAACGTAAAGATCTTATTTTAGTCGCATTGATCGCTTTTTCAAGTAAGTTATATAAAAAATTTCAATTACCTTGTGGAAAAGGATTTGCAACAGAACATGATAAATTTTGCCACAAACAGCAAAACATTTGAACTCTCCTGGCGTATGTAGACAGCAGATGACTTCATTATTTCTAAACAAAACTTACCATGTTCAAAAATTAAACTAGATTGCACAAAATTCAAAATCCAATTTAAAAGTAATTTAACAAAGAGTTTCAAAGTTCTCGAACATTCTAGAGCTAGTTATTAAGTCTGGATTTATCTGACTGTAGCGTGTAAGAGCACCGCCGCAGTCGTGAAGAGCCGATTACGCGCTGACGTCAGTACGCTATGACGTCATAAGCACGAATGTTGCGGGGCGTGCTGCATAGTAAATAGATGCAGTGCGTTTCTCTTTGTGTTACTTTTTGGTACGGAACCTGCAATTGTAGATTAAATATTCAGGCTGACTCTGGTAAGCTAGCCTCCTCCAATTGGTCTTTGTAAAAATGTAAAGGAGCATTCTGTCCTAAACTTAGTTTTGTATCTATAGCTGGGCATAAAAATGTCTTAGACTTATTGACGCTTAGTGCTTTACTGTCTAATGGCATCTAGAAATCTTAATCAGAAACTCAACCCCTACACAGCTGCACTACGAAATGACTAAGCACAGCCCACACTGCAAGTAGAAAATGAATAATCTAACATACTTGGTTCATTCACATATATTACTGACATTAAAATCTTTCGAGATAAAAATGTTAATCGATCAAGCTATTATTTGATTGTGGTTATAAAAAAACATTCAAATAAATATTTAAGAAGTCTGTGCGTCAAATATCATAATTCAACCTTTTTTTTATAAAAACAAAACTTTTTATTTTTTTACATATACATACTGATATGTACGTATACGTGTATATAAGTATATACATATGTATATTACGATTTTTATTTTATCTTCACCGCATTCACTTTATTCACGCAAACTCTTTTAATAAAGTTAGACTTTTTACAAGTTTCCACTCTAGAAGAGATACAGTGAAAAAATACTTCTGTAGTCTTATATGCTTATTATTATACTCGGTAATGTCTTAATTATTGGACGCCACGGAAAGAAAAATCAATTTAATTAAATAGTAGAAAGTCCTTACTGACAAACTAATAAATCACCTAAGAGGAGAAGCCATGATATTGAATTTTTGTAATACGTATCTAAAAACTTCTTCGCAGGTTTTGTAGTATTATTCAATTCAACTCGGGTAGACAACATTCCGAAAAATGTGAAACACCTTCTCTGTCACACCTCAATATCCTTAGTCGAAAGTCTTCGACCAATGTGTGTTAACAACGATAACTTATGGACAGAGCATTACTCGGAGTTTCTTTACGAGCGAATCAGGAATCAGGAGATATAAAGCATATAGAACCAAATTTACTATCTATTGTATATCGAAGTGGAAATGGGCAGGACATTAGCACGCACAACCAGTGGTCGATAGAACGTAAGGTTCTGGAATGACCACGCATCAGAAAGTGTAGTGTATAATAAGGTGGACAGATAAATTGGCTAGAACCGCAAAATCGCACACAGGCCGCATACAACCGGTCCTTTTGGAAACCACCTGGGGAGGCGCAATTATAAAGATGCAGGCAATTAATTCCTTTGACGTAGTTGGCACCGCTGCCAAGTATTGTTCAGCTTATTAATATAGAATTCATCTGGCGCACCAAATAGACTGCATTGTACTTTTCATTTACTTTCAGATCGTTACGAAGCTTTGCCGACACGTTATTTCGCAATAGGGTTCCCAATGATCCCGATTTTGCGGGACTTCTTGGTGTTTCCTTATTTATTTATCTGTACATTATTGTCGTGATACCTTCGAATACTGGTTTAGATTTAACCTGTTAATTTTTTTATTTACATTGTTATTGGGAACAAACAGACTCTTCAGAGGATTTGCTAAAACTTGCTTTTTGTATGAGAGACGTTATATTTATTGTGTTTGAGCGTTGTCCCTTATATTGGTAATATACTCTAAGTCAAAACGGCATGGATTTCAATTAAGGATTGGCAGGAGTAAAGAACGCGCCGGATTAATCAACGCGATCGTACTCCATTTCATTTTAAAATACATCTATGTTTGCTTACAGTATCTCAAAATCCAAAGGTTTCCTTATCAATTTAATGAAAAGCTGCCTACAAATAAATAAATTGACACAACATTTCATACCTGATCCCGAAATAGATCGCTGCAAGCGCTTGTGTTACATGTTTATATATATATATAATAGCCAAGTTTATCTATTTTGTATATATATTGTCTGCACCACTATATATATATATATATATATATATATATATATATATAGATATATTTAGAGATAATGTCATCTGGTATTAAGGGCGCCAGTGGTATATTTTGTAACATTTTGTGCAATAAAGTTAAATAAATAAATAAACCATCTGCACTATCGGACCACCTGTGTTTGTGTTTGTCTATTTATGCAAAACTACTGAATTCAAAACGGTATTTTTTATGGTTTTGACAATGAATAAAATCAATTTTTCAAAACACGAGACATGAGTTTGCCTGTAAACGTAAAAGTAGACAAGAGCACGAACAGATTCGATGGAACTGGAATGAAATTCAAATAAAGAACATTCTTGCGTCCGACCTGATTGGCGATCACTCACACACACAGAGATCTAAGCTAACGTCTCGCATAATATCAATGTCCTGGTTATTTTTTCAGAATGGTGGCTCAATTTAGAATGGATCCGAGAGAGTGGGTGCCACAATGAGCAAAATTGTGGGGCTCACAAAGAACGTAGCAATGCTTCGTTCGATTTGCGTCGTTATTCTTTTATTCGGAAAGATGCCACCAGTTTATTGTTTTTCACAGAACTTTCAGAAGATTGAATACACTTAGCGTTATTCGCTGTTTGGCGATAAAAGCATCACTTTATCAATAGAAATTAAAGATCGCACCGAACAAATATGACTGGGTTTTTAAGGTCGCCGGTAAGCTTAGTTTTAAGAATGGCGTCGTTGTTTTATTTGATTTGTCCCCTTGTTCGGTGGGATGGGTCGCTTTATTGTCTCCCCTTTGAGAAGTGATTGGTCCTTTGAACTGTTTATGAAGAAGGTTGGGGCTGATTGCAAACTTATGTATTTCCTGCCGGATTTCTTTCGCAATTCTCGTCTGTTATAGAATAATATTTTTGATAGGAACGTCGACTGTCTAGTGATGTCTGAATTTTGTGATTGACTGATAAATATTAATAAGACTAAAATAAAATACTCTACAATCTATTATTTATGTTAACATTAGAGTAATTGTAACAAATTTGGAACTATGAGCGTATTGTCATTACAGCAGTTGGAAAACGTCCACTACCGGACATAGATCTAACCTACAAAGTAGGAACTTTGCCGCTGCCCATCCCTGCCCTGTTGTTGTCAAATTACGCTATTTTAGTTGGATGTTTTTACCATCATCTACAGGTTTGGGTATTGGCATATGTCTAGTCTGCCGGTTGATGCTCCCAAAAATGTAGGAGCTAGAAATAATTTACTTTCGTCAACCCATTCCAATATAAACCATTGCGGAAGTTGCGGTACTCTGAGCTTTACATAACATCATAAAATTTATCTTAAGAACTCATTAGCATATATATATAAAACTAGCATTGTACCGCAATTTCTCCGCCCTTGTGCTACACTGTTTTGGGTGCACATACCACCATCTCTTGGTTCCGGTACCTCATTCACTTTCTACGACACCTGGTTTGGGGGAGGATACTATTCTACTCTACTAAGTCTATCAGTAACCAACATAGTTTTAGCCTATCAGCGTAATCTTTTGTTTGTTTTTTTGTTTTTATTTGTGAAATTAGGTTAAGAGGTTTTGTTAATTTTATATTAGATAATAAATTATTATTATCATACATATAGATTAGAAATATAGTAGTAATGTTATAGTTTTAATAAATAAATATATTTTTGTTATAGAAATGATGACGTGCCGGCTGGGTTCACGACGGCTGGGTGGCTCCCGCGGCTCGCTGCAGGCCGGGCCCGCATGCACCGCCGCCAGCGAGCTCGACCTCTCCACACGCTCGCGTCGGGCGCACAAGGCCAGGTAAGCTAAATTGTACCTTATTACTATAGACAATACACTGTCATAAAGCTACACGGTGGTAGCGAGGCTACACAAGTCAAGCCAAGACAAATGTCAGTACAAATCTAGACGAAAAAACTGAAGCTTTTCAATGCAACGGGGCAAGCTAACGTGTGCTCACAAAGGTGCAATAGCTCTGGTGTTTTAAACTGAACTATTATTGCTATAGTATATACTGAACTATTATTGCTATAGTATATATATATTGCTATATTGCTATAGTACTAAAACAACTTGTGCTGCCCAACCGACATCCGCGATCTTGTCTTGCCCACGGCCTTGCGCACGGCCAGATAAGATGACTTAAACTACATAACTGACTGTTCTTAGGGGATTCCTTAAAGGTCAGATGTCATTTGGTGCTCAGCGATTTCGACCTCTCCACTTGCTAGGCGCATTATAGCGGTGCGAAAATTAATCATATGTAGGTGAAAATAAGGCTGTTCTGAACTGGCTTGCTAAAGACCTGTCACATCCTCTTGGTAAATCTGGAAGTAATAATAGTAATAAGCATCCTGGAGTAAATTGCTTGTTAACAAAAATGACGGGCGCATTGGGTAGTTCTTCTACTTTTGTGCCAAAGGTCGTGGGTTCGAGACCATATCCACCCAGGACAAATATTTATATGATGATATTTGTATGGTTCTGTGTCTGGGTGTTTTAAAGTGTATTGAAGTATTATATTTGTGATTCCTTTGTTGTCTGATGTCCGTAACCATATTAAGCGACTTATCTCGGAGTGAGGTTAAGTATATGTTAGGTGAATTTATTAATATTACACGATAGACAAAACAACTTCTGAATGGTAATTGTCAATTTTGAATAAAGATACAACTTTCTTTTAAATTAGTGAAACTTCTTTTAGATCCTACTAATTTAACTATTTGTGTTAGAATAATTATTTTGTATTTTTTTCTTTTTCATGGGCCTGATGGCATAGTCGTAGTATCCTGCCATGTGTGTCAGAGGTCGCGGGTGCGATACCCACCCAGGACAAATATTTAAATGATCATATTTGTGTTTGTTCTGTGTCTGGGTGTTGAATTTGTATTGATGTATTATATTTGAGGTTTCTCTATCGTCTGATGTCCGTAACAAGAGTTCTTTATGCGAATTATCACGGAGTCAAGTCAATGTATGTGATGAGATATTGTGAAATAATTAAATGGGTAGATATAATAGTACCTATATTTTCTATATATATATAAATTTAATGTTGTTAATATTTATATTATTAACTTGCGTTATCCATCACATTGTGGCGAAAACGGGCGCTGAGATTCAAACTGTATCTCCGTTTCTAGGTAAAAAGTTTTAATGCATTCGCTAAATTTATTCACGATAGTTTCGCAGAGTGCATACTCTACGTAGTTTTTGAAAATGCTCACATTTATTACTTAAGGCTCTTATTGGGATTTCTCTTTCGTAGTTTTGAAATAGAATGGATCGTTTGCAATGTAGGAGAAACCTCTACCCGTATTTTCAGGTTCCATAGAAGGCAGTTATTTAACATTTTGTGAAAAACATTTTGTAAGGGACTCATTTGGTATCTAGTATTTTGGTATGAGATACCGCTTATTGGGTTTTCTGGTAACCACGAGTTGGTTGTAAATTATTTTTTACAACTAATACGTGATAATGCAAATATGTAATATAGGTTCTAAATTATAGTTTTTTATTTATTTAACTGGGGACCGTCCTCTACCTTCTCGTTTCAATCCTGATGTCGCCTATTACTTGGCTGCATCATGCCCAGCGTTTATGATTGTAAACAACAGCTTACAGTCAAGTACTATTCTAAAAATATGATACGTACATAACAAACATTTACAATATAACATAAAACTTGCCGTGAGGTACCGGCAGAGTAGAATAGTACCTCCCGCTGCACCAGGTGTCGTAAGAGGCGACTAGGGTGCCGGAACCGACAGATGGCGGTATATCTATCCTGAACAGTGCAGCTCAAATGCACTAGGTGGGGGTGGGCAGCAGAATCCCCGTCGCGAAAGATGCGCTCTGTGAGTGCTAATACGCTTGTCCAGCGCGGCAATTATGGGCAATAAACATCTTTTCTTGGAGGGGCGTGTGTCCAGCAGTGGACTTTCAATGGCTGGTATGATTTGATATATATGATGATAACTTAAAACATGTCAATACGGTACAATTTGGAATGGTAGAATTAAGGACTGACAGGAGTCAAAACAATAACCTGTTCTTAATTACCATAATTATTTAAGCAATCAGAAGTTAAGAGAAGGAAAGAAAAAACAATTGTATTGTACAAGCATATCACGAACGCGTTGTAAACCTTACATACATACATACATCACGCCTCTAGTTACAATCTTGTTATACATCTCTCGCTTCCCTTACTCGCATTAGTCCTTTATACCCACTCGTTTATTCTTGGTACTTCTGACCTGGTTCTTCTTTAATACCCCTTCTAGATACCCGTTGGTAAAGATATGGTTGCCTATATCGTCCTATACCAATTCTTCCATTCACTTCCGCTCTATATATTTGTGCAGTCATTCTACTTTCATCTATCCTTTCCCCTATGTCCAAACCATCTTAACATTTTTTAACCTTATGTCTAGGTATTATGTCATTTTACTCAGTAATTTTACTGCCTCTCTGTCACCCTTAAATCAAAACACCGCATTGAGTAAACTACTGTTTGGCAGTAGAAACAGGTGAGTGTGATACTAATGTAGACGTCCTTTGTTAGATGTCTATCTCTAATATACACTTACTACATGGGCTGACTTGAGACGTTATGACGGTAAATGGGTAAAAAACTTCATAAACAAAATAGAAAATATCTTTTTTTTATTATCATTAGTGTATCTAAAATTTCTAATCTTGGCATAAAACCACACTTTTGTATTAATAAATTTAGATTCCGATCCCTAGAACTCACATTGCCAACTATATTTGCATTTGATAGCGTATGCGGGTAATAAATCATAAATACATAGATACGACGACACGATTACGCCTGAGGGGTGATAGTTTGTATCGGCAAATACAAATCTGTCATCGCCCATCCCGATGGATTGGAATTGCTTTGCGGCGTTGACGCGTGCCCTTAAATTATTAACTTCTGCGTATTGTATAACTTGTGGGTTTTTGCGGATTAGTCCAGCCAGACCAGGTCTAACTGGGCTAATTCGCACGCGTAAGCGTCACCGCAGCCTATAGACGCGTGATATCAAAAGGATATCACGCGCGTAGCCAACCTTCTGACTTGAGGATATTATATCAGATTATCCAGTAATTACACTGCCTATCTCACCCTACAAACAGGAACACAGCAATACAAGCATTGCTATTTGTCGGTAGAAGAAGTTGAGATTGAGGTACCAATGCAGACGACCTTTGCATGAGGTATTGATGTACCTCATGCAAAATCACACATATAACTTATATATATACATTATAACTTATTAAATTGTTTAAAAACTTTGGTAAAACATGTTTGTTCTAAGGTTAAATAATGGATTTAGCTGGATTTTTTATCTCACGTCTTTTCTTCAATCAATCTCGATGGGTTGAAATTGCTTTGCGGCGTTTACATTATTAACATCTGGATATTGCACAACTCGTGGGATTTTGGGAATTGCTCGATGTTGCTTTAGTATATAATATATGAACACGCGTGAAACATATTGATTTATAAACTCCTCTATTAGATGTATTAGTTTCTTAGTTTAAAAATCTATATGGTAAAAGTTGTTTTCATTTGTCACATTTTTTTGTTCCTTAATATCTTTTAATCCTATCCCTAAAATCAAAGGATTCATTTTCTGGAAGTTTTTCTTGTTTTATTTCGTGTCCGTTTTTTTTCCATCTAGGTTGGTAGTGAACGTGTGTTTAATTGCCATATAATTTGATAACATGATTAGCCCTGAGTTCAGACTTAATATTAAGTTGCTTCAACGCATCGTTGTTTATGTTATAGCCTGAAACCTTGTCATAATTTTTTTTTCAAGTTGATTATCATTTTTTTTATATTTATTTATTTAACTTTATTGCTCAAAATGTTTCAAAATGTACAAATAGCGGACTTAATGCCTGATGGCATTATCACCCAGTCAACCACTACACAAAACAGAAAAATATATATATATAATGGTGCAGATAATATATATACAAAATTGATATACGTGGCATACATATTTGTATAAATAAACGCAATAAATGCATATGATACAATATAGCTCGTTCCAGATTCGTATAGCTGTCACTGTAAAAGAATTTGACAAAAAACTAGAGTGATGAGAAGGAGTTAGAGCCAGAGAGTATTAGAAGAACGGAGATTACGTTCGTGAGAGGAAGATCATTCAATTTGGCTAGACAGTGCATTTAAAACTATATGAATTTATAATTTATCTGATGTCCGTAACACAAGTTCTTTAAGCGACTTACCACGGAGTTAGGTAAACGGATGTTATGTGAATATTAAAAAAAAATGAAATCATTATTTTTTTTAATTATGAAATACCATAGCTGTAAAATAATTTCAAGTGGCCTAAATAATATTGTGTTAGAGTTCCCAATTTAAATGGTGTTTCCAAACCTAACACTGCTTGCAAGGTCATGTGTTGTAAGCATAATTAAGTTATTTTTTGTTTTTATAAAATCCTGCTAAAAATAGTAGTAATAAACGCGTAATTTATATAAATGAATGGATATTTGTTACTCTCACTTCGGCACAGCTACTTAGATCCGGAAACACATGGGCCACATTTATCACGAAATTATGTTCCCGTAGGATCTGTTAGTTTTTTAATATATATTTTTAAAAATATATTTTTTGTACTGTTTAGTTATAAGCGAGCAACATAGACCTCTTTATGGAATAGTAAAAGTTCCTCAGAAATGACACATAAAAAAGTGGTTGAAATCGCGGGTAAAAGCTTTTCTATAAAAGTACATCAGCCTACGTGGTGACCATATTCCTTTTATAATATTAATAGAGCATGGAAATAAATCTATAGTCAAATATTTCTTTCAAAAGTTCACTAAATATGGTACTCGAGCAAAGAACAAGGCAAGTGTAGAGCCTCGCAGCAAATAAAACAAGCGGCTACAACGCGTAGTGAATCGAATCGGTTTGGCGAGTGTGTTTGCGAATCACCGCTTCCGACAGCGGCCAGTGTAATTGAACAAGAAATCCTGGTAAATGGTTTAGCAAACCAAATGTGGCTTTGATTAACGGCAGTTGGGGGCATCAGGAATCAGTGAGCACGCGGATTTGCCACGTTCAAGTCCTACCCTTAATTTATGAGAGTTGTACGTCACGGTTTCGATTCTAGAAGATATTGAATGACTCGAGAATAGGTGCTTATTTCTTTGGTTTTCACAGCTTTTTAATAAACTCCCTTAACCTGATTCCATGGTAAGTTGCTTAAAGCATTTGTGTTTCAGACGCCAGGCAGCAGAAGAATCACAAATCGTACTACTTAAATACAAATACTTAACACCCAGATACAGAACAATCGCAGATATCATCATATAAACATTTTTTTTGCTCTGGGTGGGAATCGAACCCACCCCTGGTGCACAAGATAGAATCTCTACCATCCGTCAAATTTTATGTTTAGTAGGGACCGCGGTGTCATCTGCGTAATTCCCGTTACAGTAAATATATTTAGTTATTTCCGATACGAGCAACGTCTGTGGATCATTGAAGTTGTCAATGGCAGATGTAAAACTTACTGCTTGAACGAAACTAATTTTTAATGCCTAAAAAATACACCCACATAATTTTTCAGAACTGTTGTCTTTAAAGTAACCTTTACACTTTAAAGTAACCTTTACACTTTTAAGCCGTTATTTAATATTTTAATATACTAAATGTGTACCTCACGTCTTTACTTAAATCGCGCCCCTCAACCTCTCTTATTTTCCATTGATCAAGTAGCACATGGGATTATCTCACCCCCAAATTACTTCTGTGCAGAAAACATAGTTCTTTACGATTTTATTTTCACAAAGAACCATGTTCTCCGCCCAGAAGTAAGTTACGCACAAATCTATCCCACGGGAATTACAATTTTTTCCTGGATAATAAGTAAAAAAATGTATCCTATTTCAAAAGCCTATTTTAGATTAACATCTATCTTCATGTCAAATTTCTTGCAGATTTTAAGTATTTCTGGAGTGCAAGTGAAACAAAAAACATCATCGCATCTTCATTGTTTAGTTTGACGTTTATAATAATAATAGGATTCAATAATCTGTCATAGCAGCTGTAAAATGTCTACTGCTGGACATAGGTTAAGAGATGTAGGATATGAGAATTTGTTCAGTAATTGCCCCGTAGTTGCAATGAGATACGCTATTTTTTTCAATCTCACAACATCTCAAACTTCGCCCTGACTCCGTGGTAAGTCGCTTAAAGCACTTGTTACGGACGCCTGACAACAGAGGAATCACAAATATACTACTTAAATGCATATACTCAACACCCAGATAAAGTACAAATACAAATATCGGCAAATAAATAATTGCTCTAGGAGGAAATCGTACCTACGACCATAAGGGGGGCACAAGTTTGGATCATCACCTATGTTTCGGTGGATACATCGCCATCTGTCGATTCCGGTGACTCTGTCGTTTCTCACGAAACCTGGTACAGTACGAGGTACTATTCATCTCTGCCGGTATGCCGCGGGTATTGTTACCACTGATTATTCTTACAAATTCCTGCATTGTGGTTCTCACAATTGGGTTTTTCAGACACCTCGAAGCAGTCCTACGAGCTATGGACAGAACAATGTTCGAAGTCTATTTAACTGATAAATAAAGAGGCCATACTTCAGCGGTTCAGCAAGTTGAATTGGTAATAGGCAGGATACAGCACACTGAACCAACGGCCGTACGTTTCTGGAATGGAAACCACGCGTCAGCAAACACAGAGTACAACGATCTGATTAGATTCAGAGGACAAGGAAACCGATCCTATAGGAAATCATAAGACGTGACTTATGTCCAGCAGTGGTATTTGACGGCAATATAAAATACACAATACAGCCAATAACAGGCCTCGATCATTTATTTAATAGTTATTATCATCATTATAGCCATTGGACATCCACCGCTGCACATTGGCCTCTCCATGAAAGCCCTCACTTTTGCCCATAATTGCCGCGCTGTGCAAGGTTGTTGGCAATCGCAGAGCGCAGTTTTCACGATAGGGACACTGCTGCCCATCTCCGCCCTATGCATTTCAGCTTCACTGTCTCGGATGTGTATAACGCCATCTGTCGGTCGGAATTTTAGTTGCCTTTTACGACGCCTGGTACAGAGAGAGGTACGATTCTTCTCTGCCGGTACCTAACGGCAATTATTAAATAATAATATAGAGATATCAATAAGAGAAAAAAGAAAAAAAATAATAAAGCCATACACATAATAATTACGTCATAAAAGAATTAAGAATCAAAAGGCGTCGTTTTACGTCACTTAATAAGCTAATATACCTAAACATGTACTATTCATATACAATTCTATGTACTAATATGTATTAATATGATGTAACATTACAAGATTATAAAATCTAATAATAATATAGCCATTCTTATTATATAATCCATTGACGTCTCCGTTTAAGCAAGCCCGCTCTGACGTTGTTTGGTCAGAGGAGGGGTTCCCTGGAGAACCTTTCTAATCATGAGTGTTGACTCTATGGACCGTTAGTAGGAAGGGCTATAGATTAGCTTTATTGAGTGTTCTTATCATAATGGCGGTCCGGGGAAAAATGTTTGAACTTGCGGAACTGAAGACTAATGGCAGGCAATTTATAAAAGTTAGCTTTCTATAAATGATAGTTGCCTTTTTACTTGCTCAATATCTTGTACTACTTCCACCTGACTCCGACATTAATAATTAAAAGCACGCGTACTACGGATATAAGACAACATACGTATTATAAATATAATAAAAATAATAATAATATATAAATCTACTTAAGAAATTATAAAAATTCCTAACCTAATAACACAAATAAAAATTAAAAAGAAAACCACAATATACACTGATAAGCGAAATCGACGGCAGACGTACTAATATATGAACTGTATTACAGCTGCCTATGTCTTCCACTGTAATCATCACCATGATCATCATTACAGCCATAGGAAGGACATTGGCTTCCCAAGAAAGGAGGAATTTTGCCCATAATTGCCGCGCTAGGCAAGCATGTTGGCAATTGCAGCGCAGCCTTTGCGACGGGGATGCTGCTGCCTATCCCCAATCTATGCAATTGAGCTACACTGTCTCGGATGGATATACCGCCATCTGTTGGTTCTTGTGCCTCAATCGCCTCTTACGACACCTGGTAGAGAGGTAGGAACTGTTCTAATCTGCCGTTACTTCACGGCATAGATTGCCGTTTCCCAATCCTTATTTAAAAAATATTAAGCTTACAGACAATAACTACAAAATAAAAGAGAAAGGAACAACAACATGCAAATCAAATAAGGTAAGAAATCCTAGAGGGGAAGTAACTACCCTACACAGGTACAAAATGACTACAAAATATATTACTTGTATACTTTTGTTGACAAAAAAAAACCGCACGAATACTTTCAAGACATAAATGCAATGCGTTGGCGCACACAACAGAATCACAATCTTTGAGTATACATTTCACCAATTTCACTATATTTCCATCTCTCTTCTCATAGATATAAGCTAATAGAATTATTGTAATTGTATTATTTTAATATATCAAGAATTTAGGCTTTTCACTCTGATTTGAATTATTGTGTTTTTAACTTAAATGTTGTTACAATTTTATGATGAGGTCACAATTTATAATTGATTTTACCATTTACCATTTTACGAGTACTATAAACTCGTAATCAAATAATATTTTCTACTTTTTAGTTCGATTAGCTAAAATAAGTGTTTTCTAGTTTTTTTGAAACTATTATTTATTCGGTTTTATAGCCCTAATATTTTTGTCAAGCTGCAATACTCGAACTAGCTATTGTGGAATTCGGCATCCGTCAGACATTAACAAACAGCCAGACATAGATTCACGTTTATAAAACAGATTAACAAAAAACAGCTTTTGAAAGGTGGTAAAGACATCGTTATTAACAAATATTAATTTAGTTGTGACAATGAGATATATGTGAATTGGTTATCGTTATCAGGATTACTTTTTGAACAATTCAAGAATGACAGCGTCGATAGAGCCAAGGTGTTCCAATATAGCGATTTCCATATTTATAACTGGCTAGTTGTACGCGCTTCTTCGTCCGCGTCGAATAGTGATTTTAGGCACATACGCAGTGCACGCAACAAGAGCTCTTAAAACGTATACTTTTCGCTTATTTTTGCAACTTTTTTGATTAAAGCTCTGCTCCCATTAGTCCTAGTGTGATATTATGTAGCCTAAGTTACTTAATATTAAATCAGCTATGTGCCAGTGAAAGTTTCATCAAAATTGGTCGAGCCGTTTTATTAATTCAAATAAACAGAAAGAGACATATTAATAAAAAAAACATTTGTTTTATGTACTGTGTGTACATCTATACGCATTTAATAAAAAGCAGTTACTTTAATATTACAAACAGACTCTTCAATTTTATTAATGAGTATTGATTGAGAACTAACAGCAAATTACCCGCGTCTAGTTGTGGAACTATGAAACAAACTATGCACCCCCTTTTTGCACTCTTAAGGGATGATTTTTGCAAAGCAAAATGTTTTATACGTCGTTTATGACTTTAAATGAAGAACCTTTATACTGAATTTTATTGGAATAACTTTAAAAACAGCAAAGTTTCATATTAACTTTGCACATCCCTTTGTTTTATCCTTTTTCATTATAAAACACTAGTGCTCCTCTGTGTAATAAAAAATGTGCAAAATTCCAAGTTTCTATCCCTTTTAGTTCAGGCCCTGCGTTTGTATGTCAGCCATTTTTTTCGTTTATATATAAAAAAAGATTTTTACAGCACACAATCAAAATTTTTGTGAATTTAAATGAAAATACAGATCAGATACATGAAACAAATTTTTTAAACAGTATTTTTATTCTATGGCGAGTTTTTATAATTGAGGTCCAAATTGAAGTAAAATTTATAGACGTGACTCAGTTTCGACGACAAAGGCTTTTGAAGGGCTGCCCGTTTGAGCAAGGAGGGCATTTTATTGGAGAACCCTTCAATCATGAGTGCTGAACCCGAGAACTATTTGTGAGGAACTATTGTACATTAGCTTTGTTGACGTACGTAACGTCAACATAGACATGCCTTTGTCGGATTTAATTTATACTTATCTAAAAAAGATTCTTCAGCGTTTTACTTGGAGTGACCTGGCAAATATTATCCTTACATATATTATAAACGCGAAAGTTTGTGAGTATGGATGTATGGACTTCCACACATCGATGCAAAGAGATAATCGATAGTTTAGACTACTTTTTATCCCGAAAACGATGCATGGTTGCGTAGGATAGATCTGATTTCTATTTATCTTTATGGAGTCGGAATGACTTTTTGCACTGTTAAGCTCTGAGAATGCGATATAGACTTCTTTCCAAAAAAAATATATCCTCGGGAATGAGATATAAAGTAAAGACATCGTGAGAAGTCGCTTGCGGCACTTTGCACCATCGTAATGGCCTCTTATGTAATGATTTTTGACTCAATATTCTACATGGTGTTTTATAACTATTATTGAAAATCCTTTTTAGAGAATTTTATACGAATAACTTCAAAAACAGCAAAGTTTCATACCAACTTTGCATCCCTATTTTACCCTCTTAGGGGGTGAATTTTTCAAAATCCTTTGTAGCGCTCCCCAACGTTAAAAAATAGCCCTGTGCAATATTTCAACCCTTTTTTTACAAACCCTTACATTTAAGGCCCTCTGTTGTTATGTCAGTCAGTTTTTCTTTATATATATATATATATGTATATATATATATATATATATGTTTATACACATGTTGTTGCAAGTTGGTATTGCAGATAAAAATATTAATCAGTGAATTCGGCTTATGACCTTCTGTTTCTATGTTTTTCAATAGACAGCACAAAGTTTAAATTATAAACATTTTGATCAGATACAATCTCTTTACTATCTTTGTTATTTATTAATTAACGAAGACAGTAATTGGGGAAAAGACGCACATTACTAATATATATTATAAAATTAAAGTTAATAATCAACAAATACTATCAATTAGTAAAATATATATTAAAATGATTTTCAATATATGTTCAGGATGAGTTAACTTATTTATATATTAAAATTTTTACAGTATTCATAATTACTGTTGTTTAATGTTAAAAACTGGTATTCCATAGGATTAGAAGACGAGACAAAAACCAACAAAGCTTGAAACTGATATTACATTTTTTATTTCGGTTCAGTATTTCAGCGTTAAAAAAATCTATACTCATTCCATATATTTATACGAAAATCTAAATACGTTACAAAGAAAGCATTATCGTCAATTTTAATAATGCGTTCATAAAATACCAATAATTCGTTACCTTCATTTGGGGAGTAGAGCTTTAAAATTGAGGGACGGGTGTCATATTTTAGTACAAAGACTCCGTGGCAACTTTTGATGGTGAAAATTTACAGTATCAGCTCACAAAATATTCTATCACTTTTCCATTTTGCACAGCTCTGTCAAGCGAGACTTAAAGGAGGTTTTAACTTTTAGGAATTCTATGGGGCTTAGTTCGAATTATCGATTAGTAGTGAAACTGTTTCGGATAGGTATACCACCCAACAAAAATTTAATTTGCTATCAACACCATGCTACTATGTTAACTTAACAAGATAAAAAGAATAGTATGAAACAATACTACAATTTTGTAGGCACTTTATTACGCTATTAACATCAACACAAAACATTGTTTTTACTTCGTAGATTTTAGCTAAATTAATTTTCAAATGTATGTATATTTTTATATTTATATATATATTTCTTTATATCATATGCATTTATTGCGTTTATTTATACAAATATGTATGCCACGTTTATTTATT
>JACJUM010000875.1:11498886-11511450 GCA_020976665.1 Heortia vitessoides | reverse complement strand
TTTGTAACATTTTGTGCAATAAAGTTAAATAAAAAAAAAAATAATAAATATATATGATAAATAAAATAAATAACAGAAAAGAAGACATCATTTATTATACTGTACTTTTTTGAATAAAGCTCTTACACAATATTGTATGCGGGCCATGTAATAATAAACATGTTTCTTTGTACCAAAAGGTACGTACATTCGTACACAAAATCCTGAAATTTAGGGTTGGATGTTAAGCCAGCGATATAATAGCGGCGCAGCCTCACAAACCTTGTGCCGGTAGACAACAGTCGTAAACAGTCGTGTGTTTAATTGTTGCTACACGACATCGCGTCAATACGTGCCCTCACAGTTTCCGGGCTATACGAGTATCTATTATTTGGACGGTTTATTTAAACAAGTATGTAAGAGAAATTAAGATATTATTACCAAAATATTATTTTATTTGAAAAATGTCGCTATTATTAGTATTTTGCAAGAATAATTCCCAGTAAGCGAAGTTCAGAAAATAAGATTTTGACTTGTATTTAAAAATTACTTCTTTTTTGCATACTAGAGAAAATCCATCGAGAAGTTTCGTACAAGGAAATTTAAAAACTCTTATATAATCTCAATTAAATAGGATGTAGGTATGTAGTTAATTATGTTAATATAATGTTCTATTATATTGCAGGCGTCTTGAGGTACTGGCAGAGTAGATACCTCCCTGTGTACCATGAGACATTAAAAACAAAAAAGTTTTTTTTCATATACTTCTTTGCTTGGTGTACAATAAATAAAGTATTGATAATTATTATTGTTAAGAACAAAAACGTAAACTGTCATGTAAGTATGACATGTATTACTAGTTAATGATAGATGTGGTTATATTAACTAAACTTGACATGCAATAACTTGAGGTACACCTCTGACATGTCGTTTGCAAAGGTACGTCAATCATCTACTCCCGACGCCAAACATAGGTCGCATTGAGGCAGTGACATTACTGGGTGATGTGATAACGTATCTCTTCGACACAAGTTACATATAACCGAATAAAGTTATATATAATTATAAGTGACTTGTAGTTATTATAATTCAAAATCATACAAAACGTCAAAATTTAAACAAAATCATACAATTTAAAAGTTCGTCCTTTTATTAAAATCTCATTTGTTTTGTTTCATTAGAAAAAATAAAACAATGAGTCCAAAGAGAATGTTATCACTAAAGCCTGCAATCATTTAATCTGTAGAGTTCGCAATGTTTATTTTAATTGATTTCATTAATTTCTATTTGTTAAAATAAAATTTTTATCCTTTCTACACATTAACTTTAACTATGACATATTTCACGTTCATTCGTTCACAATTCCCCTAAAATGTGGTACAAAGATATATACTTCTAGATACGGAGTCTTCGTCATCATCATCAACATATCAACTATTGAAAGTCCACTGATAGACAAAAGCCTCTCCAAGAGAGGAGGTTTATATGACCATAATTGCCGCGCTGGGCAAGCGTGTTGGCAATCACGCGAGATCAGTGCGCAGATTTTGCGACGGGGATGCTGCTGCCCATCCTCGCCTTGTGCATTGGAGCTGCCATGTTTCGGATGGGTATACTGCTTTCTCTCGATTCTGGTACCTTAGTCGTATTGGGTACCTATTAATAAGTTATTTATTTTTAAATACATGCCTCAACAAAGTGTTAAATAAAATGGCTGATCCCCCCCCACCGAGAATGAAACCAACCGTCAAATGAGTGCTATATCCCATGTAACGTAACTGTAACCAAAAGGCGTTGTGAAACCGATCACATTTTTGAACGTTTATATCTCATTTTACGGCTCGACAGCTAGCGTCGAGGGCTTCTTTAGCGGAGTGCGGATGTCGCATTTGGAAAACCAATTTCGGAAGGTGGCCGCTCGCGTGATACTAAGTCGATTGAACTTCAAACGAATTTTCCCTTTCTGAAAATCTCATATCTACATAACTTGGGAGATTATCGCGAGCCTATTTTTGGGTTCTCCCTAGTTATTATGTTCCTCCCTTACATCCGTGTCGTTAGAGCTCGGGTTGGGGAACTATGTATTTTTGAGGGAAGGTGTCCGGAAGCGTTGGGGATTGCACGGCAAGGAAATGGTTTGAGGGGTTTTATTATTATTTCCACAAATTAAATATATACAGGGAGCCCACTCGAGGGAACCACCTGGTAGAGGCGCATATGCGCAATGGTTTATCATTTTCCTCAAGCGAAGAGAAACTAGTTTAGAGTTTGGGTATTTTGTATTATTGCGTGTTTTTATTCATCGATTTATAATATAATTTAAATTAGATATTCATTTTTATAACTAGAATACAATATTAAAAAGTGTTTTCGTTTGAGTAGGTTAATATAGAAGCAAGGGAAATGTTTACATATCTACGTTTTTAATGTATTTTTTAAAGACAAATGTTTTGTACCGCCGTTGATGGAGGGTCTATCAACCTAACTAAGGTGGTGATGGTTTTTATCATCATCAGATTTCCTTGCAGGTTCGTTTTTAGTACATCGTGCAAAAAACTTGCATTAAACTTTACCCTCAGACACGTCTTTTGATGGTGGTCTATTTTTAAATTAGGTTTGCTGCACCAAATTTGTGCAATTTCTTGAATTGATAGATTATTGTTACTTTTGATGACAAAAGTAACAATTATCTATGCAAGTATATTGAAATCGTACCCGCCAATTGCTATTGTACTTCTTATATATACACTTATTTGCAAAAAAACGGCCGGTTTTGGTATTACGGTATTTTAATTCTTCTTTAAAATATTACGGTACCAAAAGGCCGGTTTTAAAAATTCCGTGGTGTTTAAAACAGTATGTTCTAAGTTCAAATTTCCGTTTGACGCTTGTTTTTACAGAAAACCACTTTATACCGTACATTTTTGGTGCAAAATTCTAAAAGATTTTATAACTTTTAGTCAATTTTTATGAATTTATTTCATATTCTTAATTATCAAAGCTTCATTTATTGCTGTTAAGCTATCTGAATAATGTTAGAAAAAGTGGTAAAAGCTATCAAAATTATTGCGCTGCTCGAAGAGGGTTGCAGCCAATGCTTCGTGGCTCAGAGGCTAAGTGTGAGTCGCTCGACGGTTCAAAGAACCTGGCAGTGGTATCAAGACACCGGTTCCGTCGAGAGAAGGCCTGGTTCTGGAAGAAAATCATATACCCAACCACAGGATGATCGTTTTCTTGTGAGTCGCGCATTGAGAAATCGCAAATCTTCGTATGTGGATCCTAAGAACAACCTGAAGAAGTAAGTAATGTGCATATTATTCTATGGACTGTTCGGTGAAGTTCAACGTCAGTGAGTGCTACGAAGACGAGAAAAACGCTTTGCAGAGGCTTGTTTTGAAGAAATCACACCTTATGGTGGGGGCTCTGTTATGTTTTGGGCAGGAATAAATTCAATGGATCGTACAGAGTTAGACTTTATTGAAAACGGCTCACTGGCTGGACATCGATACATAACGGAAGTTTTAATTCCTTATGCACAACCCGCATTGGCCGCTTTAGGCGAAGACTCAATTTTTATGTATGACAACGCTCGCGCCCACCGACCTGGCGATATGGAAGCGTACGTGCAAGAGGTTGGCATTCGTCGTTTGGATTAGACAGCTTGAAGTCCCGACCTCAATCCTATAGAGCATGTCTGGGACGTTCTGAAAAGACGCGTGAGATCAGTACAATCGGCTCCGCGGGCCATCAGAGAGCTGAAGAATGTGATTACCGCGGAGTGGGAACGCATTCCGCAAGCAAGTATCCTGGATATCCTCGCTAGCATACCCAGACAAATTCAAGCTATGATTTCAGCTAAAGGGGGTCACACTCGATACTAAACATTTATCTGCTTTTACTTTAAAGAAAAAACATATAAAAACTTTGTTAACTTTTACTTCGCGAGCATATGCACTACTAGCAAGCATACACTACTAGTGAACTTTAGCATTAAAACCCATTAAATTTATCATAATTTTATGATAATACTGACGAAATCGATTATTTGTTTATTAATTTACAAAATTGTGAAAGTAAAACTACCTATAATTATCAAACAATCCAATATTAACATTTGAAATGGTTTATTGGTTAGGTGCCCGTTGTTTTTGCAAATGAGTGTATATGAAACTTTTTACTAATAGCATGTGAGAATACTTATCTACTAATACTTATCCGTTCCGGCTAATATCAGAAAAACCTAGATAGATTTTAAAGGATTTTCACTGGCAGACTGTCGGTGTTATAAGGAGCAACTAAGGCTTCTTTTATTCTTAATTATTCTCACAGAAACGGAAAACTGCAGGGAGTTGTTAGTTTAACATTAATAATTGTTAATTTAACGTCTGTCAGGCTGAACTTAATTGAAGATTACATTTAGCAAAATTCTTTTATTATATGTCGTGTTATTGTTCTCGCAAAGTATAAAAATTCTAGAGAAATATGCCTGGGAAGTTTTGTACAAGGTAATTTAAAAATGTAAAGTAAACTCAAAAAATAACGAACGAATTTTATACTGTTTTTAATGACGGCGTAATTCATATGAATGGTTAAAATTTAAAATAACAACCGATTAATGTTCTGTGTAAATAAGAAAAAGTTTGCTTGTTGGCAAGTACGGTCTGCCACAACCCTTAGGGTTTTATAAAAAGAACTTACATGAATGTTTGCAGAAACAAGAACAAGAGAGTCATATAAATTTAATAAGCAAAATACAATTGCTACCTGTAATTATTTAAATTTCGAAATCCCATTTTAAACCTATTCTCCGATCCCTTTTCGGAGACATATTTGAGAACATAAAGGAACCACCTAAAAATACCTGCCAACAATAACATATTATTATTGTTTATTAATAAGATTGTGTCGCATGGTACCGGCAAACAAAAATAGTACCCACCTCCACTGTACCAGGTGTTGTACCTGAGACGACGGTACCAGTCAGTTAGGAGAAGTATCCCTGATTTATCAAATAGTACTAATATGGAGTTTTAAATGAGAGAAAAAATAAACTATACCAAACAGAGAAAAAAAGAAACTAACTTTGCTATGATATGCTCATGTATTGTACTTTATTAGATTGTTGTTGTTATCACAATTAATCCTAATTGGATTTAACACAATTTATCGTTTTATTTTGCAACTTGCCCTTTACACATCTTTGGCGATGCGGTAAACATGTTTTATGAAAATCTACCTGTTAAGTATAAATATATACAATTTAATTTAAAAGCCGATGCAAGCGAAAGTCTCTGTCCGTTTAAGTTAATTAACACAGTCTATTATAGGAAAATAGTCCAAAGCCTCTCCTCGCTGACCGCACATGGATAGAAAGCTATTGTGTGTTATATAGTCTATCCGAACTCAATTTATTGTCTATTAATATCAGAATAGACTCTTGGATGCTCAGGAAATGGCTTGATAGGTATTCTAGTTACACGTATACCAGTCGCCAAAGAAGATCCTTTTTTGTATAAGCACATTTCTTAATTTGTTTTTTTTTCTCTTTCCCTTCAAAAGCCTTCAGGTAGTCTGTTTCTGAAGTTCGCCTGGCGTAACAAAAGCTTTAGCTCTTACTCTTATCAATATATACATATATATAAATATAAGAAGAAGCTGACTGACTGATTGACTGACTAATAAATCAACCATATGGGTAAGAAACTTGAAATGCACCTGGGTTCCTTTTATGAAGTAAAGAAGCACTAAGAGAGTTCACCCCGTAAGGGGGTAAGCCTTGCTATTTTGAGGTTATTTGAAGGAAATTCAGTATAGAGGTTTTTGATTGAAAATCGTGAAACCAGTTTAAAATACTTTTTCCAAATTCCTTAGGTTGGTAGAAGGAGGATGCAAAGTATGAAAGTCCTGAAATTTACTTCGAGTGGAATCGCGGGGTGCGGCCAGTTCTAATTATTGCGATAGCTACCTTCATTTTTAAAATATCAACCGTTAGATAAAGGTCTCTATGTATTTAAATTTTGGGGAATTTAGTTTACAAATATCACACATCTCAACAGATGTAGACGTCATTGCAATTTTGCAGCATTTGAAACTGTGTACGTAACGTTGGATAAATATACCGCCATCTGTTGAGTCCTGCATGTCACCACGTACGATATCTGGTGCATAAGGATCTTATTTTATTTTGAATTATGTTCCGAATGTTAATGACAAAATAGTTTTGATTTTTTAATGTTTTAAATACAAAGTATGTGAACAAAAATATATACGGGTAGTCTATCGTGCGTATGTTGTCCTTGTTGCGCCATGATTTGCCGTTGTTTTCTCAGTTTGGTTTTCCCAAGCGCCCCCTCTCATAAAGACTTCGTTCCGTTCCCGGTCCGCCGATCGATCACAAATGTTTTTTCTTCTATAAGGAAATTTCCTGTTGTCGGAGTTTGGATTTTTATTAATAACAAGTCCGCTCCCAAAATATAGATTCTATCGCAACCCAAAATAGTTAGAAATTTATTTGTATTTAGTTGACAAAATATTGGAAATATAAATCTTATTTGTAAAACGATTAAAGGATTATTTTTCAGGACTAAGATGCTGTTGCATGATCTCGACCGTGCCAAGATTTTAAATTTCTGTTTTATGTGCTTAAAATAAGAAATATATATGCAATAGCTAATGCTAGATTATATTTATCATCTTTGAATATATGTCCGACTGAGTCTGTGAGATAGACTAAGGCCGGCAAGGTAGATTATTACCTTACTGTACCTTTACTGTACCAGGTGTCGTATAAGGTGACTGAGGTAGCAGAATCGACGGTATATCTATCCGAAACAGTGCAGCTCAAAAGAACAGCATTACTGTCGCTGCACTTTGCGATTACTAACACGCTTTCTTACCGCAGCGATTATGGGCAAAATTCCTCCTTTCTTAAGGAGGCTTATGTAGAGCTGTGGACTTGAAATCGGTGGAATAATGATGATAATGATAATGATGATTGCACCGTTATTATTTTTTTTAATTATCAACTACAATGTCACTTTAAAGCTTTTCGTAAGCAAAGCCCCGCACCGCTTCAGGGAATATATCAATCTTTCACTACGTGCACTTTATAAACAGACGTTGAACAGTACATACTAAACGTAAGTCAAACCGATCTCCTAGATAGAATTATTTATCACGTTCTATTGTCATCAGATAAACCACATGGCTCAAAGGGGCTATTCTCGTATTCGACATGATACTGAATTTACTAGTAGTGCAAATTGGGCGAACATTTCCTAACTACCGGAAATGTTAGTTTAAGATCGAAATACTACTCGTATATATTATATTGTCTGCACGATCAGAAGTTCAATAGATATAGGGCCACAATCGAAACATATATATATAGAGCAAATTTATATGACAATATTTGTGTATGTTCTGTGTCTGGGTGTGAACTATAGGTATATAACTTACCACGGAGTCAGGTCAATGAATGAGATGTTGTGGGATTTCAGTTGACCCTACACATATTATTTTGTAACTGATATTCGATTCGAGCATTAGTTATTCCTAGTATGTACAGAGGCATATATTATAAACAAGTTTTAACTGTAACAAATATACATTATTACAAATAGGTAAAGTTAAATATCCCTTTGAATATTGTTATAATTGATTTAAATCATAACATTTTGCCATTTCTACCAATATTTTGGTATCGTCATTTATTGTTTATATTTTCAGAAAGGAAAGGCTTTGATTTCGTAATTTGCAAATTCATTTTTTTATACTAAAAATGCGATCTTTTCTGTTTTTTAAGGAAAAATCCTGCTTAGACAAAATGCTTTTTTAAAAAAAAATACAGTAATATTAATAGTAATTAAAGATTCTTTTTTTGAATAGTAAGAATAGAAAAAGCGCTTTGGACTACAGGGGCAATACATTTGAATTAGTCTGTTCTTAAGAACATTCATTTAATTAGTGTTGATAATGCAAGATCGTAGATTTCATGGTATTTTCAATTTTATAGCAGACTAGGGTCCCGAGCCGCAGTATCTAATTCGAATAAAACAAGAATCGGCCCCTTGGGTGCGTTCTTCTGGCGGGGCGTGGATCAGATGTTATTGTCTATTAAATTTTCTATTCGACCCTCAAATGATAGATACATATTCGCGGAATACAGAACTCGCCTATAGGTTTCTTAATATTTATTGGGTATTAATACTAAATACTAATCTCTGTTATACTGTCTGTACATTTGACGGAACTGGTTGCGCATTCGCTAGTGACCCTTTCTGGTGCGCACCGGGTTGCGGGTACGATCCCCAACCTAGACAAAAGTTTATACTTGTTCTGCACCTGAGTGTATTTAACCACACCATTTATTTAAGTAACTACAATATTTGTAATTCCTCTATTGTCAGATACCTATTTGAAACAAAAGTGTAAACAAAACAAATATGCTGAGTAACACAATACCTCTTCGAGCACCAGAGCAAACAGATGACGTTATATCCTTTCGAACCAGTGCACTCAAAATGGATATTCTGTGCTGATTCGATGATAATGATTTGTAATGGATCTATTTAGAACAAATCTAATTTTGTTGGTGGATTTATATTCAATTTTGTACATTAAAATTGCTTTTTTATAGTATTTCTATGGATACATTTCTATAACACTAAACAATATTGCACGAATACGATACTAACATTGTAACCTGAAAACTATGTAACATATTACCCGGTAATTTCACTCTCTCATCTCTCAGAACATACTTGCTTAGCGACAGATATAGACGGTTTGATATGCTTGTGTGGGTACAAAATCTTTGTTAACGGTAAAATTCAATGAGATCTTCATGTTATGTTTTATTGGTTCAGGTTAAAATTGCTGGGCGCCAGCGGCGAGGCGCCGTTACTGAGTGGCTGGCGGAGTACTCCACATACGCCGCACGCGCCCGCCACACCTGCTCCCCATCACTCACACAACCATCTCGCACCACCACACTGCAACGGAACTGACAGGTATAGGCTTTTAGCTCTAAGCAGCACTAATAATGTACTATATACCGATTCAACTAAATTTTGAAGAACATTTTTGTCGAGTGTGGGGATTGAATTTAAATGACAGGATTAGAAATAGTGTGATAAAAGATAAAGAGTGTGAAAGATTATATATGATGATATTAGCATTGAGGTTTGGAATAAATAGAGTAGAATTACGTAAGAGATTCTAGTAAAATTACCTTTAAGAGGTTGGGAGAAAACCTGGAAGGTGATACGCAACCTCCTTAAAAAGAAGGTAAAACAATATTTCAGGGTCGATAAATTGGAAATTATCAGTATTAAGTGCCCGTAGGTAATAGGAGTGAATTAATGTATGTATATATAATATGTGTACTTCGTTTCATTGTGGTAGATTATTTTCATATGCGTTATTCGTATTTTATACAGGTAAGCTCAACAGGAGACATTAATGGTATATATCGCCAGATACCGTAGACTAGACAACTATGTATAGTAAACGAATTGCGTCGCTCGTCATGTATAAAGAGAATAGAGTTTAGAACTTTAGTTGTGAATTTCGCACACACACCGCTTTAATGTACATCTAACCAGATAGATTTGTTTATGAGATACACGTGGAAGCAAAGTAAATTTTGTAAAATGCAAGAATTTAAAATATTATAATTACAATATTGGATTCAAACTTTCTTCATTGGGTTAATTTTTGTAAAGGGCTAACGAGAAAATAGACTAGCACAGCATTTATAAGTACCTACATTAATTTTTTTTAGGGTAAACCAGCAAAGCTTTTGTATATTGTTTCAACTTAAATCATTTTAGCACTTAAGGTTTTAAAGAAAATTGATGTTAATTGCTTTTACTATGTTGCCTGCATTAGTGTCTGAGATTACAGTACTCATTTTGAGTAACTACGAATATTTATTTCACTTGAAAATGCTCAGAGACAATAGATTAAGATGCAATTATTTAGTCACCCTACATTAAATAATTTCAAATAATAATAAAATTAGTTTTATGTTTACCACAAAAATATATAAAAACATATTATAGAAAGACCTTTAGTAAAAGACCGTAGAGGAGGCTAAGGTATCAAAACCGACAAATAACGGTAAATCCATCCGAAACTGTGCCGTTCAAAAACACAATGCTGGTATGGGCAGAAGCATCCCCGTCGCAAAAGCTGCACCCTGCGGCAATTATGCCACTTTCTCGGGGCAGCCTATGTTTAGCAGTGGACTTCTAATGGCCAGCCTAACTACGATGAATTTATTGTACAATCGGCAGCCTTACTACTCAGTTCGATCTCTTCCAGGCAACCTTTGGTTTGAGTACATCACTCCCATTTGTATTCGTTAAAACTAAACCTACTTTATCTACTCTACGTGCAATATAGCAAACTACATCCCTCCCCTCGCAACCCTAATCGCGGTACAGTATAAAGTTTATGCACACAAAATGTACGGTGACGAAATTACGGTCGCTACTACCCGGTACCTGGACCTGTAATAGGACGAGGTAGCCCCGGCTCTTCAAGCACTTTCATTAAAATTCTGAGCAGTTAATCACAAAACTAACTATGCGGTATTAAAGTAACAAAACATGAGAGCAAGCAGCCTCCTTTATACAACCGTGGTATTATAAATTGTAGTATTACTAAAGTGATTTAGATAGATAGCAATTTTTTCGCGCTTTCGCTACCCGTAATAAAACTACTGTTTTGACGGCTACTTGCAGCGACTACATATAGTATAGTTGTATAACCTTTAAAAAGGTTGCTAAAAGGTTAACAAAACGTCAAAAAAAATTAATCAGGTAATAATAATAAGCCGCGTTTTAAAGATACAAGAGTAGTGTTATCACAAAGTTTGTGTATGTAATGGTATGTTCTCATAAAAGGTTTGGTATATTGTACTTTCATGTATAATAATTTGAATGAAAGTAACAGAATTAAGAAGGGTGTGACAAGCTAACTAAATGGAAATAAAATCTAATGATAAAAATAGTCTGTATTACACCCTGTGATAGATAAAATCGATAGTTTATAGTTTAAAATGTTGTTAAATAAATCGTATTTAATAAATAGACATTTAAAGGTTTTATAATTTCAGAAGCGTTAAGTATTATTATAATAAATACATTTATTAAAATAAATAAAAAGAATTTATTTACTAACGGCTTTAACGCAAATAGCGACAAGTTTCGGATGGTGGATGGATTGAAAGAGTATATAATCCTAAGGGGTGCAAATAAGATAGATAGAAAAAAATATATATTATTATTATCGTTAATATAGCAATAATAACGTCATACGTAAAAAATTCCCCTTTATTTGGAAGGTATATGTCCAGAGGACGTTTACTATGATGATGATCATAAATCAGACATTCTAAATTCGACTTGTCATATAAATTCTTAAGTAGGAGGGTAAATACGAAGTCGTCTGTGCAGTCCATTTGATATAAAACGTTCACTGCCTATAGTACTCGTAATATCACAAGGATATCACTAGTGCATTACCAACCTTGTGACTGCCTCTCTCCCCCTTTAAACCGGAATATAGCAATGCATATATTGCTATTTGGCGGTAGAAATAGCTGAGAGAGACTTTTGTATGAAGTCTACCTCACCAGTATTTGATATGTAGTTAACTTTTCGAAGGTATATTTTATTCACAGTACTTGAGCAGGTACACCTGTCCTTCAGATTCTGTAGACCGTAACGACTAGGGTAATGGACGAGCCTGGGCGCTTTCATAAAACAAGCGTTGTGGTCTCTTATATCTTTCTTTTAATCTTTTATAAGGTGAACACTAGAAATACTATTAATTATTATAATAATAGCGTATAATGTTAGCCTACAATAACACAGAATAATCGAACTATTTGCCAATATATATGCATAGGATATAACCAAATTACAATAACAATCTTCGAGAGCGTTCGTGTGTTTTATAAATTGATTAAAAACGTGCATTAGTATATGATAAATAATGAGTAATTCTGCTTTATATTCTGCCTCTCATGGACTTCACTTAAATTACGATTTTACTTAAATAATAATTTATTTAAGTAAAATCTATAATTGTAACTTGGGAATACGTCTTTTGACGCTCAAGGTAGGTTCAGTGCCATCTGCACCATCATTGAGTTTAATGGGATTAAATAAGCCAGGCTTTCTCATCATCATCATACCAGCCGTAAATATTCCGCTGTTGGACATAGAACTCTCCAAGAAAGGAGGCCGTAGAGACAATTTAAACGTCGCATGAAATAATCTCCGTTAATTAAAGGCGCGGAACTTGTAGTTAACTGATACGTCTCTGTTTACATTGTAATAACGTAGTCAATTTGCTGGTGTGTTTATTTTAGAAGTACGTATGTGTAATCTAGATGTACTTGATCGTAGGAAGATCGCATGGTGTACTGGTTTAAGTGATTGCTTTTAGCTGATATCTAGCTCTGTTACGAGTTCGATCCATATTTTATTTTATACTAATACAAACAAATACGTATACATTATATTATATATATGTATGAATATAAATATAGTAAGAATGTTACGAAATAAATAT
>JACJUM010000875.1:11479593-11498486 GCA_020976665.1 Heortia vitessoides | reverse complement strand
ATATATATATATATATATATATATATATATATATATATATAAAGGTACATATATAGCACCTACTACAAACTTACAAAAATATGCAAAATAGGTGAATAAAGTTATTCTATACTCTTAAATCCAGATATAACATTTATGTCAATCAGAGAGACACTAGAATAACAAGTATGAAAAGTTTAATAAACCAAGTTTTAAAGCCGTTAAATTTATTATGATGCTAGTCATGATACTTTTAATGGCTCTTATATGTATTATGGCTAAAATTATTATTATGGAGATACAGGATAGTAAGCGATAGTATGCATTTTTATACTAGTTACACGAAAAAATACACAATAATATAATAATCACCATAGCGATAATATAGCTTTACCACCTTATTTGCCGCGCTGGCGTGGTGGCAATCGCAGAGCGTAGCTTCGCGACGAATGGGCATCAGCATTCCCGCCCTGTTGCATTTAGGTCACGTGGTTTCAGGTGATATACCGCCATCTGTCGGTACCGGTAACTAAGCCGCCTCTTACGACACTTAGTATAGAAGGAGGTTCTAATCTACTTTACTGGTACCCAACGGCACAATAAATAAGCGTATCAACTAAAGACAGTATGATGCCATTGTTTGCTATCTTAGTCATCATATTAGAAACGTCTATTGTTGAACATAGTGTTCTTCAAGAAATTTATCGTCATTAGAATAGCCACTAGAAGTCTGCTGGACTTAGGCCTCCCCAAAAAAGGGGATTTTTGCCCATAACTACCGCGCTGAGCAAGAGTGTTGGCAATCGCAGAGCGCTGCTTTAGCGACGGGGATGCTGTTGCCCATCCCACAGTATGAATTAAGGCTGCACTGCTGCAAACTGTTTTTGATGGATGGTTATCTGTCGGTTCCGGAACCTTAGTTGCCTCTTACGACACGTGGTACAGAAGGAGGTACGATTTTACTCTGCCGGTACTTACGGCAAAGAAATTACCCATACAATAATTCATTAGAATTTTTTCAATAATTGCCCCACTCAGCGTATGTACCTGCAATGATGCATGGCAGAAAACGTGATATCTAAATATTGACCTTACTAGCCAATATAAAATAGCCCAATAAGGTTTAGATTCAGCAACTCTCAGAATTATTTTCGCAATCGTATCAGAATGAGGAGATCCGTGAAAAAACTAAAGTTACCTACACACGCCGGAGAATTAGGAAGCTGAAGTGGCAGTGGACAGAACACTTAGCACGCAGAACCGATGGTTGATGGAATCGTAAGGTTCTGAAATGGAGACCACGTACCGGCAAGCGCAGCGTAGGGCGCCTACCCACAAGATGGACAGACGATCTGACTAAATCTGCAGGGTCTAGCTAGACACAAGCCGCATACCACCGATACTATTGGAACTTATTTGGATAGGCCTGTGTTCAGCAATGAACGTCCTGCGGCTGATATGATGATGATGATGATGTGCCCAGCGTAGCGGCAATCACGCCTAGCTAGTAAGTGCTGCTGCCCATCCCCGCCCTATTACACGTTTTCGTATTTGAGTAAGTTGTTTCGGATAGATATGCATCTATATTCTAATGGCTTAGGTACCTCAGTCGCCTCTCACAACACTTGATAAAAAATACTATTATACTCTACTGATATCTTGTTACTTCAAACCAAAGACACGATAGCTCGGACTGCTTGTGACCAGTTCTAGCCCAAGTGCTATCTGCTGGATACACTTTTTATAATATATCAATTACATTAAAGTGAAATAATTTTTGGTTTATGTTATTGTTATATTGTACCTATTTTAAGTATTTCCTGTTGCAAACTCAACAATAAATCTTACTAGATACAAAGTGAACAAAGATGGTAAGAAATGTGAAGTGCATACATATGGTAGCCTTATGTACCTATCCGTTTTGTAGCTATACTGTCGCCATACCAATGTTCTCCTTAACTATCGTCTCACCTGGCTATTTGCGTTTAATTACCGCGTTTACTCTGCAAATATTGTAGATTGCTTCTCATTACAGGTTTGATTTACATGTATCACTTAATAAACAGTGTGGCCTAGCACATCATTTGCTACCATGTATGGTATTTGCTATCATTTGAAATGTTAATGAAATGTATTCTTAATAAAACTACTCTTTTAACGGCTTTTAAAAGGGGTTTATATAACTTTTTACATTTTTTGTTCTACGTTTCGGTTACGTTGCGGTAACCGAAGTCAAAAACGACAAAAGATTTTATGTGATGGATTAAAATGTATTCTGGATTTTAATTAATTGCTGTATTACCTTTTCATAAATACTTAATGCAAAAGTTAAGTAGAAAGTGTTGAAGATTGTTGAAATAATGTTAACGACTGTGTTGGCTGCGATTGATATGAGAATGTTTCGCTCGTACTAACTTTAAGGCTTTATTATAAGAATATTCTAGTTCGAGTAATTTTTTAAATTGACTGATTAGACTATGTGCTGTCTATCAGTATGTTAGTACTTATTTTATTCAGAATGTAACGTCATATGTAAAAAGTTACATCTTTAACGGCTGTTTAATACGGTTTTAAATTTTATTTTTTTTTACATATTTTACCTTGCGGTAAATTATCGTAAAACTATTATTTAGACAGCATTTAACCCGTAAATGGTAGTAAACCATACCTAATCAGATCCTAATGTTGTCACTTGGACGCACCATCGTCAGTTGCTCGGAATTTAAACGTAAATACACTGGGATCATTGCAAAACATGGTTTTTTATACGGGCTCAAGGGTGCAGATGGTACAACACAAGCTAGTGATTCTATCTTCTGCGGCAAGGGTCGGTCGGTTTGGTTCCCACATGAGCGAATTTTTATATGATGATATTTGTGTTTGTTTTGTGTCTGGGTGTTAAATATGTATATATTAAAGTAGTTTATTTGTAATTCCTCTATTGTCTGGCGTCCGTAATATAAGTACTTTAAGCGAATTACTACGGAGTCAGGTCAATGTATGAGATGTGAAAAGGAAAAAATAATATACACTTGTAAGCGCAGTATGGTTATCTATAGAGTTAAGATTTCATATATTTTCCTAACGCCATCGATTGCTTTTGTGCACATTTTATATTTATATAATGATGCTAAAATAACCGGCAGATGCCATGATGTTCCGACAGAGCAGAATGTACCAGTTGACGTAAGAGACGACTAAATGACCAAAACCAACAGAAGGCGGTATATCCATCCGTAACAGTTTAGTTAGAATGCACAGGGCGGAGATGGGTATCAACATCCCCGTACTGTTAAAGGCAAAATTGCTAATTTCTCAGAGAGGTCTATGTCTAACAGTGGACTTCCGATGACTGTTATAATGATGATAAATTATATATTTACCTAAATAAAAGAAAACAAATATTGAACTGTCTCCACAACATTAAAAAAATCTTCTTTGTCTTGATAAGATCGATAGAATATTAATCGGGACCGACCGTTTGCTCACTCCAGCTACAGAGGATATCCTTTCAGTCCCAGAGTCCCAAAAGGGAAGTTTCTGGATTCAGTATTGGCCGACGGCGCATCAACGATGCTAAAGTGTCTTCGTTAGAGTGGATCGAACTACCCTAATCTTTTATACCTAGAAAGCGGGAAATTCCCGTTTATTTGATTTTGCACGTTTACACAAGTCCAATGTCCAACCAGGACTAATTGATATGATAAATATTTGTGTTTTTTCTGTGTCTCAGCGTCAATATATTTACACAAGTATGAAAATTTATTTATGGTCTGATATCAGGATTTTAGTGTGCAGTTGTTTTTTTTTATTTTAAAGTATAAAAGCAAAGTCAGTATTAAAGTTTAAATATCCTGCTGATGCAGTCTGTTTTGCAATGTTCTTTTAACCAATGAATTGATTTCTACAAAATTTGGCACTTACTATTTACACTTTTTGATCTAACAAGATCCCGCGGGGTGAGAATAAAAGTAAATCTAATATAGTTAAATATAATCAACACACTCAGCTTTTTTGACACCGAAATATTGGTCTCAACTTGATATCATCATCATACTATCCATTGAAAGTCTACTGCTGGACATAGGCCTCCCCAAGAAAGAGGGAATCTTGCCCATAATTGCCGCGCTTGGCAAGCGTGTTAGCAATCGTGGAGCGCAGCTTTCGCGATAGGGATGCTGCTGCCCATCCCCGCCCTGTTCATTTGAGCTGCATTGTCTTCGATGGATATACCGCCACCTATCCTTTTGTTACTTTTGTCGCCTTTTACGACACCTGGTACAAGGATTACTATTAGTAGTACAAGGATTAGGAGTTACTATTCTACTGTGCTGGTACCTCACGGCAATAAACTTGGTGTCTACTTCATTTTTCTTAACTAAGATAATATGACTACTTGTTTGGTGCCGGCAGAGTAGAATCGTACCTCTCCATGTACTAGGTGTAGCAAAAGGTGACTAAAGTATCGGAATGGACAAATGGAGGTATATCCACATAAATTCAACAGGACGGTGATAGTCCATTCTTGTTGCGAAGCTACGCTTTATAACGCGGCAATTATGTATGGGCAAAATTCCCCTTCTCTTAGGGAGTATGTCTAACAGTGAATGTTCCAATTTTGCTGCAATGTGATGAAGATAACATTTAATGCGGTATACATACAATAACAATTCCAAAATAAAACAGTTAGTAATCCCGACAAATCGCCTCACAATTTATGATCCATCAAATCAAAGCAGGCAGATACATTCTTATTTATTATATCCGTGATGATATAAACGTACTGCCAAGAAAATATGAGACATGATCTACCAAAAGGGGTAATAGATGGCAGCCTACTAAAGGGCAGGTATCGCGCGGTAGACCTCCAGGTAACATCGCGGATACCATCAATCTTGCTCAGTGACAGACGCTTTTCTTGCGCCGGCGGATTCTGTGTTGGGTTGTTCGTGTTTCTTATTTATTTTGCGGGATGAGTGTTCTTGTTTTTAAATAAGTATTGCTACTCTTTGCTTCTTTCGCAATTTACAGGAGTTATTATTATAGTTATTCTTTAATTGTGTTTTTCTTTAATATTTTTAATGAAAAACATGTTGATTTTGATCCTCGATCTGCAATGAAAACCTTTTTGCAGTATGAAAAAAATTAAATGTATATTTTTTACGCAATTAAAATTATATTTAAAATAATTTTCACGAGTTATTTTTTTCTTATCAAAGATTTATGTAGTTACTTAAACACGCATCGCTTCTTTTCCTGGGATATAAACAAAATAGTAATCTAATAATGAAGTTAATTTCAAACATAAGACAAGAGTGAAACATAATAAATTGAAACATGAAGCAAGATTTTTTGACTATGAATAAATTCAACAGGTTCAAATATTAACTTTATTCTTTACATTTATATGTTTATATCAAAGCTTTACTAATTTAATAGTACGAATTATTTGGCAAGAGGAATCTATGTGAGAAAATACCCTTTAAAATCAATTAAAAACAAACGCTATGAAATAAACACGTTACGCCATCCGGTGCTATATAGCATATTAAAAAAATGGTATAGAATTAGGTAATACCTGTTTTATTACTTTGTAAGATAAATATATAACTCAACAAGTCCATAAACAAAACTAAAGTAAGATATTATCAAGGTACTCCGACGGTGATATTTGCACGTGCTACGATATATCGTAGTAAAATTGAACTCGTAGCGGTATTGCGCTACTGGGTTACAACTTTAGAAAACGGCATTAATTGTTTGTTCGAGATTTATTTGAAACACTTGTTTAAACAATAATACATTACTAGAGATATATCTAGATATTTTAAGTGGTAAGTAATTACTTTGAAAAGCTACGATTTGTTTGTGATTTCAGCAGGTTTACGTCACCCGCATGTATTTTTTATTCGAGTAAAATATGAAATGTATGTAAAGTTTCATTACCATACATATGTATTTTTTTTTGTATCAATCCTTAGATAAGTGACTATAGCTCAAAATTCTAGCATTCCAAGGATTAAGTTGCAATTAATCAATCTTATCAATTTATCAAAGAAACCTAAAACATTATCATTGTATTCCTGGCAAACATCCCAGCAGCAAACATTTCTTATTCTTCTCTTGTCTATTCGTTATATGCGGTAGCGCCACTTCAATTAATGTGGATTAATAATGAACTAAACTTTGGTATTACTGACATAATATCGAATCCGTGGTAGGATTTCTTAGAGAAAAGACACATTTAACACTAGTCTAAGTTCATCAGCAACATCATACCAGCCATTGGAAGTCCACTGCTGGACATAAGCCTCTCCAAGTAAGAAAGTTTTTTGCCCATAATTGCCGCGCTGGGCAAGTGTGTTGGTAATCGCCTAGCGCAGCTATCGCGACGGAGATGCTGCTACCCACCCCCACCCTATCCATTTGAGCTGAATTGTTTCGGATGGATATAGCGCCACCTGTCAGTTTTGGTACCTTAGTCGCCTCTTACGACACCTGGTGCAGTGGGTGGTACTATTCTATTGTGCCGGTACCTCGATCTAAGTTAGGAGTGTTAAATTAGTCCTAAGCAATTAACGTCAGGTAAACCGACTCATAAGATGATCCAATACACTAAATTGGAGTCCCGTTTGCGCAGCAGCTCAATAAACCAACAGCCAATATTATCTGTCGATGATTGGACCATCCCTTTGTTACGGACCGTATATTAACTAGATCGAGTACATAATTAATGATGATTAAGTTTCTTCCTTCTTCCTAAAACAGTTTCTCCCTGTCGTAATAGGTCAGGTAATTACTTATATTTGATTCTATGCCTGAATAAATCTTATATTATCTGAATGATTGATTTCGTTTTAAGTGATACCTTAGAACTTTTGTTATACATAAACAGCGTCTCATGCTGGTGTTTAAACGTTACCCCGGAGCTGCTTATCATTATCGAGGTGTCTGATTGGTTATAAGAAGATTTATTTCTAAACAAACTGTTGATTCAGTAACCATATTTATTTTTTTTATTAGTTATACAAAACAGAATTACAGTACAAACTAATCCGCTAGTATTAGTCACAATCAGTCATTTAAAGTCCACTGCTGGACAGGCCTCCCAAAGGAGGAAATTTGCCCATAATTGCAACTCTGAACGAACGTGTTAGAATCGATTCTTTGTGCTTTTGCGTTACGAGTTATATAACTTAGTAACTAGAATTAAGTACTAATACAGGTTTTAATTGTTAACAGCGGCAGCAGAGGGGGCCTGCGCCGCCGGTCGACGTATGCCAGTGGCCGACTTCGGTCAGGACCGCATTGGTCCTTCGTGTTTGATCCCGCCGGCCGGCTTTGCTATTATTGGTCCATGGTCGTGTCACTCGCATTCCTTTACAACCTCTGGGTCATCGTCTACAGGTTCGCCTTCCAAGAAATTAATGGTAAGTTCATTTTGACAATATTCTGTTTATTTGTATTGCAATCATGATGAACGTCAAAGCAAAAAAATACAGCGTTTTGAAGCCGTTAAAACGTAGTTTTATTATGAGTAGTGAACTCGTAAATGATAGAATTTTTTGTAATGTTTGTATCGTGGATGTCAGGCGACAGACTTGTTGATTGAAATCCAAAGGGCCAAAATTAATTTATTCAACAAAACAACGCTTGAGAAACGTAAACTTTTGGAGATCAAGTTTTAAGATGTTATTTACACTCAGTAGCAGCTGCTAAATGCTTTAATGAGCGTGCTAAATGCAAAAAGGCTATGAAACTAATAAATAATGTATGTTGTACTATAGTGCATAGCAATTTGTTGTTATTTAAATAACAGAGTTACTTGTTCCTTAACTATCATTAAAGATATATAGCATAAATATTCAATATATTTTAGCTTAAATGCAACAGAGTAAGAATGGGCAGCAGCATTCTCGCCACGAAGCTACGCCGCTTGGCCAGCGCGTCACCAATGGGCAATTTTCTCTTTTTTGGGAAAGTCGATGTCCTGCAGTGGACGTTTTAGGATTGCTATGACGACGACGATGTTATAGCTATAAATATACATATATCTATTAAAGTTAAATACTTTCTTTGAAGTTTGGGTTACACTGCGGCAACCGTTTGCAGGATTCACAAAGATGTCTGTCACCTGTCACTGGGATAAAAAATTGAGTATGTTTTAATAAACAAAATATTTTGCGTTTTAAATTTGTTAAAAGGTAATTTTATAATATATACAATTTGATAAATGGTAAAATATTATAAATAGATCAACAAGTTGATTTATGAACAGAAAAATAAGTTAATATAATGTTGTTAAAGTATAATCATAGATCGAATTGTTGTTACTACGAACGTCACTTTGAGCCACATATGCGAAAAAATATCACGAGCCTCTTTCACACTTGGTCACATTTAAGCCAAAGTGCCAATCCCGGCTGACAGCCATCGAGGCTCGACTCGCGAGCCCTCTACTGTGTCGTCGTGACATACTCGAGCGTATAGCACCAATGTTTTGTTACTCTACCCTTTTTATTGGACTATCAAATACTGCGTAACTGTTGCATTTGTTTTTTTTTATATTTATTTTATAAGACGACACAATAGTTTAGAATCAAACATAGTTGTTAATATGACGAAGTTAAAAAATTATAGTCCCAAGGATGAATTTATCTAAGTAATTATGATAGGGTTGTAAATTACAACTTATCAAATACGTTAGTAAATATACGTTAAAATTTAGAAAAACAAAAATATTATTTAGTTAACGTAAAGTTAATTTTTACAGGCTGGATTTTTAATTTATTTCATATTTAAATGAGAGAGATTATGTTATTTTATCACGAAATATTACATACTTTTGTAATTATTTGTATGCACCAGATGAGAGTCGCTCCTCCATTTACATTTATCTTGGTTTTACTGACATTAAAAGGCCCGATGGTAGTAATAATATCTTGTGCCGCAAAGGTCATGGGTTCGATCCCCCCCCCCAACCGATTATGTATTTGTTTTGTTTCTGAGTGTTATTTATATGTATTATATAAGTAATTACACAGTTGTCTGATATCTGATTTTTATTATTTTGCTTATTTATTTATATATTAAAATAAGTTTTCTCTTCTCTCTAATTAGTACCTATAGACTTATTTTCATAAAACTGTAATTAATTATTTATTGTACCTTATTGTTATCGGTCACAGAGAATCGACTTAGAGTTGTGTTATCACGATGATATCACTGGCGCGTCACTAACATAGTCAACTTAACCGAGACTTATCCGGAGCAAACAGATAGAAAGAGGTTAATAAAAAAAAGGTTTATTGAGCAAAATGTTTGACAATTAAATTTTAATACTCGTCTTTTATTATTATGGCAGCAAACAATAATACGATCCACGTGATGTTAAGCTTCTGCCGAAGTCCGACGACGCTTGAGTCAACTCAATAATATAACTGGCGCGTCACTAACATAGTCAAGGGAATTTTTTTACCCAGTAATTTCACTAGGTACCTTTCTCATCTTTCGAACTGCATTGCTGCTGCCCACCCCCACCCTACGCATTTGAGCTATACTGTCACGGATGGATATACCGACATCTGTCGGTTCTGGTACCTTAGTTTATTCCTACGACAGCTGGTAAAGAGAGTGGTTCTATTGTTCTCATATTCAAGGATATTACAAACATTTATGTAACGCAAACCAAAAAAAATATTTTGTCATATTTCTCTTATATAATCAGATATATAAAATTATTGAATATTAACAATTATCGATACGTTTTTTCATATATCGGTGTGTAACCGCGGGTCGGCGTAAACGCAACTGGAGTATAAGTATTCAATAATTCTAACACTATTCTCAGACCGACACTGGGTTGCTCTCAAAACACACATCCGTAGTCGTAAGCAATTTTACGTTGGCCTTAACACGGTTTAAAAGCTCTCAGAGCTCAGTGCATCTCTTTTACGTCCCCCTATTCTATTTTAGTGTTCAAGGCGTAATTTTAAGTGCATACTGGCCTTTGTGTTAGGTTATATTTAAAATAAACACTTCTTATAGTTGCAGTGCTGGTAGACGAATTTGGAAAGGTATTTAAGGAATAACGAAACCGTTGTTTGGTGCTTTATTGATTTATATTTGAACAATAACCGACCTAGTAAGTGATGGTGCCTTATTATGTTATAAATTATGCGCACAAACATACCGGCTGCTTAATGGTATACATGACTGCAGCCTATATACGCTTATGTGATTACAAAGATATCATTAGCGCGTCGCCATACTTGTGACTTAAAGATATTATATCAAATTACCCAGTAATCGCACTGCTTCCCGTATCTTTCAAACCGGAAGTCAGCTATGTATGCTATTTGGCGGTAGAAATAAGTGAAAGTGATATATCAACAACGCCGACGATTTAAGAGGTCTACAACGAGCAAAGAACCTAATATTTGTATTTTAATGTTTTTCTATTGAAATATCATAACGGTGGAGTACCAGGTGTAACAAGCGACTGAAATAACAAAGCTAAAGACAGGTGGTGGTATATACATTAAGAACAGAGAACCGCGAACGGACAGGGCGGGGATGGGCAGCAGCAACCTCGTCGCACAGCTATTCTCTTTGCCATCACGCTTGCTTCTCACGGCAATTATGAGTAAAATTATCAATTTCTTGAACATCCTATGGCTGATATAACGATGATAATGGTGAAAATAATTCGGATTATTTTTAATAATAATTATAGTTAATAAACACAAAAATGTAAGACAAAAACAATAGTCACTAAGTATAATGGGCGGTCATATCGTAAATAGCGATCTGTCTCTGCCAACCTTTGGATGGATAGAGTGTATGAAAATTTAAAGGTAGCGAGAGGTGTAACTGAGATACATAAAAATAAATAGATATAATGTAATTTCATCAATACACTACCTAATCCGTGAATAAATAATTAACAGTCAGATATACATACTTTCACATTCATAATGTTAGCACAACGGAGTGGATTAAACAAACTGATAAATGGATGAATTTACCATGCACAGCTAATTGCTGTTTTTAAAATAACCAGATAATACTTTTCTCACATAGTAACACTTAGCAACGCAAATTAATTAAAGTACATGGCTACTAAATGAATTAATGTTTTCCTTTGATCAAAACTTTTTCAGTTAACTTTCAGGAATTATGATCAATTTCAACACAAAACGGAAACTTGAAGGGACTGTGAATGAGATTACGTGATCGTGGAACTCATCGCGAGCACAGTGTAATGTTAATCAGTGATGAAACTCCATTGGTGTAATTTTGTTCTTTAAATGCATTAAATGCATGCTGACTTACAGATAACCCAAAACGCCAGTTTGTTAGAATTATGACATAAGGTAGGTTATGACAGAAGTTCGTCTGCATTGGTACGTCACTCTCACTTATCACTCATTTCTACTATCAAACGGCTGTGTTCGCATTATTGAGTTCCTGTTAAAAGGTTGAGAAAAGCAGTAAAATTACTGGGTAATGTAACATAATATCTTCAAGTGACAGGGTTGTCAACGAGCTGGTGATATCACTGTTATGGGCTGCGGTTAAACTTACTATTACGTGGACCGCTAAACACACACACACACACACACACACATATATATATATATATATATGAACCTCAACATTATAAACGATGTCTATACAGATGTCAACTAAGAAGTGAAGTGTCAAAATGGTGACAAAGACATGAAATAAAAAGTCTACTTATATTACGGACTTCAACACAAAAATGTATTTATGAATACCGAATAAGCAAGTCGGTAAGCGTCATTGTGACCTAAATATGCTCATGTTTCAAGCCTATCTTGTGACCTCAGAGCGTTATGTCACATTACTGAGTAATTTAACTGTCATTTTTTTTGGGTTGACGTTAAGGTGATTGAAAAAAATAAAAAACCATAAGTAAACTAAAAAAGGCTTTACTTATCGTAATAAATAAAATCCGTTTTTTACAAAACAGTCAACAACTGCAAATCTTGAAGTCTATTTACATCTAACATTGTGTATGTTTTTGGTGAAGAAATTAATAAAACAAACTTATTCTTGACATAATTATGTTAACTGGGTAATTAATGATCCAGCTGTCTCACCTTATGTTTGCGAAACATATATGTAATGCCAAGTTTTATTATATAAAGGTTTTTATCTATATACTAACTATTTCATGTACATATTTTATTAAGTATAGTTTATTTGATTTATATGAAGATACAAAATATTGTTTTTAATCAGGCCAGCCCCTTGAGTTAACCTGCGTAGTTCTTGTAACCATTAGAATAATAAATAATGAAAGAAGCCTCAGTTACTCCTTTTAACATTAGCTTTCTGCCAGTGAAGATCCTGTTAAAATAGAGGTCTAACCATTTTTACCTCAAATGAACGTAGATAAACAGACAAAGAAATAACCTAAAATGTTTCTTCTTATTTTTAGTACTGTGCATACCTACATATGCCTATTTTAAAAATCTGTTCTTGAGGAATTAAAAACACTTTAATTATATTTATATGCATAGATTGTACAGGGCTATAATTGTGGTTTATTCTAAAACAAGATTAAAGATTATAATCTTGTTTTAGATATACATAACGTGTCTTTAGAAATTTGGTATTGTATAATTAAGCTATTACGGCAAACTGAAATACCGGGGATTATAACATGCGTCAGTAAAATATAAAATAAACGATGCCAAAGAAAAATAACAAAAAGAGACAAAAATCATACATTACGCCTGTGTCCCATCAGGGAAGGCAGATCTCCACTTGCTACTGTCTTAGCGCACCTCTCTTGCTTCCTTAACTCGCATTAGTTTGATACGCTCTCCTTTATTCTTGGTAATTCTGACTTGGCCTTTCTATGATACCTCTTCTGCCTGGTTAAGATATGTTCGCCTAGGTCGTCCTATACTAACTCTTCGATTCACTTCCGCTCTTATTTTTGTGCTTAAATTTTACTTTCCTCCAACTTTTATACATGTCAAAATAATCTCAATAATAACACAATAAATAATAGTTATATAGTTATAAGTCGTCCTTGAGAATTACAATTATCGTTATCATATCATCCGAAAGACGTCCAATGCTGGACAAATCACTCAGGGTTGCTCAAAACGCCCGATGGCCTGTATCGGTTCAACTCAAATGATAGTCAGATTGTCTGTTCATCATCCATCAGTGTTAATAATATTAATATCCGCACAACATCCACCGAGCACATTATAAACGTATTGTATTCAAAAGTGTATTGCCAAGTATTTAAAAACAAGTTACCCGAGTAAAGTTATTTTCAAGGCCGGTAGAGAGTTGGTACACTGTTTATTGTGAACTGCGACAGTTGGGGACTTAAGAATCAGTATCGCGGAAACAATGGAAACACGCCGGTGAAAAGCTCAGCTTTAACACTCTAAGAGTTGTTTTGCTTAGAGTAAAGTAACGGATATAACGCAGGATATTTCCAGGTGTAATGCTAGTACAGGTGTTGACGTGGCGTAATATAACGATTAAACACTAGTTATGCTCGCGCGTTAATTTGAATAAATACCCTACATAATATAATTGAACAAATAACCTAATACTACAACCTAATATAACCTAATAAAACAACCTAATATAGCTGCACTACTATTGATTGCAGCGTGACGTTATATAGCTCACAACCTATCTATATTCATCCTAAACACCAGTGTAGCTCAAATGCAATTGGGCGGAGATGAGCAACAGCATTTCGTCGCTAAACATGACTACGCTATCCGCCAGACTTGCCCAACGCGGAAATTATGGGCGAATTGCAATTATCCCCTTTTTTGGGGAGGCCAATGTTTAGCATGGAACATTTTATGGATAATGCTATGATGAATTGGTGGTAAAGTTTCCGATATACTTCAGTCGAAAGCCTAATACATCAAGGAGACCATCGGTGAATGCAGTGTAGGATTAATCTACATGGTAAACAGGCGATCTGACAAGAGTCGTAGGATCGCGCTAGACGTAGCAACAACAGTCTTATTGGAATCACTTTGAAAGACCTATGTCAAGTAGTGGACTATCTTTATCTGTTATAATGATAATGATAGCTTTAGATAGGTACATAATTGCAAATTTAATTTGAAACCATCAATGACAAATATAACATATCCGAATAATACGGAGCATACAAATAATGTTGGACATCGGACAAAGGTCATCTGTTCCCGTTAGCAGGGTGGGAGAGCATGTGAAATTACTAGATCATTTTTAAGTTACAAATGTTGGCAAATAATTAATCTATTTATATAAATAAAACTAAAGTGTCTGTTTAAAATATCAAATTTAAATCATATTATAAAAGAAATAAGATATACTTCATAAGAAAAGTCGTCTGCGTTGATACATCACAAACACCTATTTCTACCGCCCGCAGTGTTCGTGTTTCGGTTTGAAGGCTAAGGCAGAGAAATTACAGGGTAATGTGCCGTAATACCATCAAATCACAAAGTTGGCGACTTGATATCCTTGTGATATTACTCGTACATGCATCTATAGATTTCGGTGGGGCTTACATGGACGGCATGTGTCGTTGACCGAGTCTAATAAAAATATAGGCATGTACAGTACTTATAACGAAAACAAGCTTTTTAAATATCTAAAATTTTCCCTGGCATATAACTGGTATTGTAATGAGTAACTGAAGCTACTTATATAATTTACTATTCTCACGGTATCGAGAACTAAGTGGGTAAAATCACCAGCCGCGTTTTTAAAAGGTAATAACAAATGCAAAAGACTTTATAAACTAAAAATGTTAAGTCGGATAATACGTAGTTTATTCGATAATTCCTTCCAATTTCTCCGCCCTGTGCTTAGTCAATGTAATGGATTAAACATATTTAGGTTTTTGGATCTGGCCTTTCGTTAGTCGATTAGTACTTACATCAACTCCTCTGATGGCCACTGCGTTAGAATGGCTGCTTTAATCGAAATGTAGAAAGGATGGATGAAAGGAGAATGACTGTACAAATATGTAGAGCGGAAGTGAATGGAAGAGTTGGTATAGTACGACTGAGGCGAACATATCTTATCCAGGTAGAAGAGATATTAAAGAAGAGCCAGGTCAGAAGTACCGAGAATGAACAAGCGTGTATGAATGGACTGAAGCGAGTGAGGAAAGCAAGAGAGGTATGCCAAGATCGTGACAAGTGTAGATGCATAGTCTCTGCCTACCCCGAAGGGACACAGGCTATGTATGTATGTGTTATTTTAGATGTCACTTTAAGCGACCGCATGCTGCCCAATCTAGCTGGGTTTGTAAAGTTTACTAAATTTCTGCAGATTTAAAAAAAATCTTTATATATTAAAAACAATCATTTATCACATATGATCACTAGGTATGTAATATGCGAACGTTTACTAATATCTAACAAAGAACGATTCCTTAAACGACCTTACCTATATTCAAACAAAATGCTCTCCAAACCTCCTTGCTCTGTCTGAAGGCCCCGATGGCGCAGATGTTAGTGATCCAGTTTTGTGAGCCAATGGTCGTAGGTTCGATCCCCACCCAGGACAGATATTTATGTTTGTTCTGTATCTAGATGTTAAATATATTTAAGAAGTATATTTGTGATTTCTCTGTTGGCTGATGTCCGTAATACAAGTGATTTAAGCTAAAGTATCTTATCACGTGATCAGATGAATGCATAAGACTTTGTGAGAATTTATGATTATTATTATTCGAGCACCGATACAAAATGCACTTAAGTGGATGAAAAACCAATTTTGACTGCAGTCTGGAGCTTATGCAAAAGACGGGCTCATTTGAAACTGTGCGAGATTAGTGGTGAGGATCGTCGACTTCGCCGAGCGCTCGGCAACTTGCGAGATCAGAATTGAATTACTTACCTAAATAGCTTTTGGGAGGTAAACGTTGAATGTCAGACAATGTATGCGGTAAGGATTTGTAGGTTACCTGGAATAGGCAACTAAATTTATGTTTAAATGATTTCATAATAAAACCACTTGCAACGGCTTTTAAACGCTTTCACTATTACAGTCATTGTAAGTCCACTATTGGACAGAAGCCAGGGAGGCTTACAATGACTTACAATAAAAGGGGGAAATATGAGAGAGCGGAGCTTTGACGACGGGGATGCTCTTGCCCATCCCCACCCAATGCATTTGAGCTGCACTGTCTCGGATGAATATACCGCCACCTGTCGGTTCTGGTACCTTAGTCGCCTCTTACGACACCTAGTGCAGAGGGAGGTACTATCCTACTCTGCCGGTACCTCACGGCACATTTTACTCTGCCGGTACCGGTTTTATCGCTTTACATATTGAATTAATTTAATAATTAATACGACGACCTTACATTTTAATAGAATTTATGTTACATATCTTTTGAGAACATGATTTTATTTTAAGTAAATTATATAATTATTATTTTAAGTAAATACAAAAAGCAGTGTAGGATATACTTGACACATTTACAATGCACTGCAGTATCCCGTTTTAAAGTAGTCATTACAGATGCTGAGAACACAAACAAAAGTAAAGTATCCAGTCACCCACAATGCCTCAGGAGTACATAGCACACAGCTCGATATCTTCTAACAAAGAGGTCTCAACTTTTCAATGCGTTTTATAACAAAACTCTTTTCTTTTGTTCCAGGCGAGACGATAATAGTGTGGTTCTGTCTGGACTACTTCTCGGACTTCCTTTATTTGGCGGACATATTATTCCACTTTCGGACGGGATATCTAGAAGACGGAGTGTTGCAAACAGACTCGACAAAGCTCAGAGTGCATTATATGAATTCTACAACGTTCTACATCGACTGCCTGTGCCTATTACCTCTAGACTTCCTTTACCTCTCCATTGGATTCAACTCTATTCTACGGTCGTTCCGGCTCGTCAAAATCTACCGTTTCTGGGCATTTATGGACAGAACCGAGCGCCACACGAACTATCCAAACTTGTTTAGATCAACCAGTTTAATTCATTATTTGTTTGTGATATTCCATTGGAACGGGTGCTTGTACCATATTATATATAAAAACAATGGGTTTGGTAGTAAAAACTGGGTGTATCATGACACGGAGACAGCAGACGTAGTGAAACAGTATTTGCAAAGTTACTATTGGTGCACGCTGGCGCTCACCACCATAGGTAAGTTTTTACCTTTTTTATTAAATTATTTTTTTGCAGTATGGTACCGGCTGTGTATTTTCTTTTGTACCAGATTAAAAGGCGACCAACAGATGGCAATACTTCCAACCCCATATCGGATCTCTATATAACATATATGCCCCTAGAAAAAAGGGGAATTAAGCCCATAATTGCCGCGCTTGGCATACTTTGGCATGTGGTGGCAATTGCAGAGCCTAATTTCGAGACAGGAATCTTGCCTATTCCTGCCTAGTTGTATTTGAGCTACCATATCACCTATACTGCCATCTCTCAGATCATGTATCTCAGTTGCCTCTTACGATAAGTGGTTTAGGGGAAGTGCTTTCTACCCTAACGGTACCCTACGGCACTTTATTTATATAAGGATTTAATAATATTATCCCCCTTTCGGTTTTTATAGATGTTTTCAACGTTTTATGAACGTTTCGTTATAAAGTATTTTACAATCTGTAGTATGAACTCTACTAGTTTAAAAAATTAATTAATTAATAATGTTCAAAGAGGAAGCTAGCGAGTCAAAATAGCTCACTTTAATATTACTTTCTAAATCTTTATGCATATAGTTTAGAAAACAAAACATATACTTTTCTTTTCTAGTATGTTTATTTCTATTGAACATTCCATTCATCGCAGACACCAAACAAAAAAAATGGATCTCCGCCATATCTCCGAGCCGGTGGTGCCACTACAGTATGAAATACTCGTAAATCAAATTGGGATTTCAGATATTTTGAACTCACACAAGCAAACATAAAATAACTTCTATGGTTCCAAATAGTTTCCATTTTCGTGTCATGGCGCACTAGGCAAGCGTGCTGGAATCGCAGAGGGCATCTCTCGCGATGGGGATGCTGCTACTCATCTCCGCCCTGTTCATTTGTGATAAAATATGTTTGATGGTTATACCACCATCTAAAAAGGCCAGTTGACTACTATTTCTTCATTTATTTTCCTCTGCCGGTCCCTCACGGCATTTTCGTGTGCAATTTAATATTTTGTTGTGGTTTTAAAAGAGGGAGGATTTCCTCTGAAGTTAGTATAAGTTAAGATAAAGGAAATAGGATATCTGGGACGGCGCTCCGGGAAACTGCGGCACTGCTTAGGCAATTGGAAGGCGAAACCGCATGCTGCCCCCGCCGCCTTGAAATCAAGTTTCTAATCAACACTTTGGCTTTACTGCGAACGTTGGTAGACCGGCAGTCTGGAGTAAATAAATCTTTTTTTATTTAAACTATACTTTTCATGTCTGCCGTGAGGTACCGGCAGGATAAAACTTACCTTCCTCTGTACCAGGTACCAGAACCTAAAGATGGCGGTATATCCATGCGAGACAGTGTAGCTCAAATACACAGGGTGAGGATAGGCAGTAGCATCCCATCGTGAAAGCTGTGCTCTGCGATTGCCAACACACTTGCCCAGCGCGGCAATTATAGGCAAAATTCTCTCTGTCTTGGGGAGGCCTATGTTTAGCAGTGAACATTTTATGACTGCTATGATGATTATGATGACGTATCTACTTTAATAGAGATTAATAAAAAAACGAATTGCTAGTTATCTCAATATATAGACCAATCAAAGTGTTGTAAATTTTTAATAATATCCATATATTGTTTATTCTTTTATTTTAGGTTAAAATAAACTTATGCGTTGCTTCTGAAAACGAAGAAACGACAATTAAAGTCTATTCTTCCACCAATTATTCTTATTTATCTATCTT